>VXBX01008685.1:0-36513 GCA_013400415.1 Scytalopus superciliaris
AGGGTGTGTCCGTGGAGAAGTGTCTACTGATATAATGCTACTAAACACATGTAAGAAATTGCATTATGGACAATCAATTTTACTCATACACAGAAACGTTAATATAAGTGTATGAAATGTGCAGGTCAGAATTCTTCAATTTGTTTTTCTTCTTTTGTCAGATGTTGCTGTCCCACCTGTGTCTGTTAGCTTTTCTTTGAATCCTGTGGACAGACCCAGACAGCAATATAAATTGGTCATGACACACATAAGTCTTTTAAGGAGTTATCCTGCTTTAAATCCCTCATGAAACTGCACCTTAATTTGATAGATTTGGTTTCTATTTGCTTTGCAAGTGAAGGGCAGCAGTTCAGTTAAGGCTGCTCTCATTCCATTCAGAGTAACTGCATAGTAATTTCCTGTACTTAAGCAATCCATTTTCAAATAGCATCTTTAATTCAGATTAATTTTATTGAAAGTGTCTGTGTGGGCAAGCTTAAGAACTCACTTGAGTAACTATTAGAAATTAAGGAAATCTGGAATAATAAACACTCAGACAAAATTACATCCTTGAAGTCCATTCCATCCTCAAAAATAGACGACAAGAAGAAAACTGCATATCCACATACAGACA
Source organism: Scytalopus superciliaris (assembly GCA_013400415.1). Taxonomy (NCBI): domain Eukaryota; kingdom Metazoa; phylum Chordata; class Aves; order Passeriformes; family Rhinocryptidae; genus Scytalopus; species Scytalopus superciliaris. The sequence continues at coordinate 614 of VXBX01008685.1, forward strand.
GATAAACAGAGCTGCTCTTTACCCTAATGTAATGTCTTGGTAAATTACAACAGAACTTGCCAGAACCCTCTTAATGTAAAACCACCATGAAAGAGCAAAGCATGAGGGGTGATGGGAGTTCTTTTAGTTGACTGAAAAGACATGCTGACAAAATGAAGATAGCAGTTATTAAAAAATAAAAATGCTGTGGAGATTGCTTTGATATTGCTGGTCAGGATCAAAAGCAGTTGTGCCAACAAACCGAGTAATGAACATCTCAATAGAGCGTCCTATGCACTTTGTAATGCTTCTTGGCTAAGGCCAATATCTGTTTTCCAGGGGCGCATTTGTGTGTTTTCATTTGCAAATAGCTGCTTATTTTTTTAAATGAACGGGACACTTCATCAGGAAAAAAGCTGCTTATCTGTAGGTGAAAGTAAGGAGGAAGGCTACACTGGAAACGCAGTTGTAAGAGTCTCCAATACATTTTCTCACTCTGCCTAGTGCTGAGCAGTAATTTGAATGTTGGTTCTGGCACCTGAAATTTTTCCAAAGTAGTATTTCATCTAAAATAAGCGACTTCATTTATATAGTCTGTCAGATTGCTCTTTTCTCTGGCCTTGTGGTAAGCAAGAGGTAGACTACAGTTTAAGTTCCTTGTCTATTGCACTTGAAGCTGTTACTCCTTTGGGTTTTTTTTCATATGGACTTTGCACCTGTCTTCATGTTTGTTTTTTTTTAACTGAAAGACTTTGAAAAATGTGGATTTTCTCATGATTTGGAAGAAAAAGCTTATATTTTGAAGCTATTTCCTCCCCATCTATAACCTAGAAATACCTACAGCTGTCCCTAAAATAATGTATGACATAGAAAAGATGAAAAGCTTTTATTAAGCCCAGATGAGCAAACTTTCTTTCTTATCTCCTTTCTAGAGGATGAACTGTTATGCTTGTGTTTATTTAAATAACCATCTCAGTGACTTTAAAACTGTGAGATGAGGGATATGCATGTGAAGACTTCACATCCAGAGGTAATCCTTTGTGGAAGCATTATATCTTGAAACAAAAAGAGTAAATCCAGGCAGTCCCAAATAAGTGAAGCAAGAAGTTACAGGAAATTAAGAAGAGCTACAGAGTGCTTCTGTCAGATAATCAGTAGCTAAAACAATGGGTTAGCAGCAGATGTCTGTGATATTTAGAGGAGGAGTGGAAAGGGTATGTAAAACTACAGATATTAAAGAGCTTTTCTACTATGTGTTTCTATTTGAAATATTTAATTAATAAATTGAAAAACAAAATAAAATTTAATGCTTGTTGAGTTGTCATTGTGTCATGATGTTCAATCAAAAGTAGTCAGCAGTTTTGCCCTTAGTCTCCCCAGCCGATACTTTGCAGCACATTGCATTGTGCAGACGAAAAGCCACTAATTCACACACACACACGAGCAAGCTTTAAACCAAAGTGTTAATTGAATAAAATAACTGCAGGGAGCTGGTATGCACAAATTTATCCCTCACTGAATTAATTCTACTTCACAAATAAAATTTAGTCTGAAAGGGGGATAAAAATGACAAGGGCAGTAAACTCAAATAGTACCTTCAATTTAAACTCTCCTAATACCTAGATGTTGCATAAAAGTCAATTAGTCACTGTCAGACATATTTCCTCAAAATATTCCTCTTGGTAAATATATTTAAAGGATAACTGTGATTGGCATGCAGTATCAACAGATGGATGTGATTTTTCAAAAACTGTACTTGCAAGTGTTGTGAGAAAGAGCTTGATGAATACCATACATCAACATTTTATAATGAATGTTATAGAAAATTGGAGTGTAGAGATAAGACTTTTATTTTTTTGCTTCCCTCCATTTATATTTTCAAATATTATTTTACTGTTGAGAATAAACATGTTGAAGATTCTATGCTCACATTCCCAGTCCAGTAAATAAATAAAGTGAATTTTGCCCCAGAGACACTATAAAAGTAAATATTTAACATGATTTCCATTTGAAGAAAGAGTACTTTCAAATTAAGTTTTTGTCTCTGCAGTTCAGAATTAAACTCGATTTCATCCCTTTGTTCCTTGTTCATAATGTCTTGGTGCACAGAGTAGCACAAAGTCCAGGCCTCTCTCTTCTACAGTTTAAGACAAGACCCTGTTCAGCTGCTGAGATGTCTTTATCTGAGATGCTCTTTGTCTTAAAAATTGGGTTCCCATCGGCAACATTCAATATATCATAGGTTCAATAAATACTTTGGGTTGGAAGGGACCTTTAAGTTCATTTAATCCAGTCTTCTTGTAATAAGCCAGGACATCTTCAACTAGATGAGGTTACTCAGAGCCCCATACAATCTGGCCTTAAAAGTTTACAGGGATGAAGCCTCTCTGGGCAGCATATTCTAGTACTTTACTACCCTCAGCATAAAAAAAATATGTCTTCCTTATATCTAATCTGAACATACTCATTACCTCCTGTCCTACTGACACTGTTACACTGGAACATAGATTCTATATAAAGTACCAGGCACCTGGCAAAGGGGCTTGTGACACAATTTTTCCTATGCAGTGCAATGGGTTCCTTCCTTCTCCAGAACTTCATGGCCAGACAATGGGCATAGATCTATTATATTCTGCTGACAAGAAGCTCTAGGTATTTCCAGGGTTGTCAGAAGCAGTATCATGATTCCACAGTCGAATGATGCATGCTGTATTTATCAAAAAGTTTTTCCAGTAATAGAATATTATCAAAGGTCTTCTCTATTATATGTGACGTTTGTTACACATTTTGCGGTGCCTGTGGACCTTGGCCTTTTTATCTGACATATGGAATGCCCTATATGCAGGGTGGAAATGTCCACTTAAATATTTGACATAAGAGGCACACAGTCTCTGAAGACTGACCTAAAATACTTCACACTGAAAACGAAAACACCTGGCTTTATTCAAGGCTTTCTCAGTTGTCTTGTCAAGCTTGTTTTAGTCATGGTTATTATACAGCTGCATCTTTGTAAAATTTTGGTGGATCCAAAGCTTTTACACCAACACAAAAAAGGAGCTTCTTCCAGCTGTTTTTTCATAGCCATCTTATGATTGAGCACTTACTGAGAACATATGAGACCTAAGTATGATTCCTTTCTCTGCCTGCCTCAAACCTATTTATTTTTTTGACAGTGAACTAAACATCAAGTTCTATCCTGCTCATCTCTAAAGGACAGAAGGAAGATGACCTTTAATCATTTTACCAAAAGAAGGATGATGGAAAAAATGTCATGAAATCAGAAGGATGCAATTTATAAGGGAGCATCAAAGAAACACAATGGTCCAAGCACGTTTCTCCTCTCTCATTCAGAAGAAGGGTTTGACTTTGCTTACCAGACCTTGTCCATATGTAATGGGAACACATAGTTGGGTCAGATGTAGACAGGTGCATTTCATTTTGTCCTAATGACTGCTATTTTTTTTTTGGCCTTTCTGTCACCTAGGTTCACCTGGAGACAGCCTGGTTTGAATGAATTCTGAATGCTTCCTTTTTGATTAGGATATTCTTTAGGGGAACAAGAACTACAGGTTTGATTTTCTTTAATTAAAAGAAGGCTCTGAGCATTAGTTCTTGTATTTTGGATTTGATGAACCACCCACAAATTACACAAACAGGGCCAGCAGCATCATTTCTTCATTTTGATGTTTGTTGGAATAACTCTGCAGGACTGCAGTAGACAATCCCCAGGTATCCCTTCTGAACTGGCACTCTCAGTTTAGGGACCTCAACAATCTCTGGCTCAGTTTCTGATCTGGCTGTGGATACATCTCAGCTTAGCTACTTGAAGGATTACGTAATCTAAACTCTCACAGCTCTTTCCTTTTTATGTTCATACTAGTTGTAGATCATAGACATGATTTTTTTGAGACATTTCAGCCTGTCTTTTCACTTAAAAGAACAATTATTTCATTTTTACCTCTGGTCTTTCCGAGTTCCTGATATAAGGGGAAATGTTTATGAGTTGGACCAAATTCTGATCTCACTTAATTTGACATAAAACTAAACCAAACTCATTGACATACTTTTGACCAGTATAAACAGAGCCGAATGCTAAATAGAAACCACCATGCTTTATAAACTAAAATATAAAGCTTCATATAAGTACATACAATATTATAAATCTTGAGAAGGACCCAGAAATGGTATACAACATAGAAATTCAAAGAAGTTAAAAGAATAAAGAGTGTATCTAAGTAAATAATTCTCAGAAAAATACTTACCAGTGTAGTTTTGCTTTCCTGATGAGCTGTTTATGAGAAGACTCTAAAATTATCTGACATATTTGGTGTCAAATAAAATATTAAAAAAAAAAANTTTTGGTGTGAATATTCACACACTGTAATTTGTTCAGTTGGTGAGGTGCAAAGCTGAGAACTGGGTGCAGACGGAGGAAGAAAAAAGTTAAGAACAACAGCAGGACATGAAAGGCAATCAGTGAGCAGAAATAGTGAGAAGTGGAAATAAAGACTCTTTAACCTTTCTATGAACCTTCCCTTGCTTTTAATGTCTGTATATTCTTATTGAATTTCAGGGAAAATGGAACAACAGAACAAAGATTGAATCTGGTGCAATTTATTGGGAAGTTATACTTTTTTTTTTTCATTCAGAGTGATATGATATCTGAATTTAAATACCAAAGACAGCTAGTATGAACATCTATTCTTCTCCATAGATTGTTGAAAGTATCTAATATTTTATGAAATATTCTTTTTGGCTATTATTGCCATTTTTTCTGTACAGATAAATGTGGGTATTGTCACAAAGTAAATTTGAGAGAATTATAGAGAACAGGAAAAGGATGTTTATTTTGACAAGGAATTCTGTTGTATGACTTTGTTTTATTTTGTTGGAATATGGAATCAAGAAATGCCTATTAAAATAAAAGTCTGGAAAAAAATTTAGTGCAGTCATTACAATTTTCCCTCATACAGCAGACCATAATAATAACAAAAAACCCCAGACCAAAACAAAGAAAAAACCCCAAACCTTTTCCTCTAAGAGAGCTGTTGTCAAAAAGTTTACTTTAAAACAATCACAGGTTTTTAATTTTATTGTAACAGTCTTACACAGTCCTAGTCACAAACTTGAGTATGTTCATTTTTCCACTTGAGTAGATGTTTCTAAGATAATTTTCCTTCCATATTGTCTAAGTTACAAAAGGGTACAAAGATTAAATAAGGCATTGTGATCCAATTATTGTGATCATTGTCCTAAAGGAGGCTAAAGAATGGCAACAGTATATGCAAGTATAGCCCAAACACCTGTAAACATACCTCAATGTGTTTACGAGGGCAGAGGTTTAACAGGCCAGAGGTTGCCTCCACTCTGTGTGCAAGAAGGACAGGTGTTTCCATCCTATCCATATGTAGAAAAGCTTTGGAAAATGCACTGTTATCTTAATACTGTTGTTTATCCTAGGATACAGCTCAGAAATGAAGTTCTTTCAACTTTTTTTTGTTTTTAGATCCTCACTTGAGTTTAACTCACTCATTTCATTCCTAAGCATATTCTTTTCATGTTAGAACTTTTTTTGAAAGTTAATGAAAAATGTGTAGCTTAAAATATCAGAATCCAGATTTCTCACCTTGGGTCTCCTCTGTGAGATATACGATTGCATGCAATTAGGAAACAGAATTGAAACACCTCCATTAACTTGGTATTAGTGTTCTAAAATCTGTTTTGTCATCAGCAGCTTTTTTATTTATCATATTGGACTACAGCCCAGATACTCAAAGGTCTCTGAGTATGCAATGCCTTTTGATTTCACAGTAAGCAGTTACTTTGAATAACACTGAAATCCCTTTTGAAAAATATGGGCTTCATTCTTGCTGGAGCCAGGTCTCTGTAGGACAGCAAGAATCCCAAAGCTCAACAAGCTTTGCATCAGTTCTGCAGGGTTTTGTTTAAGAGCAAAAACCTTTAGCTTTATCAAAACTCCATCAGGAAGTGCTTTCCAGACACTCTCTCCTGGGTGCCAATTGGCTTACACTCTTGATTATTCTGCTGCTACAGAGTAAAAAATGCAATTCAGCTGTTCTGGAAAGAGAACTATTTTCACACAAGCTCATAGAGTTTCAATCAGTTGAACCCACCTCCCTTTTCTGTTCTTCATATGCAGTGTGGTAAAATTGAGTGTCTGTTTGATCTGGGGAGCTGAGGAAATCACTGAGAGAACTTTCACTGTTCATAGAGATAAAAGGATTTTTTAAAACAAGATTGGAAAACTCTTTTATGGCAAAAAACAGGTACTGATGTGACCCTCTGACATTGCTTTATGAAGAAAGAAATGTGTTCTTTTACCAGACTACATGCAGACTGATTTTCTGATAGTATGAATAGCAGACTGAAGCTTCTCTTTGTCTCCTAGAGTCACTTGAACTGTCATCCTTAATCAACTTACCAAAAACATTGAAAAATGTTTTTAGAACAGTATCTTCCACCCAAATTGCCATAGATGTCCCATTTCTAAGTCATAGCTGTGCATGGATCACCAAGGCTTTTGTACCAGTGGTGGTACTCCAAGTCTCCAATGGTGGTACATCAAGGATGTCGACTCAGTCACTGTAATTTTATTTATGGAATCATATAATATCCTGAATTTGAAGGGACCCACTAGGATTGAGTTCAATTCCCGACCCAGCACAGGACAAACCCAAGATTCACATCATGTATCCGAGAGCATTGTACAAGCATTTCTGGCAGGCTCTGACCACTTTCTGGGGAGCCTGTTCCAGTACCCAACCACCCTCTGGGTGAAGAACCTTTTCCTAATATCCAGCCTAAAGCTCCTCTGATGCAGCTTCAGGCCATTCCCTGAGGTCTTGTCACTGCTCACCACAGAGCAGAGATCACTGCCTGCCCCTCCTCTGGTCCTCACGAAGAAGTTGTAACTGCAATGAGATCTTCCCTCAGTCTCCTCCTCTCCAGGCTGAATAGACCCATACAGCTTCCCCTCCAGACCCTTCACCATCCACATGTCCCTTCTTTAGACAGTCTCCAATACCTTAATATCTTTCCTATATTGTGGCACCCAAAACTGCCACAATGTTCCAGGTGAGGTCACCCCAGTCTAGAGCAGAGTGGGACAATCCCCTCCCTTGCCTGGCTGGCAATGAATTGCCAATGGTGCCCCTCAAGACAGTGTTGGTCCTCCTGGCTGCCAGGGCACTGCTGACTCTTGTCCAACTTTCCATTGACCAGGACCCGCAGGTCCCTTTACCATCACTGCTTTCCACTGTGTCCTTTCCCAGTCTGTACAAACATCCAGGTTGTCTTGTCCCAAGTGCAGAATCCATCATGGGATAATTTAAATAGAGGTTGAAATGACTGGAGGTATCTATAAGATTAGTATAGATGACTTACCTAATTTTTAGATCATCAAATTTGTTGATCATGAAATGATGTCATAAGTCTTTATTCAAACTCTATTAAAAGAAAGGTAGTTCAGGAATTTATTCCATAGATGGATTTAAATACTTACTGTATTTTATAGCCTTTTCCTTAAAAAAATTTTTTTTTTAACCTTTAGTTCTTAAAATGTATTTATCAATACTCCAGAAAATCAAGATGCTTCCAAGTTTTAATACTGAATCCCTAAATAAAAATGACTTTAAGCTCTTCCACATCCTTCACTTGACATCCAGGCATCTGACCTGTATTGCAATTGAGGATCATAGCTTCACCAAAACCATTATGTCACATCATAGTTTTGTATTTTATCAGCAATAGAGCTGCCATATAAATTAATCTGTACATTTGAGAAAATATTTTATATTTATAGAGTTAGAAAAGGAAGAGCTGACAAAATAGTGGTGATAGGACAGAGAAGAAAGCTTCCTGGTGCTGTAAGGACCTGCATCCAGTATCTTTGTATCAGTAGGTAAAATGATGGCCCACATGGCTCACTTGGCAGCATGTTCCTTCCCAGTTTGAGAAAACAAATGGCAAAGTCAGAACCACCACATCCTCCTCTGTTGACAAGATGAATATTCTCCTGTTTGTTCTGTGTGCAACCACAGTCACCTGCCTCCCCAGAGATGCAGAAGCAGGTTATGGTGTTCACATCCAATCTTAGCTCAGCACTGTGCGTATAGTTATTTATACCTGCTGTATTCTGAAGCAGAAAGACTGTATTTTCCCAAAAGTGACATTGTTCAATAATTAAGATGGATGAGGAGATCATGTTTCAGATGAGTTTACCACTCTCTTGTTACAGGATAGACAGCAGAAGGCGGTTTTCAGTGTCAGAAGGGTTCTGACGTGAAAATGTCTTTATCTTTAAGAAACTTGCGGTAAAACCTATGCTATAAAAACAGTTCACAAGAAGGCAGCATCTGAGGTATGTCCCAACACCATTCTCTTTCATAGACTCTTTATTTGATGTTTATTCTCTTAGCTGTAATTTTAAAAACTTCTTATGGTTCTTGGCTCTAAATCATAGTCCAGCTCAATGACCACCCAAGATTACCCCAGAAAATTTCCCTGATGTGTGATGACAAGCAGGAGTTTATCTAAAGCTGCAGATCACCCTCATATACATCAGCGTACCTGGGGGATTTGGAAGTAAGGAGCATACAAAGTAAACCTTAAAAGCAATCAATGAGAAAGGTGGTAAATGAAAAGTATTTTGAAATGTGCTTTAAAGCAGAGTTTTGTGGTAAGTTCACCCAGACTATGATCAAGTTCCTAAAAAGAAAAAAGAAACAAACAAGAAGATGTGTTAATATTTGAAATTGTTCTGACATTTTCTGGCTTAATCAGAAGGAACAGATTCATTGCCAATGATACTGAAAGCAAATAACAGAATCATAGAACCATAGAATCACGTAGTTGGAAAACAGCTTTAAGATCAAGTCCAACTATTAACCCTGCAGTGCCAAGTCCAGCAGTAAACCTTGTCCCCAGGTGCCTTATCTACACATCTTTTAAGTACCTTCAGGGATGGTGACTCCACCACTGCCCTATGCCAGGGCATGGTAACTATTTTGGTAAAGATTTTTTTCCTAATAACCCATCTAAACCTTCCCTGGCACAACTTGAGGCCATTTCCTCTTTTCCTATAGAATGTTACTTGGAAGAAGAGACCCCCTCCCTCACTACACTCTGCTTTCAGGTAGTTGTAGAGAGCAATAAGGTCTCCCTTGAGCTTCCTTTTCTCCAGGCTAAAAACCTTCGGTTTCCTCAGCCACTCCTCAGGAGTTTTCAGTCATCATCAGTGTGGCCTGTATGTTTGGGGTTTTTTTGTTTGGTTGGTTGGTTGTGGGTTTTTTTTAATAGGGAATTATTACTTATTAGTTGTCCTTGGATAAAATCAGACCTAGATTACCTTTTTGACTCTATTTCTGACTTTCTTGACAAATATTTTGATCATTCTGTGCCTTAACATTTCAATCCATGAAACAGGACACAATCAATAGTGACTATTTTAGATAGGTTTATTAGAAGCACTATGAACTGTTTAAGTGAAGGGGAAATGACCAGTGGATATAGGACATCAAAGTTCTCTGTGCCAGCTTGTTCTGTTTCAGTATTCCATGGCTGAAAGACAGTAATACCAGTTTAAATAAGATAGAACCAGTCTCTGAATACTTGTTTTCCCTGTTTCAAAGGTGAATCCTCTGAGTCACCTGAGATACACATAGCTCCTAAATGAACAAAGCCTGTGTTTATTTAGAACTTGGTCCAAGTTTACCATGGTGATTTTAAATATTGGATAAACTTCAGGTTTGTATTAAAAGGAAAGGTCAATAATTTTCATACACCTTGTTACATCTACCTATGGCTTTAGCAGGGATACTTCATAATGAAAGATGCATAATCAGTACTGAAATATCTTTAAAACCAAGTTCTCTGAAAATTTTCTACAGATTCTGATTCTGCTTACAATTTAGTCCCACATACATTCCTACATGGATTTTTATCTGTTTCCCTAACTGAGAACTACAAATACTTCAGTATTGACAAGCATGTTTCAGTACCTCCAAACCTGGAAACCATGATTCTGTTTCCAGTCTGTCCTATTTTATATGCCTATTTTTGCAATATTTGAGTGGGGAAGAAGTATCTGTGTTTAAAGCTTTCTAAGTCTGGAAAAATGCCACTAGTGATTCAGTCTCTATGGCTTAAGCTTATCTCCAGTGTGTAAATCTCTTATCTTCATTGTATTGTGCTTTATCCATGTAAATCTCTTCATCATCCCCCTCTCACAGATAAGTAGTTGCTGCATCCAAAGCCAATATTTATGTAAATATAAACAATTGCAGTGTGCTTAGTTCTCTCACATCTCTCTAAATACCCCTTTCAGGACCATTTTCTAAATCATTCTGGCAAAGCACTGTGGACATCTTGCTTAGGAAATGTTACCTCATTCCATTGTTTTAGAGAACTTTTCTTGATCTATGAAGCTGAAATGTTATTATTAATGGAATGTAAGTCATGTTTTTGAAACGTATGATCTGATTTCCTGAGATGTGCATGGGGTTTGTGTAAACAGCTATTCAGCAGAAGAGTCCAGCAGAGCACTTGTGGAATCAAAGTGCTCTTATTTTCCACATTTCTTGATCTTCTGAGCAGCTCAGGCCAAACAGATTGAAAAGTTGACTTGAAAGTGGCACACCTGCTTCATTTCCCAGCTGGCTTACTGAACATCCTTGTGTCCCATTTGGGTCCTTCAGTCACTAGCTTTGCATAAACATATGGATAAAGCACCACCTTGAATAGCTGAACATTTATTGTGTGCTGAATGGCCTTTAATATTGCCACAAATTCTACCTCCTGGGGTTTTCTTTTATTGCTATTTTTTTATCTTCCATTTTGTTTGTAAATCGTTTGAACAAGTAATCAGTTCCTTTTTTCACGGTCTGAAGAATGTGTCCTCTACATCCATGTCAGTGGCAAAATGGATGGTGTTGTGTGTCACGTGGGGTTTCAGATCTAATTCTAAACTAAAAATACTCCCGTTCTGCTTAGTTAACTGATAATCTGGTGGAACTAGAAGCATTATGTTGTGCTGGCCGTATTGTCTCCTAGTGTGCTATTAGCAAATGATGCCAGCCTTAATTACAGCAGCCTGATAAGGTGCCCACACTCAGGACAAACATTAGATCATCACAGCAGTGCAAAAATGTTTATTTCTGGTAAATTAGGAATAAGTGTTCCCTGTCTAGAATGAATCACACTTCCTAGATGTTACATCTATGGAATATTGCTTGCACCTTTGCTATTTGAACACATGGCTTGTATCTGAATGAATACATTAACTAGGTATAAACCATACAGTAGCACTGAAATCCATCACCACAGGACATCCTGTTTTCATGTTAAACTTTCAGACTTCAAAACACAGGCACCCACACACAGGCTGCCTATTGGGAATAGTACATAGCCTGTTCTACCTCCCAGAACTGTGCCATGAGAATGCAATTTGGTCTGGGTCAAACTGCACCAGTTGGCACATAAAAGGAAGGTGCCCTGATATTCTCTCAGTGACTTGATGTACTTGATGTACAGATATAGGTATAGGTGTAGGTGCAGGTATAGGTGTAGGTGTAGGTATAGGAGGATTTTGTCCATGAGAGCACAATTACAACCTCTAGGCAGCAGATTTCTTGCTGTATTTAAAAGCTTGTAAAACAGTCAGTTATAACTTAGTGAAAAACAGCAACTTCACTATGTCACTGAAAATTAAAGAGACCTCAGTGAATGTCAGCTTTGTAAGCCACGAGAAGAGAGAATTTACTCAAAATTGTCACAATCACTACAGAAGATTTGTTAATCATAGCCACAATGTTTTTACTCGTCACATTGTTTGACGTGATATCCATTACTATAGCTAGGCAATATTTTTTATTCTGTACAAATGCAGTTCTGAGTTCAAACATTTCACTAATGCTAAGAATTTTAAAGGAACCAGGAAGTCATTGCCAATTTCTCGCTGACAATGGGGTTTGTCGGTTCTGCAGCTCTTTCTCACGCTACCTGAGTATTTTCCCTCATAAAGGCAAATAAATTTGTGGTCCACTTTACATTGAAAGAGGTTTGAAATCTCAAGGGAAACAGAAGGAAATTCATCTCAATTAAAACAACAAGTTTGATGGCTACACTTCTGGTAGCACTTTAATCCAATTAACTCACTATGGAAATAGTGTTTTGTATACACTGGCTCTACATACAAGTGTTGTTAAAATTAGTGCATCAAAGAGTGCCAAGTAATGTTTCTGGATAAGGAATCATAATTATTCATACTATTAAAATGTATCCTGTGATGGTGTTGAACTGTGCCAGCTAGCAGTCTCCCCAAAACTGTTGGGCATGATTTGGGACTTATGATGAGCCAGGAATCATTCCCTGCATACAATTTACATGTGGCCACGTGGTTTTGGAGACTAAGATAATTTATAGCATTAGTCAAAGACATTGCCTGCCAATTGGCCTTAGAATCAGAGAACAGCCCTGGCAGATCTAACACAGGAGCGGATGAGGAAAGCTGCACACCCACTTCTGGTTGTCTGACCCAATACCAAAGTCACTCTGTGCTGCAGTTAGTGGGGTGGAAAGGTTTGTTCTGTTTGCTAGTGAAACTGGGATTTGAATTTGATAAGGCACTGCTGGTATCTCACCTGCACACTTGGCTACTTCTGGCAGTGTCTTCCTGCTCTTTGTTCTGAGCAAATTGTTTGAAATTTTCTTCCTCTGCATTCTCCTTTATTTCCTTTGAGATGCAAGTCAATATAGGGGCAGTAAATAAGGACAAACAGGTGGGAGGGACATGGAAAGGAAACATTCCGTGAAATTAAGTACAAATAAGGTAAATACCAAAAACCACCACATTTTTTTTTATGTCAGTACAGCAACGGTAACTACTCACTGCTTATGTGCCCAGGAAGCATACTCCTCCTTAACCTATATCTAGTGGGCACTTTCTGCATCTGTCATGTCTTGAAATATCACTTTTCTTTCTAAGAATAAACCATTTTTTGTGGTACTTCTGCAGCTACTGAGCAGTACTTCAACCCAAACAAAAGGGAAAGAACCTTGCCAGCACTAATCAATCACCCTAGTAGAAATTGTTTTCAGATTATAACACTGCTTTTGTTAATAGCATTGAGGAAAAGCTGTCTGGAATTACTGTCACCATGCTAATTTTTTGACAAATTACCTCAGGATCTTGGTCAGCCTACTGTCACAGCTGGATCTTATTGAGAAGGCGATGACTAGCTCAAGCCTGGCTTTAACAATGTCAGGTCCACCCACTGACACAAGGAGGGAGGTCTGTTGGTGACAGTAAAAGGAGTACAGTTGAGAGATGAAGTATTGTCAGCAATAGCAACAACACTGATGCAAAGGGAAAATGGATTCTTAACAGGTTATAGTTCTGACCAACACATCTGGAAGAGTTCAGCTGACAGGCTTGCTTCATCAATTTTCTGACATTGCTTTATATTCAGTATAGCCTGATGAATATGAACATTACAGAGGTGAACATTATCTTCATTACAATAAATATTTTGATTTCATATTGGAACTTTTCTGTTAACATTTTTATTCAAATGCCGAGTCTGATACATAACTTCAAAATAGAAAATGCATGTTCTGCTAGTGTATGATCTTGTGTTAGATGAAATGTACTACAACTTTCCCATTAATTCTTAAAGCATAGGATATGATTCCATGGAATTTTCCATGGAATTATGTTCATAGAAGGAGACTATTTCAAATTTTATACAAATAATATTTATCAGACGAACAGTTAGGTGGGAAAAAACCCTTAAATATACTCCAAAATATACAGTGTTTAAGTGTAAACGTAACATAGACAACATGATGTAGTAGAACATACTCATAAGTTAAAGGCTAGGAAGATGTTCTCAGGCTTTTATTCGAAATATCTAACCTTGATCACCTCTCTCTCAGATCAATTAGTACAGGAAATTACATCACAGAATCTCTGAAACTCATGAATTCCCAGCTGAAAATTGTTTTACTCTCTTCCCTCTTGATCTTAATGTGCAGATATTTCATGACTTTACAGTTTAATAAATTACATCCTCATTCAAAGAAGCTTTTTAAAAGTGTGAGGTACTGTATAACCCAGAATTAGGGAATTAAAATTATATTTTTAATTTCCTTCAGTGTAATTTAATGTGATTTTTTTAGATTGAATGACAGAAGCTGAGCAACCCTTCCTCTCAGCTTGGGTAGACATACCTTCAAGTGCCAAATACCCATGGTCTAATCATAGAACCATATTAATCTGTGATTCCTCTTGATCATTTTTCCTCAAGATACGTTGAATAAATCTCATGAAGTAAAAGAAAAGAGCATAGGTATTGTTCGTGCAAGCAGCAACTACAGCAAGGGAAGAAAAGGAGACAGAAGAGAAAAGATGACTATTCTGATACCCCTTGCCGAGTGTGTTATAGCCATGGTGGTGTTACTGTATCTTGAACTGGAATTCTGCAGGGCAAACAAACTTGCAGTACACAGATTTTTATAAAGGAGAAGGTGTTTTGCTGGGGGTTTTGAGGCTTTTTTTAAACTCCAAGTATTGTTTTTAAAAAAATCAAATTCTGAACGAAATAATGTCATCAACAATATGATGCACAGTTTCACTCTAAGCACTGTACTGTGCCATATGCTGTGAGCTAAACCACTATTAATTCAAACACTCTTCAAAGAGTGTAGCACTGGCGGTGTGCAGTTATCCTGCAGCCACAGAACACTAGTATTGCTGAATCGAAGGCAATCAAGTGAATGGGTAACATGGGACATGTTTTTGGGATCCATTTCAACCTTCTAATGGCTCAAGAGTCTTTTTATTTTTCTCTCATTTATACTAAAATAATTAGGAAGCAGTTCCCTGAATCCTCCTTGGTTACACTGATGCATGACTTATTTAAATAGTCAAGCCTCTTTTTTTGTCTATTTTCATACATACTGAGACCTAGTGCTACAAATACTGTGTAAATGTCATACATATAAATATAAAAACCTATGTACAGACACACTTAATTGTACATATATCAAGTATATCTCGGAGTTTAGTACCAAGAGGTTTGATCAGAGGAGTCTGCACATGCAAAATTACTCTGTGCTCATATAGACTCTGCAATAAAAATACAATTAAAATTTTATTAATATTTTCATCATAGGTATACTGAAGTGATAAAGCACAGAATTTGATCGGAGTTGTAAACCCAGGAAAATAGCCTTTCTACTGCTGTGGAAAACTCCTGTTTGAAATCAGAAAGACCAAGGTGCCCATTAAGAATAGAATGAATGTCATTGCATGGAAGTAAATTGCTCTCCATGCTTCAGCATCCTTCTATAATGGAGGAGCAGGTTATACCCTCTCTGTCAACCACCTTGTTAAGAAAGAAACTCTCTGTGTTTGTGAAACAAATGCCTTCCTTCATCCGTCTTTGTTCCTGATCATAAAAGAGTCATTGATACTTGAATCCAGGCAGGCAGAATGATGCCATTTATTTTTCCTTACTAGGGCTTTTTGGAACCACCTAAGTAATCAAAAAATACCTTTAAAAATATTTTTAAAAAGTAAGCATAAATAACACTTGCACTCTGAGAATCAACGGTCCTTTAGGTCTCCTCATTGTTCTTTCCTTCTGTTTTCAGAGAGTTATGTTTTTTCACCCTTCCTATCAGTTGTGAGCAAGCACAAAGTAATTGCTCAAAAGGTACATGTTTTTTGTCATCGTTATTGACAAGCAAGGAAGGTTAAAACTTAGATCGCACTGAATGTCTGGGTGAGATGGCTTTTGTGCACCAGGCACAGAGAAAACATATTTCATTCTCCTTGCTAGATTCTTCCTCCAGCTGCAGTCACCTTTGTCTTTCCACTGCCATCTTCATTCCAGCTGAGTGAGATCCAGGCTCCTGTCAAGGGCAGGGTCAGCTATTATCAAATAGGTTCCCTGTGCTCCAAAAATAGCACTGAGGACAACCTCTCTGCTCCTGGAGACATTTCTAGAGACCAGAAAAGTGGTCCTGGACAACCAGTATGTGTTGGATTTACATAAATGTCCTGATCCTCATGAACCATATCGACAGTACCCAAAGCACAGCTCTCTTGTGTATAATGAATCATATAAAATTACTAGCTCCATTCAGAAAGCTTAAGACTATCTTCCCTGTTGTCACCATCACCTCATCCCTGCCAATGCAGATCTGAATGCTGTCACAAGAATTCAGAACATGTCAGCCATCAAGACATAGGTAAGAAGGCAAACCAACTTGCTTTTTATTGTCATGAATTAGACATGTTTTCATGGTTTATTACTGTGTCTCATTTTAGGACCGATAACATCTTGCAGAGGAATGGCAGTTTCTCCTAATGAGCCTAATGGATGGCTAGTCACTGCTGGAAAATACCTGAAAAGAGCATATAGGAGTTTATGAACAACCTGTTGATGTTCTGCTCTGTCCCCTTGAGCAGAGTTCAGAAAAGAGTGTCCAGATGGTAAAAAGGATAAAACAGGCTTCAGCCTGTTTGCAAGGCACGGAAAGCACTACTTCCAAACAAAAGGCATTAGCTCACTTGATCAAGAGGACATCGGGAGAGTATTTTTGTTGTTTCCTTTTACAGGTGATACACATGAAGTGGAAGGCATCAGGTAATGAAGAAACTTGAACAAAATGTTTTCCTTTTCAGTTCATCTGCTGATGTGAGCCCCAGACAAAGAAACAAGTGGATTCTGATGAAGAAAGCGAAAGTGTTGATCCTAATTAGAACAGACAAAGGCATTTTTCATCCTGAATCCCTTGTTTAAAGGTTGACTCTTGGCAGGTATGCGATTGCTCAGTGCACTAATGGCACTGTTGACCAGGGCGTCCATCACACAGGGAACACGCTGCAGGTTCAGAATCAGACTTCATGCCTGGAACTGAAATACCTGCCAGAAACAGATAGGCCATTCTTTTTAGATGATGACAGAATAATTGCCTCCCAGTGGAGGGCTAAAATCTGCTGGCAGACCTTTCAGGGATTCTGCAGGTATTGCTTATCTGCCTGATTATTGCTGAATTTAAGGAGATCTTACCAGGTTACCCAGGAGTCTTCAGCATGACACTAAATGCAGAAAGTGAGCAATTTTGTAACTTGGATCAAAGACTGAAACTTAACACCAGAAACCCAAAGTATAAATTACAAAATTCAAATGTACGAAGACTTTTCTAGGCATTTTCTAAGACTTTTCAAGAATCAAGCACAGAATCTTTCTAAGAAGCAATGTAACTCATACATGTGAAGCAACCCTTTATTTGTCCTCGGAGCGTCATTAGCAACCTCTGTCCATATGTCATTTGTTTCAAAGTGGTATAAGACACAAATGCTAAAGAAATTAAAAATGAGAGAACATTCATCAAAAATTTAGTTAACAACTGCCCAATGTTATTGGGATGACTACAAATGTAAATGTTCTTTCTCATACTTTGTTTAAGGTCAGGGATATTCTAGATGTTAGTTTAGATTAAATATTTTTTGTCATTTTGGCTACATTGAAGCACATAGTGGTGACAGATTTTATGTCTGGAGTGGTTTCACAAGGGAAACTGGTGAGGCAGTCCTGTTGTGCAGATGACTGTTATAAAAAACTACTCTTGCAAGTGTAAATGTAGTACTGGATCTTGTCTTCACAGTTCGGCATCAAATGGAAGATAATGCATTCTGACACCCAGGGTTAATACCCTCACATTTTTTTAGGGCAGTTTCTAAAGTGGAAAAGAAGGCCAGATACAGAATCAAAAAATAAATAACAAAATCCTTTGCATTGGAAGGGACCTTTAAAGGTCGTCTCGTCCATCCACCAAATAAATGAAAAGACAGCTTTATTCTCTTTTTCATATCAGAGTCTTGTACTATAAACAGAGCATGGCTTTGATTTGTCCAGGGTAGTGGGCAGTTTTACTGTTTCCTGGTTGCTGTTTATGGGGATGATCCCTCTCTACTGCTCTGGTGTCTCATATAGCTCTTTTTGTAACCGCAGCTAAACATTTGTGATTTCCCTTTTTGTGGGTTTCTGGGAATCATCATTTTCTTGATGTTCCTTGAATGTGATGATATAAAAAGGGAATACAGGTCCAACCCTCTGAGAACAGTTTGAAGTTCAATTCCCAGCAAAGTTATGTTCTGATTCTGATTCAGTATGAAATTACTTCATGCTCTCAGGGAATGGGGAAGGAGGGCTTCAGACATTTACTCTAGTGTTTCTCAGTGTGGGCCTGTGTGAGAAAACATTTGAAAACTAAGTAAAGTCAGATACTTCATTTGTACTGAAAGCAGATCAGACCAGTGTGCAACTGTAGACAGGAGCTGACAGATCTTGCAATGTTCCCATCCTCATTTGCATTCCTAACTAGACTGTGAAGAAGACCACCCTCATTTTTGGGAGATCATAGATTCTTAATGGTCTAATTCATGCAATACATAATCTCAGTGGCAATGACTTCAGGGAGGAGGAAGGGCTTAAAAAGATGAAATTGTCCACTGGGGAACCGGATTAGTTACATGCAAACAAGTAATAGAGAAGTTGAAAACTGAAATTCCCTCTGTCTTTCCTTTTGTCTGTATATACATGTGTTTAAAGCAAAGTGAGTAAATGTAATATGAGGGTGTGACAGCATTACTTGATGTAAATTATCTCAGCTTCATTGATTTTGGTATGACTATACACGTATCATAAGAGGGGATATTAGCTGATAGGTTATTTTTATATGAATTCTGTCATCAATCTGTCATCAGTCCATCATACATTTCTCCACTAAACTAAATTGCTGGGTAATATGCATTTCAATCTATTATAGAGTAATGTTTTCAAAAGTTCAGTCAGAACCTAGCAAAACAAAACAAAACAAAACAAAAAATAGAACCAAGTGTGAGTAATCTTGTCAAATATTATGCCAACCAGAACTTTACACAGTGAGAAAAATTACAATGTGTATCTAATATTTTGAAATAATCAATCGCACACAGCTTCAGTTCCAACTTTATTCTGAACTACCCAGTGGATAAGAGAATACGTTTTATGACTTTCATACAGAGTGCTGCTGATAATTTTTTACTGCTGCTTCATAGCAATATCAACTCCTCTTTTAAAAGTAGTATTTCAAAGTGTTTCAGTTTGAGTGGTAAAGCTCATAGGTGTGGTTCTGCTGGATAATGGGAATGGAATGCTGACACTCCAAGGGATGAGGTAGGAAAAAGTTCTTTTATTGAAATGGTGCCCGGCTTATATAGGATTGGTAGGGAAGGTTCTGGAGCGGGGTGGAACTTGGGAGGGGTTTAGGGAAGAGCCTGGGAGGGGTTTACAATACAAGGCAAAAGCCTCCAAAACTGGGAACACAGGGGCAAGTGTAGACCACATAAGGAAATGCTATCCTGCTGCAAGCAGGGACCGGTCAGAGGTGGGTTACAATCCATGAGGGATGAAAAATTTCAGCAGGGACACACAGCGAAACAGAGGGAAAGACATATAACATGATAAAATCCTCAAACTGGGTACAGACTTTAAACTGCAAACAGTCCTTAAACATAGCAGCAGTCCATATAAATGCAGCAAGCAGTCTTCCAGAGCTCAGGTAGTCACAGATCTGGGCTGATTAAGCTGCTCTTCCACAGCTGGTATCTCTCTCCTCCAACACATAGGCTGCCATGCTTATTCTCCAAGGTATTCTTGTATGTGATTAGCAAAGAAAAGGTGGAATCTTTAATAACCCCATTTGCTGGAAAAGTAAAATAAAATTAAAACCAAACAGGAAATGCATAGGACAAAATTAGGTGTATTTCTCCAGGGGTTATGACACATAATCTTGATAAAAAAATCAAGATTTCAAGTCCCAGGTGCATGGCTCCAGCTCAAACAGGATTCACAAGGAGCCATACGGTACCTCTGGAATGTAACATGCTGTTCCTGAGATCTTTGCGGGACACTTTTGACTAAAGAGCATTTTTGAACAGGATTCTTATTGCCTAATTCTGTATTTGGATACACAAAAGGGAGGGAGATGAGGCAATGCTCAGCTGCATTTCTGAATTTCCTTTCTGAGCTCTTGCTCTCTCCTTCATTTCTTGTGTCTGTTTTACAGGAAGACACTGCAACAGTGCTAAGGACTGAGGAGTGCGTGCCAAATCTGACCAGCAAAATAAATTTCTGACCTCAGAAACTATCAGTATTGGGAATGAGAAATTAAAATGAAGGGTTTTTTTCTTTCTCTCCTTCCCTCCCTTCCTCCCTCCATCCCTCCCTCCCCACTACCACCCGACGATCTAAAAGACTTCAAGAAATTATTTTTGGAGAAGGAAAATGGAGGGTTTGGTGTCTTGTCGACTTCCAGCCAACTGAGTCCTCTGGCCATTTTCACCTCCTGACCTCTTGTCCATTTCATTTTCTGCCAGAAGGCAGAAAGTGCCTCCAGTGAGACTCTTCCAGGCAGGGAGCCAGAGCCAGATGCTGGTAATGTGCTTTCTCTGCCTCTCCAGTTCTCAGCATCCCCACCTGTACCAAGGCTACTTTCAGTTCCCTTTTCCCCCTCCCTCCCCTCCCCCTCCCAGGTAGATAATAGAAACCAAAACCGTAATCAACAGAAAATCATTCTGGAATAACATTTTCTATCAGTACTGTTCCTTTCTTCCTCCTCTAATGCCTAAAAAGGAGTTTAGCTGACTCCAGAATATGCAGGAATGATGCTTCCTAATGTACTCAGCGTGGCTGCTTGTTTTGGAAATGAGATGAAAGCACTTGAATAATTTTCCTTTTCAAATGGCAGGCTAATTAACATATAGATCAGCTGGCTAACACGTCCATGAAATATGTACAGTACTTGTTATTAAAATACAAGCACTCTTTGAACTTCAGCAGTCACTTGAAAATTTTAATCTTCCAATTCTGTCTTTGTTTGTAATAGTTTAGATAAGAAATTGGACAGCCAGGATGCTAAATCTAAGGAATCATTTGGACACTCTTAATGTTGTGTTTGTGCTTCTATTTGTTTAACAGCATATATTATGCATAAGGAGTCCCAGTTCAAGGATTTATCTAAATTGACTGTGTTCTAGCAGATGACAGCAAGAGGATTTCTTTCAAAATAAGCATGTGTCTTTTTAGGCAGAGTGAATTACCCCCCAGGTCCCATGAAATCAACTACAATAGCTTTCACTGGCTCTTGGCAGCAGTGGTACCTTCTGCTGAGAAGAGCCAATCAATTGGAATATGCTTTTGTTGCTGGACCTGAAAACTGGATGAGATTGGACCACAGTGCATGAAAAATTGGAAAAATCCTGAGGGCAAGGGTTGCCACTCACAGACCTGCACATCCTGGTCATGAAAGACAGAGTGAGTTTAGTGCTTGATTCATGGTGGGGGAAAAGGAATCTACATGAGCAAATAGTTGTTTAAGCCTATGAGTGCTACACAATAGGTAAGAGAAAATAGACTTCTGATTTAAATGCAATAAATAGCCTTTTTCTTTAACAAAAACAAACAAACAAAAAAACCTTGTTATAAAATTACCTGCCTTATTCCATAGTTATGATTGTTCGATTTACTTCAAAATAAACATGGACAACAGATATGACTGTAAAATTAAAATATTATTTTGCTTAAGTTCACTTTCTCTACATATTGTAATGTAGGATAAAAATATGTAATGTAGGATAAAAAATGTGAGTTCTTTTTGTTTGCTTGGTTTAGGGTTGGGTCGTTTCTTTTTGTATCTGGTTTCAACAATTCCAACAAGCAAATCACTATGTGTTTGTGGGGGGGAAAAAAAAAAAAAACAACAAACTAGTTCAGGTTTTTATTTTTGTTCTTTTTGGCGTTTTTTTGTCTTTTATAGACATGGAAGGTAACTAAAGGTAACTGGTGACAGTTACAGTGGACATATTTCAGAGCTCACCAGATGGATAAGGAATTTTTTGATGTGCTTAATTTGAAATGACCGTAATTTTGAAATCTCATAATGTTGCTAAATCAAGACATTTAGATTTTTTTTTTTTGTATAGGGATAAACTTGACCTTGATTTTGAAGCTTAGTCTTTATCTCTGGGACTGGTTTTGTTCATAGTTTCCCAAAGACAGAGAATCACATGGGAAAGTGATTAAAAAATGACAGAGGGACCATTCATTTCACATGTCATACTGTAGCTTTAGTTTCAAACTTCTAAAACCCTTACCAAGGGTTAAAATTTGGTATAGTTTTTTAAGATTTTGCTTTTCCAGATAAACACAAAAAGGCACTAAAAATATCCTTGCTGAATTTAATCACTTTTCAGTGTCAAAACTTGTTTAGGTTTTGACACTGAAAAGAAACTAAATTAAACAATAATTTATCTCTCATTTTTGCAAGTCTTCCAGGATGTGTTCCGAAAGAATAGTCAATATACAACAGATAGACACTAAATATACCCTGACTACCTGGCTGTCTTTTATCCCTTGGGGGCTCATTCACTCTCAGTGCTGCCTGGGCATTGCTGGCAGTGTGAGGACCAGCTGAAAGACTGAGTGCACATTTACTGCTTTCCACTTTTGTCTCTGTAAATGCAGAAATCTCATTGTAATCAAGATGTTTAAGACATTCTCCATTTAATAAAATCCAAGATGGGAAAAAATCCTAGATGCCTCTTTTTTTTTTCCCCAGTAAAAGCATGGAAAACACCATATATTTTATAGACATATTTCAGTAATCACAAATAATGAATTGTGTCCCTAAGTATGGGAATGATAGACCCTTTTCTCCTGGATGTATCTTTATACATTTCAGTCCTACTCACAGTATCGTCTGTGGGTCTGCCCATATTAGAGGATAGATTACTTCCTTTAAAATTGGGTTGCATGTTTCAAGCTGATAAGAGGATATATAACCAAATATGTAAGAGCCAAAGACCAAAAGGCCATGTACCTTCCTCCACTGGCAGGTGAAAAAAATCCATGACAAACATTTGTCCTTCCCAAACCCAGATATTTTATTTCCGTTCCCTAGGTGCTGTCTTTCATTTAAGGAGAGTTAGAACCAACAAATACAAGAAGTACAGTGAAGCTCCTGTTTTAAAACTCCATCTGATGGCTGTGAATATCACTGTTAAAAATGCCATCTGGAAATCAAAAAGACACCTGACAATTAAGATGGCATGGTACCAGCTTGACATACCGTGGTACTTGTAGTGGAGGAGTGCATTGCTCTAATTAAACACTAAATAAGGTTGATCTGTCTTTTAACTGATTGATAGAGAAGTGTATTGGTGTAAATGATGCCAGATGAATTGTGGTATTGGATGAAGGTTATCATAAGATGGCTGTAAATTACTTTAGGCTGGAAACTAGACATAGGTTCCAACTATCTGAAAGAGAAGACTTGGAATAGAATTTCTATGGGAATTATTAGAGATGCAGGGTCTAACTAATTTTATGTGGAGCTTGAAGAATTTATGAGTGTGAATAGAGGATATGGTTCTCTAAGTTGGCAGGGAGTCTGTTCACCAACCCATGATATAAATCCTTGATGCAGGCTCCTCTGTCAACAGCTGAATCATCTATACTCACTAGGTTTTGATTTCATCTTTGGTTAGGTATCTGTTACCATTGGGAATAAGGATTAGTTTGGAACAACGTGTTTTGTGATTTTACTTTTAATTTGTCAAAGACATGGGTAGGCTTTGTTTGTGTGTATGTTGCAAATGAAGTATAAATATATGACTTGCATTTATAACTCTCTGATGATGATGTGAAAGTTCGGGTTGGCTCTCTGCCAACAAAACTTAATATATGTAAATATATATATATTCCTTCAATTTTCTCTTGCTGCTTTTTGCCGTTTCGGGAGAGGGAGGGGGGAATCTTTCTTGTGAGGTTTGGCTGTTGGCAGAGAGCCAACCCGAACTTTCACATCATCATCATTATATATATCTTTTGGTGGCCCGTACGGGGAATTGTTTTGGTCAGTTTGGTTTGTTTTTGGAACATTGTCTGGGAAAACAGCCAAGTTGGTATAAACATACCCTATTGTTTTTCGTTTACCTGGTTTTGTTTTGGTACATTGTCTGGGAAGGTAGCCAGAGGTGGTTTGTTTTGGTAAACACCGGTCATTGTTTGGGAACATTACCGGGAAAGTCTCCAAAACCAGTTTGTTTATATTGAATCAGCCCAGAAGTATCCATTAGTATTATTATTTTATTAGCAACAGTCTTTGAAGCTGTTGCAGACTGAAACACTATTCAGCACTTTCTGGTGACCTATTTATGCAGAATTTGAGCTCTGACCTAAAGAATACAAGTCATGTAACACAGTAAGAATGATAGCAAGCATGCTGATTAAACAGCACCTTCTTCCTCAGCTTTATAGTGCTAATTTTAGTAAATCTTCCTAGCCAGTGGGAAGATAAAGATTAGCTTGATCAAATTTTCAGTGGTGCTCTCCTTTCTGCAGTTAGACAAGGGTTATGACTAAATCCTTGAATGTTTAGGTAATAGCTCACAGAATACATCAGCAAATTGCAGTGGATTGAGCTCTGGCAGTCTGAGACTTAGCTCTTGATGCCTTGGATTTACAAGATAGTTACTGCTGGAGATGCTTTTACTAAGTGGTTTCAAGTAAATTAAACCAGAAGGTAAGAGGGACCGTAATTTAACTGAAGAACTTCTGGTGTGTCTTGCATTCAGAACAACACATTTCTGGATTCTTGTGTCTGTGCTGCTTGGGCCTGACAACTTGGGAATTAAAAAGTACTTAAGCTTCAAGGGTTAATAAATGAACCTCAAAAGAAATGTATAATCTTTCTCTGGAATGGAGAGATATATCTGTCTTAGCAGAAGACTTCCCTGTGATACCAAGTAATCTACCTATCCTGAATGTCATAAATCACTCTGAGACGAGACAGGCTTAAAAATAATTGTATAACTTCAAAAAAATATATGAATTACATGGTCCTAGTAGAAGAGACTACATAGTACATTTACAGCTGATACTGCTTATAGGAATTTTTTAATATGATTTATATTCTTTGTGTCTGCATTTATTCTTTCATGTTCATACTTGATTCTTTTCACTGCCCAGCATCTACTTTTATAATTATTTTCCTTTAAATGAAGGAAAGAAACATGATATGAAGACCAATTAGATTTTCCTGTTCCCCAGTTTTTTTTCAGTAACATTTCCTCTAGATCATCAGTGCATATTTAACAATCTGTATCATATAAAAACTTTTAAAGACTTCAATTCCTGTCTAAAGACACCTGGATTTCACCACAGTACGCTGGACTGTAAGTCACAGTAGCAGTAGGTTTTGCTGCAACAGCTGATGCAAATATTTTTATTATCCTTTCTTGAGGGTCAGTATCCTATTACTAGGGAGTGCTAATTGGGGTATAAAAGCACTTCACAGCTTGCATGAAAACCAGTTATTCCCAAATTGGTTGTGATTGCATTATGAACCCAGCTATGGGGTATGAAGGCTGATAAAATAGCATGTTTCATCTAACCAATGAAAAGACCTTTAAAAAAAGCAGAAGTGAAAGAGGCTGCTTAAATATTCTTCCTTGTTAGCCACCTAAAACAGAAATTTCCTGCACTGATGTACCAAACTCCATGGTATCTTATGCTGAAACTCTTCTATGTATTGTGTGAAATACAATTCGGGGTAGAACTAAACTTTTAAACCGCTATAGCTCCTCTACCATTAGATGATCAAATCAACCTTTTTTTTTTTTCCCACTCACTTTTCTTCTGCCTATGACCAAATCTTCACTTGGCGAGGGGTAACCATAGTCTTCTGACACTCAAAATCTAAACTAATGAATAGGAGAACACTAGTTTGTATGTCTTGCTGATAAGATATCCATCAAACATTCTGCAGTGAAGTTTTTGTTTTTCTTCTCCTAAGGCGATTCTTCTCCTGGACATGGCAAATTACGACTTCAGTAGTGACAATCACTGTCCCAATTAGACATGTCCATGAGTTCCTCTGACACACTTTGTTTAATCAGACTTTCACAGTATGTAGTGCTGCCTATTCTCAACAATAGCGCTTAGATTCTGGTCTGTTGGGTTCTTGGAAATACCCAGAGCAAGTGGAGAGCAGCAAAGCTGATGCTGCCTTTTGTTGCCTTCTGTTTTAATTTTCTTTCCAAGCTATTTTGAGGTTATTGGAACCTTTAATTTGCCTGCCAAAATCTGTCAGTCTACTGTTCATGTTATATATTGGAATGAGAAGGCATCCTGTTGACCCTGGATGCTCTCATTGATCCACAATAGGACTGATACCACAGTTAGTATGTACACATACGTAAAAATTCTATATATACACATACACATAGAGATATAAAGCAAATTTTTAAAATTATCTACCCACAAAATGTTCTTCTGTCCCTCTGAACTTAAACCATTTCCAGATTGAAACTCCGCACATGCTTAGAAATTTTTTTACTTCTGTTTGAATTATCTTATTCCTTATTTTTCTATACACCACTCATGCTCTTTCTCTGTAGGTGTTTGACATTCTGGTAGATCTCTCTATCCCTTCTTTCCCTCTGGCTATTTACTGTCTGCTCCTTTTAACAGCCTCCTTTTCGAGTGTAACATAAGCACGTTTGTTTTTTACTTGAAGTCATACTCTGTTTACATATTTGAAATGAAGTAACATAAGTTCTCCCAAACCTCATAATACTTACTCATGTCTCTGGTTTAGTTATGACTCCAAATTAGTGAACAAGCCTTGAATTTGACCTAAATGTATTTATACTGCTATTGTCTTTATATAAGTAATCTTTGGCTGACGCAAAGGCAAAATAAAGGATTGTTAAATGGGCTGGTTCTGATTTAGTTTGTGTCTCTTGAAGCAGAGTAGGAATTACATCCCTGTAGATAAGACTGTTCAGAACTACTAAAAAAAATAATCTAATTCTTCTGTCTAGTAGTTTTGTGATGCTTTCTTGCCAGTGATGCCTGAGTTTGTAATTCTTCAGGGTAAAAATACTAAAAATCACAATAAGTGAAGAAATCATCCTTCCCAGTCTTCTGTGGTTCCTATATTCATGACTGAAATAACCACATTCTTTTACTTTAAAGCAGACTGTGGTACACATACCCATTTACACTTGTTCATCCATGTTAAATTTCAGAAAGACAAAAGTGTCAAAGAGATATAAAGAGATATGAAGAAGTTAAGCTTGGGTTATGTTGTGGGTTTGACCTTGGCAAAATGCCAACCCCCCCCAAGACCCAACAAGGTCCCAGTGAAAGGAGGGAAGAAAAAAACCCTGAAACTGGAAAAACTATATACATATATTTACAGGAAAGTTACAATACATATATGTGTGTGTGGCTAGCCATCGCGAACGACAATGCTTTTTATGCCTGCGTGAATGGATTTATTACGTGGAGCTCAGCGTGCGCGGAACTGGCCCCACCCCCTTTAGCCCTGGGACACTCTAGCCTTGGCCGGGGCAAGCCCGGACGAAGTTGGCAGAGCGAGACCCGCAGGACTCGAACCGGCATCCTTCCGAGAAGGAGCACGGATCCAGGGGCGACGGCTTTACCCACACGGCCACAGCCGCCGGCAACATATATGTACAAATATAAGAAAAAACAACAATAACTTCATCCAAAGCTATCCTCCCCAGTAACACACAGATTCCACCACCCAAAGCCCACAGGAAACAAAACTAAACAGGTTCCCCTGAAAGAGCACTCAGCAAAGCAACATCAAACAGAAAAGTATTTACTTCCCAGAGACCAGAACTGCTGTGGACATCTTGGCAGGGAAGCGGCAAGGCCTGTCGCTCTGGGAGCAGCAACAGGGAGTCCTCCCGACCACACTGCACAGAGAGAGAGAGAGGGCGAGAGAGCGAGGATACCTCCCCCATTAGATTTATACTCAACTTCATGTCAGATGATATGAAATACCTCTGTGGTTGCTTAAGTCAGGTGATACTTGCCCCTCTAAATCTACGGGGAGACTTATGGCCCAAAAACTGAGGCCTGCTAAATTTGGTTTCAGGCCTAACTAAACTAAGGCCTTAATCTAAGTTTTGAGGGTTTATCAAACCCATCACAGGTTACTAGACAGGTATAAGCATCCTCTAATATTTGCCTATATATATTACTTCAAATGAAACTTTATACCAATTCAGAAATATCATTTTCTTATTCATTATCCCACTCTCAAAGCTTCATATACTTATGCTTAATTAATTTCTCACAACTGTTAATTACTTCTAGTGCATATGACAGTTACTCAGTCTCTTTAATCTATGGTTTTCATCGTCTCTTTCACCTCACCTAAATTCCTCCTCTGTACTTACAGACTTATTTGAAAGAGCATAATTGAATGATCAACACTGTTAAGTTGAACTGCTTCTCATTGTATTATGTTCCTCAGAGGATTCTCATAAAAATTCACCCCAACCAGTAGAATATATTTTTTAATCCATTTTCCTAGGCTTTAGTTGAGACTGATGGATTTGTTTCTTCTGTGTAATGCCACTCTGACAAAGGAGAGGTTATCAAAAACACAGAATCACAGAAATACAGAAAGAAAAAGGTGGGATGAGACCATGGTGGGTCACCTGGTCCAACCTCCCTGCTCAAGCAGGGTCGTTCCAGAGCACATTGCACAGGACTTGATGATCTTGGAGGGCTTTTCCAAACTAATTTTTTCTATGATTCTATGACCCAGACTCCCATGAAATATGGGAATGCAAATTAGGGAAGGAACTGGAGCATGTATGGACATTTCTGCCTTTAGCCAAAGTAGTTTGGATGTCATCATAGTATGGCAACATAACAACAGGGTATTGAGCACAGATTAAGGAAGTACTCAAGCAACTAACCACTGTTAAAATCCAGGCTGCCATCTCCTCATGTTTATCAGTATCTAAATATGCCTGCTTGGGAGACAGGGCCAGGCAGGTTCTTTTATGGTCATCATCATACCTTGTAGTTACACCCTATCAGGTTATTCACCAGCAATAGCAGAAGAACTGTGACAAGTCAAAATCCTTTTTCCAGACACAAGGGAGAAAAGATCAGCAGCTCCTTCAGATATGCAACACAATCAAGTGCGGCCCTGAGGGGAAGGTGGGGGAGGGAAAGAAAGGGACACACTCCGGGGAGCGAGGTGGGTGCTGCCCAGGCGAGCACGAGGAAGCGCTTTATTCAAAACGCTACAACTTAAATAGGGTCGGGGGGCTGGGTCCTGACCCCAGGAGCACCCTGGGAAGGTTTCTGGGAAGGGTCTGGGGCAGACCCAGCCATACAAGGCAAGATTCTTCACAACTGGGAACAGAGAGGCAGGTGATACCATATAAGGGAATGGTACAGTGCTGCAGACATGGACCAATCAGGGATGGGTTACACAGCATGAGGGATAGAAACTTCCAGCAGGGAAACACAGTGAAATAAAGAGAATGATAAAATCCTCAAACTTCGTACAGATTTCAAACTGCAAAACAGTCCTTAACATAGCAAGAGTCCATACAAACACAGCAAACAGTTCTTAGCACAGATCTGTGCTGCTTTCCACAGCTAATTTCTCTTCTCTCCTCCAACAATCAAGGAAGTAACACAAAAAAGAGCTGACAGCAGGTGGAAAAATGCATTTGCCTGACTGGGAGATCATACTGTGGACAGAGCTGCAAAACAGATGGGAGCTTCTCTGACCTTGCCTGCTCCAAATTTATCACTGGACATGTTTAATTAAAAGACCATCAGATTAAGTCATTTTGTTATATGGCAAAACGTTGGAGTCCCTCAGGTGCAATCCCTGTTGGAAGAAACACAACAAGGACAAGATTTTTCATTGCAGCAAGAGAAATCTGCTGAGAAATACTTTAAAGCCAAACCTACTGGGGAAATTGAACAGGAGTGAGATAAGCAACTGTGTGGCTTGTGCTCTTTTATTGCTTTGGTCAGCGAGAAGACAGAGTAACTTACAATAGGTGTGAAACACCCAGTTGAGACAAATTATGTTCATGTCACTCCTTTATTTCCCTGTTTTCCTTATAGCTTATGTTTCTCTTGTATCAACCACCTTTCCCACTCAATTTGCCCTCTCTGGGACTGGTTGAAACTCAGATAAATTAACAACCACATATGAGGAAGTTTTAGTAAACTGGGAGGTAAAAAGAATAAGATATTAAGAATCAAATCCCCCTTGCAATAAATGCTCCACAATGTGCTCATCAAGAACACCAATTTCTCTTGAGAGATCTAAATGAATTTTTAATTCAGTCTTTAGAAATGAAGAATTATTTATTTAATCTGAGACTGGACAATTTATTGCAAATTGCTATTAACAGGTGCTAATAGTAGAATTTACCATGTGTAAATTTCCCTTTAAATTCTTGTTAAAAGTTAAAGCTGTGTATATGTTTGTTTGTTTTTTTTTTTTTCACGCACACAGAGTACAAACATACATTGAACATTCACACATATGCGTATGTTTGGTTGGTTTTCTCGGGGCCATAGAAGTCCCTGTCCAAATACTCCTTCTCTGGGCAGACTACAATAAAAAACATGAAAGTGATTTAAAACAGTACCAGTTCCTTTGCCACAAAGATTTCCTAATGGAAAATAAATGTGGGCTCTAAGCCACAGCTGACAGACAGTAACTGTTAGCATAATGCTAGAATAAGCAAATTAAAGATGTCTCTGTGTTTCCCAGTGTAAACAAAACAAAACAAAAATGCAAACCAAAACAACAACAACCAAAAAAAACCCCACAAAAACCCAACCAAACAAAAAAACCAAAGGAAACCACTAAAACCAAAATCAACCAACCAAAAGACCCCAAACAAATAAACAAAACAAAACAACCACAAAGACATAAACAGTATGAGCTACAAGTTCCACACAAACGTGTGAGATGTCCATGGTAGAACTGCAATGCATGGAAAAAGGAATCCACTGTTGCAGTTTCCTAACTGATCATCCTGAGAACCAGGAGATCAGAAGTAATTGCATTTTTTAACAAATGCAGTTCCTACTCTAATTGCAACTCCTTCCCTGAAAGAAATGTTGGTGTAAATAATGCAGGCATGGTGAGCCCACACAACGTTCTAATGATACCTTCAACAAACTTAATTTACATTGATAAGTATGTTTTGGGGTTTTTTTTTGAATCTTTGAAATGGTCTTAAATTATCAAAGAAGCTCACAGAATACATTAGCAAGAGAGTCCAGAGATTATTAATATTAAACATGAAATCTCTGTGAGGATGACATTAAGGATCTGATGTGAACTGACAAAAGCAAATGAATTTCAAGTTAAACTTGCTACCTTGTCCTTAATTCACTTTGGGGTGTCTACCAGCAGGGTAATAATTGATGTAAAGTGGCATCACTGTTTAGGATGCCCATTGGTGTATTGGCAGAGGGCAGTGTCTTTGGGCTGTTCTCTTCATCATGTGGAGGATTGCTCTGGTTCCCACAGATTTAAGTCAGGCTTTTAAATGTTATGTTATGAAGTCTCAAGTATTTTCTTAAAGGTCAGTCCAAGCAATTAAAAATACAGTGCTGCATAAGACTTTCTTTTTTTTCTTTTTTTTTTTTTTTTAAATAAATTGAATTATAATCATCTAACTTTTATTTTTTAATTCCATTTTCCAAGTTTGGGGATTTTCAGATTTCCAGCCACTATCTTTAGTTGAAAATTATGTCCTTCCCTTCCTCTTTCACCCAGAAAATTCATTTCTAAGGCTGAGGTGTTATTTTTAATTACTCAATTAAACATTTGAACATTTGTCTTTCAATAACTGTCTTCCAATTTCACAATTTGATCTGGAGAACATGAACAAATGTCCTCAAGCAGACATTAAGAACAGACACAAGACTGTCCTTAAAACTCCCCCATACACAGAATGCTTAAGGGGCAGGTCAACATATTTTCTTCAGCAGCAGAGCTGGTTTAAGCCATCTCTTATTCTCAGCCTCTTCTTTCTGATTAGGCCAACACTTCAATTTAGTTATGTGATGTAACTGTTTGCTTTATCTGGTTAATTATGGAACTTTATTGAACTCAAATACTCCCTAAATAGTTTCTTCTTTCCCATAATGGAGGGATTTTTGGTGATGAATTGTTGGTGTCCACCTACAGCACAAGGTGAAAAGAAAGGAGCTGGATTGTGGGGGAGCCAAAAGTCTTCCACAGAAAGTCACCAGGCATCATTGTGGTGTAAAAGCAAATCTTTCATGTAAGGGAACTGTAAATTTAAGAAGGTACAAGCACCTGAGAGTGGAGATGCATTGCAACACAGCCTCACCATGTCAACTGCTGGCATGATAATATAATAACCTCCCTTTATAAAGCAGTCAAGCAAATTTAAATTAAATTAGAAAAATCACCTCAGGAGAGGAAGGGAAAAGAGGAGGGGGACTACCAAGTGCCAGATACTAATCTGAGGCAAATTAAAATGCTTAAGATGATAAATCCCTGAGCAAATGGGCTTTTATAGTGGAACCATCATCAGTCCCTCCATTCTAAGAGTGCTGCCAAGCCCTGTCACGTGAAAGCATAAAAGTGATCATCTGCTGTGTTTGGTCCAGATTCAGCTTCCTTATCCTTGCTTCATGCACCACATACAAACCATTCCAGAGACCAACTGACATCAGTAATTAGACCCTCTTTTGCAAGAACACACTGACAGGTACCTCAGGCAGTTCCAAGTCATTCCGTTCAGATTTATGCACCCTCTGTCCTGAAAAAGCCTCAGTCCAACCTTCTGTAACCTACCCAGAGGGCAGAGCATCTCTGGAGTTTTAGTCAAAAAGTTGGGAGCTAAAAGAAATTTCTCAAATAGGTAAAATGCAGCTACAAACAGAACATGAAAAAATAAAACCTCAAAGTTCACCAGTGACTTCCAGTAACACCATTCAAGTGAATTAGGGTCACACTTAAAAGTTTTAAAAATGCAAATTCCAAATTTTAAACTAGGCAAAGTATTACAGAAACATATGATTTTTAGAGCACATCTCGGTCTTCACAGCAAGAATGTCACATTAGTATTTTATAATAACTCTTTAAATCAAGTTATCTCTTCACACCCATGCCACACTACCTATGTCAAGAACAGGGGATCAGATGTCATAAGTGATGGGAAATAGATGCCTGTTTCAGTCTCTGGGCATGCCTGAGCAGTCAGGCAGATCTCCATTTCTCCTTTTACACACTGAGAATTGCAATCATCCTGGCCTGATGACTACTACTCCCTATTAGCAGAAGCATGACAAGGAATGGATCCTAGGTGCTATGGTTAGCTCAGATGAAATAGTTGTTGACTGGATGATCTAATTGCTAGTGAAAAATAATAGGAAAAGCATATGGATACTCAAAAACATCTTGCATGGCTGTTTAGGTGCCTAAACCACTTGCTCAGCTATGTGCCCTCAGAACAACTCCTTCCCACACATTTCACCTGCCACTGGAAACAGCAAAGCACTCTAGAGGCACCTTCTTATCTAAACACAGGGAACAATTCCTTAGGCACACTAGAAGGTGATGATCAGGGAAAGCTCACAAAGTTTCAGTATCCATACACATTCTATCTCTTTCACTGCAGTTTTTCACCACCTGTTTGTTTTTTTGTTCCCCCCCCCGTGCCAAGGGACAACTTGTATCAGAAGATGAAGTAGATCTTATGTATGGTATTGAATATTATACCCCAGCTCTGTCTTCTGCTTTTTGTTTTATTTGGCTTCCAGCTGAAGGGAATCGTCCTTTGATATGCTACTCCCTTGAGTCTTGCCTGGCTATATAACCTGACTGAGGATTTCATTGCATTAGGAGTTCAGCATTCACACATAGTAAAAGTTTGAGGATTTTCTGACAAGTCCTTTTAAACAGAGAAGCAGCAGTTAAATGCAAAGATGACTTGTGTAACTTCTAAAAGTCCTTTCATTAGCTCTGGTGGGTTTTAAATGCTACTCTCATTAGAAACCATTACCAGTGAGTTTGAATTCTATGACTGAGGTAGGCCCTTGGATGGTGATAATGTCTGCTATTAGACCATTTTACACAAATGAGACATATGGAAATAGCAAGCTTTTTTTATTCTCCATGTAAACTTGGTCTTCTGTCATTAGGGCTAATGACACAAATAATTTCAGGAAATTTAGCATGAAGTTTAGTGAAAGAAACAGGCTATTATTCATCCAATTGCCAATAATTTTGAAGGGATTTAAAATGTGTAAACTTGAAATCTATCACCGTAAGAAGAAAATATTCATACTGGTGCACAAATTCTCTAGGTCCATGAAGATCAAGTGATTCTTTAAAAACAGTTTCACAACCTCTTCTTGCTGTTGTTGCTACAGATTACATCTCCTTCATCTCAAAGGAACTCATCTAGAGGAACTGGAAGGTTTTCTGCCTAGAAAAGTTACCCAAGAAGCTGCCCAGCTCTCAAATCCACATTTGCACCCAAGTTCCTCAAAGTCCAGCTATAAATGAGTTGATATCTGGAGATTAAACTCTTACATATTCAGTGAAGTGAAAGACAAGGGGATTGTCCTACTCAAGTTGTAGAACTAAAGATAGCTTATGGAATTTTAGCCCCATTTGATCTCATGAAGTATTAATTTCCCTTAATTTTGATTATATGTGAGCTAAAGATATAACCTAATATATATTTCTGGGATCTCATTATATTCAATGAAGGGAAAAAGCAGCACATACACAGAATGATTATCTGTCCTAGGACAGGATGACTCAGTCCTCAGAAGTATTTCTCTCCTTTGACTATAGATCAATGCTTAGCTTAGATTAGACATCTATTTTTAGATACTTAAAATTAGGGCTGGCAAATTATATTCTAAAGCAAAAATCCTCAGATGGACTTCCATTAACTCTGAGGACATTGTCCTCATATATAAGAATGTTTTGGATGCCTTTCAAGCTCTTACCAGTAACTCCGTTTAGTATTTGTCTTGTGGTAAACATCTAGACTCCATAGTGGCATAAGCGAAGGAAGAAAATACGTAAACAGTTCCAAAGAGGAGAGCAATTTTCTGTATACAGGGAAGATGTATCAATCACATCCTTGTATAGCAGTAGAGTGAATGAGAACTCCCTCAATGCTTTTCCCTTTCAGAAACATGCTACGGTCTCTGTTGAACCCAGTGCAGTGAAGGGTAAGGGCATTCTCATTCCCTCCTCTTCACAATCAGCACTGCATGGATTATAGTGATAGGGAACATCCTGATGTTGATGAAGATAAAAACATCAGTTGTTGGCATTGGCAAGGTGGAGAGAAGAGGCCAGCAAAATAAATAAATAAATAAATNTCAATAATGATGTTCTCAATGTCTCATAAGGTGGTCTCACAATATATGGGGTAATAAATCCTGCCCCACCTCTGTGACTAGGCAATACTTAAATTTCTTTTTACCTTTTATTTCATTTAGATTTCCTCCCCTCCCCTACTCTCCCCTCCCCTCCTCTCTCCTTCCCTTCTTTCTCTCTACCCTATCCTTGCCCTTTCTTCTGAGTCAACATTTTAAAAAAATCACAAAATTTCAAGTGCTAAGCCCTCATCTGTAGCAGTACAACTTTAGGAATGAAATATCAGCTATCACTATGTAGTATGAAAGAGTGGTTTATTTATTAACTATAGTTTCATCCCCCAAACACTAATGTTTCATGAGTACATTCATAATATTATCTTTGTTCCTTNTATTAAATTAATACATCTTATGACATTTTTGAAAGAAACAAAGGAAAGAACGGAAACAAAAATAAGGTCTGAATACTGCTTTTTGGACTCTTAGAACCAGTTGTAAGTTCATGCCTTTCTATCACCATTGACCAATTTTCATTCATGTACATACCCATAAATGACGACACGTGCTTAACATTGGTCAGTATAAAAACACATGGGGGAAAAA
>VXBX01008685.1:36624-58510 GCA_013400415.1 Scytalopus superciliaris
TGACTAGGCAATACTTAAATTTCTTTTTACCTTTTATTTCATTTAGATTTCCTCCCCTCCCCTACTCTCCCCTCCCCTCCTCTCTCCTTCCCTTCTTTCTCTCTACCCTATCCTTGCCCTTTCTTCTGAGTCAACATTTTAAAAAAATCACAAAATTTCAAGTGCTAAGCCCTCATCTGTAGCAGTACAACTTTAGGAATGAAATATCAGCTATCACTATGTAGTATGAAAGAGTGGTTTATTTATTAACTATAGTTTCATCCCCCAAACACTAATGTTTCATGA
The DNA here is from genome assembly GCA_013400415.1 of Scytalopus superciliaris. Classification (NCBI taxonomy): domain Eukaryota; kingdom Metazoa; phylum Chordata; class Aves; order Passeriformes; family Rhinocryptidae; genus Scytalopus; species Scytalopus superciliaris. The sequence goes on from VXBX01008685.1 coordinate 36,910, forward strand.
GTACATTCATAATATTATCTTTGTTCCTTCCAAGACAAAGTTGCACCATGTCTTAATGATTTATAATAGCACTCTTCCAGTGAGGTATGTGATCATATTGGCTTTAAGCATGACAAATAGTCTCAGCAAGTGTTTCATCATAAATAAGAATGGTCTAGTGTTTTGAGACAAGTGATCAGGATCTGAGACATCTGTGTTCAGTTCTCTCTTACAGCCTGTGGTAATTTTTGAGACAGATTTTAAATGGTAGCTAAAAGTAGGATTCTTCTGAAACCCCTTTGACCATTTAAAATTGGCTACCTAATTTAATATGTTGTCCATTCAAAATATATCTATAGTCAATGGAAAAATAAAAGCATGTCTAGGAACTTGTTGTGGATAATTCATCATAGTAGTTTTAGAATGGGGAAGGGAAGCCAATAATTTAAGAGTATTTTTATCTTTCTTTCTACTGGCTATACAGGGAATTTGAGCTACAGATCTTATTCTTGAAGTATAAAGTCAGTGAAAACATACTCAGTCCTTGACAGGTGCCAAAGGATTGGTGTACACTTAAAATAACACTTACATTGACACCTACAGAAATCAGTGAATACTGAAGAGCACAAATAATTTTAGGTATCTGCCTCTGTCTCTCTCTACACTTCAATTTCTCATCTATAATACAAAAATAACAGATTCCTGTCATCTCAGGAGTAGTTCCACAAAGCTGTTAAGGATGATAAGACTCTTCAGGGTAAGTAGATTGAAGGCACAAGGTGCATCCAAAGCCCAGTGCTCTGAAACCAAGGGCACACCCAAAGCCAGGAGAAATAACTATGAATGCAAGTGCAATTATGCTTTGGTCATAGTCTGCATGACTGAAAAAAGTGGACAAATCCCAGGAAAAATCACATCATAGCCCAAAGGCAGTGTTTGGCAGTGTTAAGCATGACTGAAGTAAGTATTTAGGATTATTATTACAGCTGACACAGTGCATCTATTGCCAAATACATAAGATCAGCTATGTAAGTAGGAAATAAGGTTAAAGCACTTGACTAGTGGCAAACAGAGCTGAACTTTGACACTGTTTAACTTTGACACCAATTCCATGTCTGCCCTATGTCATTTCCCATCTCTGCAAGGTCAGCCTCTGCCCTTCAATCTGAGAGTGTCAAAGTGTATAGAAAAATCATTTATGTGCAATGGGCCCATGGTAGAGTTCTTGCTTTTGTCTATTTAATGTCAAATAAGTTAAATATAGCATTGATTTTGCTGTTGTTTGCATCATGTGTTTAGAGTTACTGTACCTTAAACCTGGCCATATACTTAAGAATTATTTTAAAAAACTCACAGGCAGAGGGGATCAGTCCATTTATACATTACACAAAACCAGGTATCAGTGAAGAAACACAAATTAATATCTAAAGGATTGCTGGCTGATGAGTCATGATTTGAGGAAGAATTGTATTCAGTGATGAGAGTGCCTACATATTTCTTGCTAAATACAAGGGAAGGTGATTCAATTTCTCTTGCAGCAGAAAAGATTATAATCCAATTCACATTCAGGAGTTCAGTTCTGTGCCTCAATAGTTTGTCATCTATTCAAATTGTACCAAGATGACTGCATTTTGCCTACCTAGATTGCAAGGCATTTACAGTGTTCTTAGCAAATGAAGCCCTGAACATTTTGTTTCTTTATGTGTTGCTGTAATACAAATAGCAACAATACAAACCAATAATAATACTTTGATTCCCCTGGCTAATTCTTTTGATCATCGTCCATATGTAAAAAGAAAAATAAAACATTCTCAGAAACAATAAAAAAATAATTGAAGGATATTCATCTTATGGATATTCACCATTTCTTTATTCCTCTAATGTAAGCAACTTCTAAATTAAATGACACTGGGTTTATCAGTTGAAAAGGAATCTGAATGGCTTTGTAATTCAAAAACAGGATAACACTTCTTTAAACAGTACTACAGCCTAATGCTATCTATAACAAAACAAGCTCCTTTATTTATAATACAGCAATGTGGCATAAGTTAAAGGAGAAACATGTCCTTGTTGATGAAAATGTAAATTGTTACATGCTGATTCCTTGCTTACAGAAAGTTTCAATCTGTTTTTACATGGGAAGAAATTCTGGTTGCTAAGAGGTGATACGTTCATAGAAGGAGCCTTGCTTTGCTGTAGCTGAGCTGAAAACAGCACTCACAACCCCCGCAGACTCACCATCAACCAGTGTCCAAAAGGTGGTTCCATAAGGACTGAACACAAGGACTTTCCCATGTTTTAAGTTTCAGTTCCCTCAGTGTAGCACCTTATGCAGTCTCAAATTGTTCCAGAATTTCACTGAGCAAATATTAAAAAACAAAAAACCAACCAACCAAACAAACAAACAAAAAACCAGCCAGGCTCCACCTAATTTTCATCCTCTTATTAGCAAAAGTCGTTTGGCTGCTTGGTTTTGTGACCCAGGATCAGAGCAGATTTGGTCCCTTTCTGTCACAGGCATGCTCTGTATCTGCTCTAATTTGAGGTCATCATTTCAAAGACACAGACTGAGTGCTGAAACAATGAAGGACATATTTCAGAGTCAGTGTCAGCTCTGGAAAGATCCCCCAGCAATTTCTTTGCTTCAGAAGCTCAGCTAATTTAGAGAAATCTGAGTCTCAATATATTATCACATTCGTATCAACATACCTAGAAACAATCTCAGACATTGAAGCCCATGGAAAAGAAAGCCCAATTTCTTTACTATTAGACTCTCTTAATCTCTGAAACAAGGGAGGTGATTTTGCCCCTGTACTCTGCATCCAGCTCTGGGGTCCCCAGCACTTGAAGAACATCAACATGTAAGGAATGATGGAGAGAGACTTTTTACAAGGGCATGTAATGACAGGACAAGAGGAAACAGCTTCAAATGACAGAGAGGAGGTTTAGATTAGATATCAGGAAGAAAATCTTGACTGTGAGGGTTGTGAGGCCCTGGAACAGGTTGCCCAAAGAAGTGGTGGATACCCCTTCACTGGAAGTGCTCAGAGGCAAGTTGGATGAAGCTCTGACCAGCCTGGTCTAGTGGAAGGTGCCCCTGCCCCTGCCCCTGCTGGGGGTGTGGAACTGGATGATATTTAAGGTCCCTTCCAACCCAATCCATTCTATGATTCTATGCCTTTACTGAGAGTTATTTAAGCCTAGTGCAAATACAAATATTTAATAATATCTGAGATATCCTTGTGGAAGGTATGACATAGACCCTCTAGGAGACCCGAGCAGCAGCAGGTAGCAGTCACATTGCAGACTCTCAGTGCTGCACATCTATGTTTAGGCATTTGTATCTCTTCCCCAGTGCCCTGTAACTCCACAGTATGAAGCACATAACAATAAAATCAAGCTGTGACAGTTCAAAATGGAAACAATCATTCACATTTTGATGGCTGAGACAAGTAAATGACATTTAGCAAGACACTACCTGAATTCTCCCCTCACCTCTACTTCTTACATGCAAAGAACCCTTTCTAAAGCAGGATAATTATCTGTTTTCTGACATCATGGAGAAATCAGCGTGTGGAATTCCAAAATCACTGTTAATGTTAAATCAGATTAAGTCTTTATTGCTGGCCTCAGATTGCACTTCTGCTTGCTCTGAGGCAATTTTCATTTCATTTGTGTATTTATAACTGATCAGTTAAGTATCTCTAAAAGCATAGTTAAGCAATCCCTCCTGCACTTAAATAACCAATCCAATACTAATAATGGTATGTGTGCACATAGTTCATTTTACTCACTGTCTTCCTAGTTTCCCTTTTCTACAAAAAATTCTTCATAAATACAGTTTTTGATCTCTGGGGAAAAAAAAAAACCAAACTCTTTTCAAGAACAAACAATAATCATGAACATAGAAAAAGTAACAAAAGCCTAATTCCATAAAGGTTAAACCACTCAAAGTTCAATTCTTCCTTTTTTATATTTGTTTAATTAAGAAGCTGTTCTGATTCATCCATCAAATAAGCTTTTATCTTATATTCCATAATGAATTAAGACATTACCTGGCAAATTCTTAACTTCAGCAGCCCGTTTAAGCATAAACAAAAACTTCCACAGTGGCATAAACTGTTTTACTCAGAGCAAGGCAGACGGGGCAAGCCAAAGACGGTTTATTCCAACTGGTACACAACTTAAATAGGGTCAGGGGGCCGGGTTCTGGGACGGGGTGCACCCTGGGAAGGTTTTGGAGAAGGGTCTGGGTAGATGCCAAACAAGGCAAGAATCCCCAAAACTGAGGGGACGGGGGCAGGGATATGCCATATAGGGTGTTATTACCCTGCCATCAGCAGGAGGCAGTAGGGAGTGAGTTATAAGCTATGTGAGTGGAAATCTTCCAACAGGGTACAAAGGAAAAACGTATAACATTATAAAATCCTCAGACAGGGTAAAATTCTTAAATTATAAACAGTCCTGTGGCATCCAAGTGTTGTTTTCCAGGGTTCAGGCATTCACAGATCCATGTTGCTGAGGTTGTTCTTCCACTGTTGGTAGCTGTCTCCTCCAACAGGTTCACTTTATTAGACAGGTTCTCTTTCAGGAAAAAAATTGATACATGTTTCTTCATCAGAAAGAAACAAGCAAAGTCTATTACACTACATTGTAGTTCTGGAAGATGACACCCCATAACAGTGTTATCTGTAAATTTTAAAGCAGTTTCTTTTGTTTGTCTCAAAAGAAACAAAAAATGATAGAAACAAGACAGAAAGCTTTTCTATTACTTTATTAAAAAAATAATTAAAGGAATTTCATTAATCTCACAGTGTTTTCCAAGCTTTCTTATTTGGGAACTTGTGCTTGTACCGCTTATTTTGGCTAATCCCTTAAAGATAACCTAAAGTATATGTGACTGTGAATTCCACTTAGACATTATGATGCTGGTATTAAATATGAATCCCGCCTTAATCACTGCCGTAGTTATTTGCCAGGTTTTGCTTGTATGAAGTTGTCTTCCAGAAAACAAACAGGTACGAAAACAAAAAATGGAAAGTATGAGTCATATTATTAGTTTAGTTTTTCGAAAGAGGAAGAAACCCTCACTAGGGGCAGTGCAGAAGAGCCACTTTACACAGTTATTGCTAATATTGGTAGGTGTATTTAGTTCAGCTAAAAATTATCCTGTGTTATGGTCATAGGTTTAAATTGCTTTGATTAGAGGTGTGACATATTCAAGATGAAATTGTGGAAGCTTCAAGCTTGAATACGTAGAGTTGTCAATGTATATTCTTAATGGAACCTTTTTTTTTTTTTTCTATGCAGTGTGCATCCTTTCCAGTGAAGAGAAAGGTTTGAGTTGGTTTTTATTTCTCTGTCTGGCACTCTTGGTACAAAAAGTAGACAGGTGCAAGACCTGCTGATTTGAGGTGGGAAAGTTTACATAAACATTGAATGTTCAAGAAACAAATGAAATGACACTAAGGAAAAAATTTCCACCCTGCAGAAATTAATGTAAACATCCATAAGCTCCTGTTAAGTTACTGTACACCTCCGGGAAATTGTATTGATTTCATAAATAAGAATGAATAGTTGGGAAGAGTCCTTCATTTCTCTAAATGATAAAAGGTATATAACAGAGATTATGGTATTTGTCATTGCGAGATTAAGTTCTTTCTTCAGGCTCTCAGAGTCATATTCTATGATAAAGCAGGATTGAATACAAGATTTCACCCTTTGACTACACTTGTAAGTTAACCATATTTGAAATGTCTTTTGCCTGCAAACAGAAATCCTGGTGTTGTAACTGCCAGTTCAATAAGAAAATGGCTTTAACAGACTCTATAAAGGATTTGTAATTCTTATTGTGTAAATCCACCAGTTTATATACAGATTTTTTTGTTTATACTCAGTCCTAAAAAGCAGGAAACTTTTTAATAAAAATACAATTTGCATTACAAGGGGAAGAGGAGGATTTTTAAATCTTGACAGCTCTAATGTATTTTACCACAAACAAGCAATCAAACAAGCAAACCTCCCCTGAATCTTTCTCCAAATATCTGATAAGGAACTAAACTACTGGGATTTAAATCGTATTCATTATGGAATAATAATGCCACTCCTTACATGTAGTTTCAGGTGTTCTCTATGGGAAAGAGTTAATTGAAAGATTTCATAAGCTTTGCTAGGTATTATCACGCTAAAGAAATTGTTCTGTAATATTGGTTTTTTTGGCCCTTTACAATTTTACTCTTCAGCTTTTATCTGAACATGGAATGTTCTTTCAGAGTTCATTTGAAAATCAAAGGATTACATAAAAAGAATTTTTCTATTTTTATATTATAATGATTTTCATCCAAGAATCCCCTGGCACCTTAAAATATTAATTGAATAAGCCTGTCTGTCATATAGACAATGGTTTTTTCTTAAAAATGAATAAATGGAAGTAGACAGACTGAATGGCAGAGACAGAAGGTAAGGTCCGAACTCCATCCTGTCCTCAGCTAGAGCAGCACTGAGGCATGCTTGTAATTTTAAACACATAATTAAGAGTTATTGTTAGTTCCATTGACTGTGTTCTGATTTCACTGGAAATTCATGTTACTTAGCTGCTGTCCCAATTTGAAGTAAGGTAGGTGGTAGGCAGACTGGGGAAAAAGGTGGTAGATTCACACCCCAGCTAACCAAGACAGTAACAAAGAGATTTCAATGTCACTGGTTCTCCAAAAGTATAGCCACAGATGTACAGAGAAAATTATTTCAGCTTTTTGGATTGAAAGTCCAAGGAAAAAATCCCTAAGTTTTATAGAAGTCAAGAGGCTTTAGAGGTCAGATAAGAGCCAATCAAACTGCTAGATAAAAATAGAAAGGTCACTATATGCTTAGAGGGCCATAGAGTAAGGATCACAGTTCTCTTTCTCCAGAGTGTGAAGGTTTGAATGTTTTCTAAGTGCCTTCTAAACTACTGACACACTTCCAGGTTCTCCTCAAATTATGCTATTATTAAGATTCAAATGACTGTATTTAGACTAGACTAGACTAGAATAATAGAATATTTTCATTGCAAGGGACCTAAAATGATCATCTAGAATAATAGAAAAATTCAGGTTGAAAAAGACCCTTTAGATCATCAAGTCCATCTATAAATCTAACACTAACAAGTCCAGTACTAAACCATATTCCTAAGTACCACATTCACAAGTCTTTTAAATATGATTCCATGATTCTATGATCTCCGGGGATGGTGATCAACCACCTCTTTCAGCAGCCTCTTGCCATGCTTGACAACCCTTTCAATTTCACTCCCACTAAATTTGGTGTTGTCTTCAGACTTACTGAGGGTGCCCTCAGTCCCTTCATCCAGACCGTTGATGAACATACTGAACCAAACTGTCCCCAACACGGAGCCCTGGAGAACATTTGTGACTGGCCACCAACTTGATGTAACTCCATTCACCATCCCTCTCTGGGCCCGGCCATCCAGCCAGATCTTTACCCAGGAAAGAGTATGCTTTAGTCCAACTGTAGCTGCATATTTAAATTACTTTATCATGCAAGAACTAGAATGATATTGGTCTCCATCATTGCCTTTTTTTTTTTCCCCCCCTCTCTCCACAAATTCTGTGACTCAGAGGACTTGTGTTTTGTGGCAAAAATATCACTTGTGCCTACATTTTACACTATTTTGTGCCCATTTAGTTACAGAATTCCATCCCTGGCAGTCAAGGATCTGAATAAATTTGCTTATCTTTATATTGATAAAAGAGGTAAAGGAAGAAAGGGAGAGATTGAAGCATGTGATAATTAATTAAAATGTCATCTTCACAGACACACCACACCATATCATTTATGGTGATATTCAAAGCTTCCTATAACTTGCTATTTCTTTACATCTGTGTTAGCAAATAAAAGCCGCCTTTGTCAGAAATGGCAAATGGTGTGCCATAGTTTTCAGTCCTAAAGGGAAACTTGTTCTACCTAAAGCACAGGGTCTTGTCCCTGCATCTTGATAGCTTTTTTGTATGAAGCTCATATAGTTTTGTGTTGTGTTGGCTTGTGCTGCCCTGGGAAGCAGGGCATGGCATTGGGAGAGCAGGCTCATTGTCACAGGCCAAAGCTGTGCCAGGGGATGTGCTGGATGATCATATTTATAACCCACTTCCATCAGGTTTTCTTTTCCTTTCTGCATTCCTGCATCTGAGCACTTTTCTGGGAGAGGGGCAAAATTCAATTAATGCACAGGTAAAAGAAAATAAATTAACACTTAGATATTAAGCTGTACTCTGAAGAGGGGGAAAAGAGAAATAGAGAAGCTACAGGAATAGCTGGCTAGTGTGTGTTGCATATAAATTACTATCTGCATCAGGGAAACTGAGAAGAGGAAAACAGAGTGGGTGTCCACTTAATGGAGTCTGGGGATATTTCAGATTCAGTAAATTGAGTTATTGCATCCAAAACTACAGAGACTCAAAGCAATGAGACAAATAACAGGAACTGATAGAAGAGCTTAAGCAGCTTGTATATCTTTATCAGACAGCCTCAGATTTTAGGTGATTTTTAAGAAAGTTATGCAGGATATGTTTTTCTGACTTCATTAAAGATGGAGAGATACCTTTAAGTTACATTTCTGAATGTAATTAGACTTACTGCTTTGCCAATTAGGTCATCTAGAAGCCTGTAACAAGTTTAGTTTCCTGTGAATTTTTTATAAAATCTTCTTTTAAATATATGACAAACTAGACAAATGAAATGCTTTTTCTTGTAACAGTAGCCATAATCTAAATTCTTTGTCTGGAATCCCATCAATACTGTACATTTGGCCAGAGAATGATTCATGTTGCATTAAATTACATTTCTGTTTTCCTGGGCTGCCTCTTCAAATTTTCTTGACACTTCAATTCATTAAGCAGACGGAGATGAACTTGTGACTGAAATGTTTTGTTCAATAACATTTAAGCTCATTCCTTGAAAACCAGTGTAATCCACTGCCCTTGGAAGAGGGTGGTTTCACTTCAGCACCTTTCGTAATAACTGTCTGAATGCTCCCTAACAGAAATCTATTTCTGACAATTCATGCACAGTTGATTAAATACCTTTATTTAACCCCGCCTTTCCCTTGGTAAATGCAAAGAAGCTGAAATTGGGAAGTTGTTGATTTTGATGCTATTGGACAATTAATTATGCATTGTAATAACCTCTGACCCAAGCAAACATTTCCTTTTTCATTTAATCAGCCAAAAGGAAAAGTGATCAAATAATTGCATGTTTTTGTCTTCCAATCAAGCTGTAGGTAGAGAAGAGATGTTGAGAGGAAATCAAGTAGAACCTTAAAAAAAGTAACAAGAATAATGAAGCAAATGCAGAAGAAGGAATCTATTGAAATCAATAATTAGATTATTTTTTTACTTACTTCAGCATCATCTAAACAGATAAAGACCTCCTGAGATGGCTTCTGTACTCAACTTCATGTCTGTGCCACTAGGACATGACTGTGTTCGTACCTGGTTCAATAGGACCCATCATTTATGGATGAGTCTATATCTGATTCTTCAGAAGCTTTCAGTTTCTTTTGTGCCATTATTTCACACAGTGGAGGGGAAATATTTCATTAAACCATCTCTGAACAGGTGGAAAAAAGGGATAAAACTGGGGGCAGGCAGTGGGGGAGAAGCAGTGTGTTGCCTTAACTCACAAGAAGAATGTTTCTATCTTCTCACATCCCTCAGCCTTTGGAAACAGTTCTAGACTTTTTCAGTAATTTTGGATCCTTGAAAGTGCTTTTGATTTTATTTTTCATGGAGTAAAACTGGAATGAATTTAATAAAATGCCAAAAGCGAGATGAGAATTTTGTCTAGTCTTGGTGGGCAGGGGTGGGGAGGAGTTTGGGGAGTGTTGGATCTTTGTATATGTAGTCCGTAATAATGAGTCAGTCCTTTACTGGGAAAACCAAAATTTCTTCAGCTGAGGATCCTGATCAGTAGGAACACGTTTCTCCACCAATGTGGTGTGTGCAACACAGATTGACAGTCTGGGGTCACCAGCAACGGTGCCTCTCCTCTTGCAGTTCTGCAGGAGCTCTGGAGTTTGCTCTTTAGCTGTGCTGAGAGGTGAGGACTAAGCTATTCATCCCCTCAATGTTCAGTTACCACTGAGGTGTTACTAGAGGTACCTATCCTTCAGCTGCCAGAGTGATGTAGGTACCTTAACTAGTGATGTTGAAATTAAATACTTCATGTTAGCAAGTAATATGCCTGTCAGTGTTTACCTGCCTTCTTTGCTTTTGAAAAGTTGCACCTCTGCATGTTCTCATTCAACTTCCTGTGGCTTCAAAGTGAAAAGTTCAAAGCAGAGAATAATAACCACAAATCAGCCTATTTGTTTAATAGATCATTAAACCAGAAATGGGTATTACTTAAAATTATTAATCAGTATTAGAAGAACTCCTAGATTTTTACTTCTAAGTTTATTAAAATTTGCTAAACGAGATCTCTTCTGTAATTAGGTGAATGAACTTTGCTAACTGCAATTCTGAACACTTCAAGTGTGAGGCTTTATTATACTGATACATATCTTTTTTATACAAGAATAAAGTGCTATTGAAATACCTTTTCAAATCAGTGAATGATCATTAGTATTCTTAGTATTAAAAGTCCTTTTTAATGCTAGCAGTTTTCTTTGCTGTTAACAAAGATTCAGAAAAGGTCTTAAGGTATGCTTTGTTTTATTTTGAACATTAAAATAATAATAGCTGCATTTTTTTCAGTGTGTAGTAAACTATTTCTTTGACTTTGTATAAGTGGATTTCTTCCTTTTATAAAATCCTCCTGCAGGTATGAAAATTTCTGTACTTTTCTAGGAGTACTGGCAGGATATGCAATATATAGTGCTGAGATGGGATGGAGCACATGGTTCTCTCTTCAATATCACTTTTGATCACGTCATTCAGTACTCAATCTTGCCATACAGATAAGTGTGGTGTTTGTCACCAAGTGATGTGGATATTAATAAGCATCTTTTCTTGCATCTGACTTTGATTGAACTTTTCATCACCTTTCTTATTTGCAGAGCTTTGCATCAATTCCAGTTAAATCCTTGCAGAACTCATTTAATTTCTTTTACATGACTGACCTTTCTCACACATGACTGGCCGTCACAAGCTGAAGAGATGGTAGGTCTGGGTTTATGAATCTTGAGCCTTTTAATTGCATCGAGAGGTATTTTGCTGCAGGAAAGGAAAGAATGTTCAATTGCTTAACTTACTGCATGCTTTAAAAAATGATCCTGGGAGGTCAGGCACAGACTTGCTGAAATTCTTTGGTTTTTTGTTTGGGGTTTGTTTTGGGTAATTTATTTTGATGAAAAAGGGGTGTTTACATTTCTCTCTCTCCTACCCAAAACTTAATAATAAAATTACCTATAAATAATTACAAGTTCAATCAATATTCAGCCTAGATGCCTAGAACACCTTTTTATCTTTAGGAGTTACACAGGAATACACCTCCATCAACATTTAATAATTCTTACTTACACTATCTGGTCTTACATTTACTGACTTTTCTAAGTCAGTGCACACCATTCCCCTTTAAAATCAGACAGATTTTTTTTCTGCTGAATGACTGCAGTTACTTTAACATTTGTAGTTCTCTTTTCATTGCAGTAAAGCCAAATTTACCATATATTCTCTTCTTTCTGAAAGAATACTGAGCTCGGCTAAAGTCAAAGAAATTGTTTTAGGAATATTGATTTGTCCAGTATATTAAAAATGTAGTTCTGTTTTTTTTGTTGTTTTTTTTTTTTTTTTTTCCTTTTTGTTTGTTTGTTTTTGTTTGTTGTTTTGGGGGTTTGTTTGTTTGTTTTTAAACTTTAGATTTGCAGTAGGATTTATCTGAAATAAGGTAACATTTCCAGAATTTTAACATCTAGTCCAAGCTAGTCTTTACAGTCCCTCTAATGCTTGTGCAGACTGTTCTAGAGGGTAGTTTGCCCTAATTATCTTGGATATCGGTTTTTGATTAGTGCCTCCTGATAGTAACTGTTACTCATCACAGGAGAATGAATGAGTATCTTAAACTATGTCTCCCATTCCTATGGTTAAGACTGGGAGATGCAAACTCCACCCCATGGGCTATGAGTTACAGATTACCTTTTTGTCCAATATTGTACCAGGTTTTTAAATACCCGAGACACATAAACTATGTAAAGCTTCTCCAGAGGCATCTCCTCAGTGTCTTTCATGCCATTGATCAATCTGGTATCTTTGGAAGCTTCAAAAGATATCACCACACTGCACATTAGTTAGGCTCTAAACTAATTTCCTGAGTGAGTTATTACAGAAACCTAAAGATGAGAACAGTTTGTAGCTGATATCAAAGAAAATTTTGCCACAATACCTGCTTAAGCACACCTCACTATCAGATAATGGCTTTTATTTTGTTTTGTTCTGTTTGCATTAGTATAAATGGAAGAAAAATTCAAAGATCCTTGAAGTTATATTTATGTGCAGTGTCAGTGTGATACTAGAGATAATAATTTTATTTATTTTTTCACAGTTTCAAGGTAGCAGAAATTAAAAACAATGAGATTCAGCTGGATGACATTAATTAACTAATCATCAAAGTAGTTCAACCTGAATAGAAGTTTTTGGACAATAGCCAGGTAAGTAAATTCCCCATCTATGTCTTATTTTTTTACTAGAAACCTATGGGGACACATGTAGCACATTAAAAAGACCAAACATGTTTAAACATTGGCTCAGTTCCTCTCTCCAGCAAATGGATGTTTTGTCACTTTCCATGTCACTAGTAAAATTAAATCCCTCATCCTCTATGAAGCCATCATTGCCAAAAATACTGCAGGGTATATTTATGTTTTTAGAAGGTTATAAACAATTCCATGTAGCCTGAAGAAGTCATTAAAACTTCCACGTTTTATCTGTCAGACATAGGTCAAACAGATATTACTTGACATTTTATTGAAACTACTTTATCAATGTTTTCTATGAAAAAAGAAGAGGAGACAATCAGTATTTTCTTAAATCACGAAATAACAATGTATTTGTATTAGTATTTCTTTATTTTGACAGTCAGGAGTTAAGCTGTTGCCAAACTGGCTTGTTAAAACTGAACATAAATTCAGTTATTACAAAGAGATATAGAAAATTATTGGTTCACAAATTATTCCAAATCTTTCTGCAGTCTTAATATGGAGCTACTGAATTTCTTTTAGTATTTGATATAGTGGGATTATGCTGTGATGTAAATGACAAAAACTGTACAAGAAGATGGAATACAGATGAATTTCAGAGACAATCACATTATTTTTGTAGAAAAAAACTTTCCAGAGCATCACAGAATGGCTGGGGTTGGAAGGCACCTCTGGAGACCATTTATTCCAACTCCATGCTAAAGCAGGTTCACTCAGAGCAGGGGTCACAGAATCATATCCACCAGGTGGGTTTTGGATATCCCCAGAGAAGGAAACTCCACAGCCTCTCTGGGCAGCCTGTGCCAGTGCTCTGTCAACCTCACAGTAGAGATTTTTTTCATATTCAGATGGAGATTCTGGTGTTTCTGTTTGTGCCCATTGTCCTTTTTTTCTGAGCACTGAGCACCACAGAGAATATTCTGACCTAGGGAAAAGTTCAGTTTGCACATGACAGTTAACAACTATGTTTAATGACACAGCTGGCATCAAGGAACTCCTGGGAAATGTATTATTTTCTTCATGAGGGTCTTACTTTGAAAGTCGCAAAGTTCTGTGCTGTTACAGTAAACTCCTATTTCTAACACTGATGTTGTTTTCCTTCAGGTATTGATGTGTGGCACTGTGATTCCTTGACATGGCAAACTTCCCATGTGAACCACAAATAGGGCAAATGTTTTGAAGAACTGTCAGTGTGCAGGCACAAAGCGCAGGTCAGGTGCTTCTCTGTCACTGATGCACCATGACTTTGAACTCTCAGTTGTTTACCTAGCTGCAAGGGGTTTGGTATTTCTTTTCCTATCATAATAACCTTACAAGTAAATACAACAGGAAAAAGTATCTTTAAGCTGAGGTTTTACAAAACTCTGACATATTTCAAAGAGTTAATATATCCGGAAAAAACTCACTGCCTTTCCTGGCACAGAAATTGAGAGGAGAGCTGACCAGCCACTCGTAAAAGTACTTCAAAGGCCATAAAATAATCCCCTATCTTGCCACTCATTAGTATTTTTGTGGAGGTTTTTTATTTTTATTTTTCTAAAATCTAGCCAGTTTTATTGTCTCTTGGCATGATGTAGTCATTGGAAAGTATTGTGATCATTAATTTTTTTGAAGTGTCATTTCCCCATAGAAAATCTTTAGGAGACTTAATAGCATGATTAGTCAATGTGCCACTTCAGTCCATATGATTGTTGCCACTGGACAAACATGGGAACAGGTTTCCTAGAGCTGCTTTGGAATAACTGTCACTGGAGAGGTTTTGAGCACTATTGGACAGGACTTCGGCAGTCAGAGCTACTGTGGAATTTATCTGTTCTGAGTGGAGAGTCAAACCAGATGACATCATGAAGGACCCTTCCAACCTAAATTATCCTGTGATTGTATTTTATTTCTGGGACAGTGAATGACCCACAAAAGTAAAGATGAGACTAAGAATATTCAAATCATTGGGACCAGTCTCCAAAGAAGATGATTGGATGAAACCCTTTCAAAGTCTTGGTCTCTAGGCTCTAAATTAATATTTGGCAATAGTTTAGTTTCAGTGTTAATAACAGAACATGTCCTCCCTTTCCCACCTTCTCCAATTTTAAACTATTTTACGGCCAGTAGAGTGTATAGCAACTTTAGAAAGATTTACATTACAAATCTCCTGATGTTCAGGAGTGCTTAATTTTTCAGGATTTGCTAATATTCAGGATTTGCTTCCCTTTTCCTGGGCCACAGATTTACTATTCATTCTAGTGTTAAAGAACGTTATATTCGCCTCTGTTGGAAAGCACCACCTGTCACGGGAAGACATGGAACTCTCAATTCTCAGTGAAGAGACACGTAACTCTCCTGAATTAATTGTTTGGTGAGATGCTTTCTTGTCTGCAAAAGAATTCCTGTTCTGGATCACAAAGTAAAACTTTCAATGATATGAATTTTTTCACTTCCTTAGGGTCCCTGTTCAGAATTGGTTATCATAGTTTATAGTGATAAATGAGTATTTGACATTATTGAGTGTGTAGTTCTGTATGTGTCTAGCTTAGCTGCTCTGTATTATAATTCTGAGGCCAACCAATTGCGAGGGTTTGGTTTTTTTAAGAATAGCAATGCTTAAAATGAAGCAGCTCAAAGAATTTGGCTATAGCTCACTACTAAGGTGAGTTACTAGCAAAGAGATAAAGAAACAAATATTTAGACTCTCAGACCATTATTCTAGCCACAAATCCCCTCAATCAATAATAGATTAATTTTGAGAAGTTCCTTTCCACTATAACATAGTTGGTTCAGGTTTAACTGACACTACTCCTGAAGCTGGCAATGCAAAAATGAGAAAGTTCATCTGCTGTCTTCTGGGATAACACATGTTTATGTGGGTTTCTATTATCAAATGTCTCCAAAAAACCCTCAATATTTTATTCCTTATCTGGGTATAAGGGCTTTATATAGACAGAGAAACAAAGATACACAGTCTCCCACCAATGCTCTATGACTGTTTTGCTTCCCAGTATAGAAGTAGCTACAAGAACAAGGTACACTGTGACTTTCCCTCCCAAGGTCTTTCCTTTAGTTAATTCCTACTGACACTGCTCAGTGTTGTAGTAGGGGCACTGCAGATGGTAAATTCACACCTGTCCCATATTTTGCACGTTGTCAGAACCTGCCATGGCATGGATTCTCTGGGAGTGACAGTATTATTAAACATCTTCTGGCAGAAGCTTCAGAAGTCAACACTCAGCTCAGATATGCCATGAAGAGTTGTAATATGTTTTTTGAGAACAGAAAAGAAAGTAACAGTTCTCTGCTGTGATACAGAACTAGAGAAGGACAAAAGAGCCCAAGAGAAATCCTTTATTTTTGGAAATACTGTCTCATAATATAGCCTTTTGGGGAAAAAAAAAAAAAAAAAAAAATGGCACTAAAAAACCAGAACAAAACAACATACTCTTTTTGGCAAAAATGAGTGAAAAAATCTCACAGAACAAGACTTTCAGGATAATGTAAGCCTTAAAACTTGTTAACTTTGATTAAGCCTCAACAAATCAAAAGCTTAGCTAATTTATTTCAGAAGAATTGTCCCAGTGCCTTCAATATCACAAACATGCAGTCTTAATTTAATTAGTTGGGAATCTAGAGTCACCATGTTGACATCACAAGGATGATTTTAGCTTTATAAGATTATCCATAAAATCAGAATCTGATTAAGTATGCCATCAACACACATAATCAGTGCTGCACTGATTATGAAGGAAGCAAACACCTTTCTTACCCAACAGATTAACTCACAAAAAAAAAAAAAAAAGTCTAGTAGAAATTTGCTGTTAAATCAGAAGAATATAATTTCATATATGAGATTTTAAATAATAGCACTGAAAAGAATAAATTAAAATATTTACTCCTTTATAGTTTCACAATTTCTCCCCTATTTCTGGCTAATGAAGTAGAAATTACACAGTAATTCAAAATATTGCTAGCCAATAGCAACTAATTTTGCTGGTTTCAAGAGCCAAGGAGTTTGCTATCATATTTTATACACCTTATTTTGGCCTGTAAAAGGTCTTGGCAAATCTTTAGTGACCAAAAGACCTGCCTTACCAGGTGTGTGCATCAGCTTAAGGATAATTTCACATATTCTATTAATAGCCACACAATCTCAAGATTCAAGACTTTAGAGAGCAATGTTACATTCTCTTAGGCACGATGGGATAAATCTTCAAGGAGATCAGATGTGAAGCCTCAAAATGCCTGTCTTCCTCTTCACTCTTTAAGGAAAGAAGAAATTGTTTTAGGGTTTGGCAGGAGTTCATAGTAGCAATATAATGGTCTGGGTTGGACGGGACTTTAAAGATCATCTCATTCCAATGCCCACTCCATGGGTAGGAACACCTTCCACTAGACCAGCCCCACACAACCTGGTCTTGAACATTTCCAGGGATGGAGCATCTACAGTTTTTCTGGGCAACCTGTGCCAGTGCCTCAACACCCTTGCAGCAAATAATTTTTTGCTGATATGCTTCAAAAACATCAGCCGGTGTCAACTAAATTTCAACACAATAAAACACACAGTAAGATTCTCCAGATATCTACTTGCATAGAGGTTGTAAAATATAACACAATCCTCTGCATGTTAAGTTGCTCAGTGTAATTTATCTCACAATAAGGGGTTCTCCTGTTTCTGTCCCCTCCTTTGCCACCCTCCTCTGCTCTAAAGGCACTGAGTTTAGTCATCCTGCTTCTTTCAGCCACAACAGAGAACTGATACTGCATTTCTTTTCTGCTCTGAACCCTGCAAACCCACACTGCTTCTGAAGGGAACATCTCTGTTCTGTGGAGGGGAGCAGCACTGTGGTACGAGCAGAACTCAGCTGTACACTGGCATGAAGGTGATAAAGGTGGGAAATAATGAGATCCTGAGGGATGAAACATGAAGAGCAGGAGTTCCATCTTTCTTACAGGACTGTCTCTCCCTCCTTTCACACTGTCAGCCTTCTTGTTTCTCTGGATCACTGGCTTCAGTTTCTGGGATGATCTTTCTGTGAAAAAAATCCATCATCCCACTATTTTTTCTTCTGCATAAAAAAATTAGAAGTAAAGAGAAGTATTCTGGAGAAGTACTCTTGTTCAGTCTTGAGAGAGAGACTTCATGCTCAAATACTATAACATTGATTATTGGAGTAATGTGAATAACACTTTGATGTCTAAAAAAATGTATGTATATTAAATAGATGAGAAACTGCCTGAACTCTCTATTCTGTGAAATTCTCATGAGCATTTCCTTAAAATAAAATGGGTTTGGAAACCTGAGCAATCAGAAGATCTGACCCTAAAGTATCTCAAAGAATTCAACCAAAGTAGTTCCAGGATTGATATCCTCACTTTAATAAAACAGTAAGTTTAACACATGAACATCCTACTAAAAATCAGTTGGTTTTGTTTCAACAGCATAAACCTGTTATTAAAGCTAGTTTTTAATTAAAATCAACCCGGGTGTATTTGTGCACAAATGGACAGCATTAAGCTTTTTAAGTAAAAACTCTGAATGCTCAGAAAAGTTAGAAGTTTGTCTAGGGTAAACTGAATGTTGGTTTTGGTTTTGGTTTTGTTTTTTTTGTTTGTTTTTTGGGGTTTTTTTTGAGATTAAAAAAAAAAAAAAAAGATAAAAATTGTGCTCATTACCAGAAAAAAGATATCTAAAGAATTTAATTTGTTTTATTTTATTCCCATGTCTATATGAGTTCTAATTTTCTTTTCCCAGCTTCATCAATGTGACTGCAGTGCTCCAAGCACAGACAGTCAAGGTGTAAAATATCCAAGGACAATTCCCCTGGCTCTCCAGTGTGTCAAGATGAGTTTCAGGACTGGGGTGGACTTTCCCATCCACTTTCAATTGCAGTATGATGTAAAGGGATCTAGCTAATGACTGGAAATCAAAGCAGTGTTTTGTTGATTTGATACAGCAGATCACAGATTGGACCATTTTTTGTTATTATCCTTAACAAGTAGGTTTACCACACAAGATAATCTCCCTCTTTACTGGTAGGATGACTAAAAATATACCTTCCATTCACATAGAGTTATGCAAACTTCAGTGTGCTTCTGCTCTTAACTGGAGCTATTTTAATTGGGAAAAAGAAAAATATCAGATTGCCTCTTTCTGATGTGTTGAAAATGTTCCCACTCTCTTCTTCTCAGACACTCCTTCTTTCAGTCTCATTAGGTGTTTTCAACCCTGTGTTGACATTTGCCACACAAACCGGACAACACAGCACTTCCAGAGCTTGGGAATCAGGAACCTCTCAACCTGCATCACGATTTGACAATACCTTTTGCATCTGTTCCTGCTTCAGCACTCCAGCCTTGCTGTCTGCCCTGGGCTCTCCTGTCCTCAGCTGAACCACTCATTTGGATAGTTGGGTTCAAGATGAAGGGTTTGGAGTCATTCAGTGAAAGCCATTCTGCATCACTCATTTAGCCTTTTCTTGTGTTTTTGATTTTATTTTTTCAACTTATCCCCAGCTGTGCTTACCTGTCAAGAGTAACAATGCTACTTCCAGAATAAACCTGAAGGAGTAAACTTGGCAATGTTCAAGCACATTGATTTCCCAAATAACTGTAATGTGTGGCAGTCAGAGATGCTGGTCTGTCAATGTGAGTGCGTGGTTCACCACTTGGATTTTGCACTTGATTGAAGTGCTGGTGAAAAGGGAAATGTAACATGGTCTATTGTGATGGACTGGAAAATTTAGATTACCTCAGTTTCCCACAGTCATGCTGTTAGGATTTTGAAGTAGGTGCTGATGCGACTGACCTTGACTTAGAGATGTATTTGTGCCCATTTCTGTAGAAGATCACAGAATATTGTCAGTTGGAAGGGGCCCACAGGGATCATTGAGTCCAACTCCTGGCCCTGTACAGGACACCCCAAGGATCATACCATGTGACTGAGAGCATTGTCCAAACGCTTCTTGAACTCTGTCACGCTCTGGACCATGACCAGAACCCTGGGGAGCTTTTTCCAGTGCCTGACCTGGGGACAGAACTTTTTCCTAATATCCAACCTAAATCTCCCCTGACATGACTTCATGCCATTCAGATGTCCCTTTTACCCCACAGGAGATGTCATTTCTACCCCTATATATGATAACACTGAGAGATTTGCCAAATGACCACTGTCTTCAGCAGGGCTCAGACTCCATCCCTGAAGAATGCAAATTAGGAGACCAACATGCAGTGACGCAGATGGCACAGCAAATTAAGAAAGCAATACACAGTTTTTTGCAGGGGAAAAAGAAAAAGCCTTTAATTTAAAACAAAGAAAATAAAGACAATCCAGAATGAACTTATAATTGAAGTTTAATTGTCACTTTCCATAAATGTGAAAATGCATAAGAAGAAGCTTTAAGAGCAAGCAATCACAGTTAAAAGCACAGCATGAGCATCTGGTTCTTCCATATTATGGGTGATATGTTAATATATGATCTAAACATCAACCCTTAACGTTTTATAAACAAAGATAAATTAACAGGATCAATTTTCCATAGCAAATACTCTCCACCTAACAGGATAATCTTTGAACACTAATAAAATAAACCACAAATCATATTTACTCTTGGGCTTACCCTCTTGCTGTAATTTAGCCTAGCTTGAGACAATATGGCAAACTCTATTAGCAAAAGCATAATTTATTTTTTTTCTCTAAAGAATTCTTTTAAGGTGGTTTTGCACAAATAAAGTAACTCTCAGAGTAAATTAATTAATTATAATTAATATTTACTCATTAACTAATTTAATTAAATAATTAACTTAATCTGAATTTCCCCTCATGTATGCATCCAGTACTATGAGTATTCATGCATTAAAGGTTACAACTCTTCTTTATATCTTTCAAGACAGCATTTATTCATGGAAGTGCATAGTTATATTATCAAGTCTCTACATGATTAGAACATACAGTATGTTGATTAGAACATACTGTATGTATGTGCCTACAATGATTTCCTGAATTAAGAATGATGTACAGTGTACTTCACAGGCAGAAAGGCCATTCTTCTAAATATATTTGATTTTTACTAGAAATCCATTCATGGAGCACTTAGTATCAATGTTCAAGGGGAGAAGGGGAAAGAAATCAAGATTTCATTCCTCCGGAAAATATTACTTTCTCAGTAGATAAAGGTCATCTAGAAAAATGGCTGAAAAAAAACCAAAACAAAACACCTCAGTGTGAAGAGCTGTGCATATGTTTACATGATCATAAGGGACTGAAGACATGTTTGAAAGCTTTTTCTTCTCTCAGATGTAGATTCCCACTCCTCAGCTAATAAGTTGTTCCAGCTGACCCTTTCCACTGAGACTTGTTCAGCCAGTCAGGTCTTAGCTGAAAGAAAATGAACTTGAAAAGTGATACTTTTTTTGAGTATGTCTAACTACAACTTTTCTCTAGTCAAACTGACAGAAAACTGGGAAGGTCAGAAAAACATCTGAGCACGGACATGGCTAAACTGTACTGGTCAAGCTTTCACAGCAAAAAATTTTTTAAAAAGCAATGAAATAAGCTGATCCTTTTGTTTCAAATGGGAAAACAACATATAGAGGTTTTTTTCTACCCAGATGCCAAGTCTGTATTCTTAGTGGTACCATATGTGCCTTAGAAAAGAAAACAAAAAAACCACAAAGAAATAAAAGCTAAAAACAATAACAAAACCCTTACGGTTGAGATGATTAAGGGATTGGAATACCTTTTATATAAGGAAAGGCTGAGAGAGCAGGGACTGTATAGCTTAGGGAAGGGAAGGTTCAAAGGGGTTTTATCCCTCTGTATAAATCTGTATCCCTCCTCCACCTGTGTGGAGGAAATGAAGATGAGGGATCCAGTCTTTTCCTGGAGGAACCAAGTGATACAACAAGGAGTTAATTAAATAAAAATAAAAAAATAATAATAAAAAAAAA
>VXBX01008685.1:66966-110892 GCA_013400415.1 Scytalopus superciliaris
GAACATTTAAAAAGAACATTTAGCTTCATCAAGGTGCAAGTAAAATACATTGCCAAACATATGATGAGGGAGCCCACCTTAGTTACTGACTGAAAAAGGTGTTTTATAGAATCTCCTACACATTATAGATAGAGTGGCTGAGGGCAGGTAGAAAGGGAAAAGGATCAGAATGCCCTGTTTTAAACTGCCTGCCCTCAAAATGTAGCAAAGCAATTAGAGCTGAGTCTCAAACAGCAGCAAACCAGCGTATGTGGTTGGCACTAATGCTGTGGTTGCAGTTCAAACCCTGTCCAAAACCACAGAGCTGTTCATGCTCATGACCATGAAGAATTAAGTTTATATAACACACAGATTTTTGTGACAATTGAATTTGAGGGTGTTTATTTATATATATTTTATTGCATAGTGGTGGATTAGTTCATTCTGTAACAAGCACAGCTACAGACATAAATTAGTGACATAGACCACACTACCCTGATGATCTTTAAGGTCCCTTCCAACCCAAACCACTATGACTCTATGAATTTTTTTTCCCCTAAAGGAGACCTCTAGAGGTGTGTGATGTTCATTAGAGAGCACTACTGATATCAAGAGCTCTGTTACTAGTTATTTGTTCACAGAACATTTACTCAGCATCATTAAAGCCAGTGTATAAATTCTCCATAAACACTTTTGCTGATTTCTGGTATGCTATTTTTAGCTTTGTGGGTATTGCATATGTGTATCTGTGTATACTTGAGTGTGCATAAAAATCATTTGTCAGGGAACCTTTCCACTTTACTTTTAGTTTTCTTGCAATTTTGCTTCTATATGTTTGCATCAAAGAAAGCCAGTTACATATCAGATAAACTTTAACCATCACGATCTTTCTGTTTTGGGCTTTTTTCCCTTCATTATTTATCCTTTTGAATTACTTTATTATTTTTAAACCTCCTAACAAAATTTTTTTTTTTCTCAATTCTGATTTGTTTTGGTTTGGTTTTTCCTTTTTTTCCCTTATCTTAGTTTTTGTGGGTTTGTCTGTTTTTTGGGTTTTGGTTTTTTTTTTTTTTTTTTTTTTTTTTTTATCTTTGGGGTTTTTTGCAATGCCAAGATTCATGTTCATTCAGTTTGAGATTTGTTGGTTTTTTTCACATAACAGCTTGAGACATTTCAACATCAAATTCATGCTACTAATGTGAATGGGAAAGGAAAAGACTAAAAAAATTTCAGCCATGATAATAATAGCAAAACATTAAACATTAATTCCAGAACATCTTGGAACTTGATTTTTTTTCCTAAAAGTGGTTATTCATTCTCTGAAGTGCCAGTAGGTTGAGAGCATTATTAAATGTTCCAAAAGCTAAAAATAAAACCACAGAGATATCAGATGTGTAATATGTTAAATTTTTAGCTATCTGCATACTTATATCACATCATTCAACTCTATACAGAAATACAAGATTCACTTAAAGGTGTTCACAGTAATTCCCCCTCTAGTGGCCATTTTGTTCAATGTACTGATAAATAGAACAAGCTGGGCATTTGAAGTGAAAACAAGTTTTTAAATTATAAAACAAGGGGTTTTTACATATAAAATTTGACTTGCAGAAGTAATTTTTTTTCTCCTAAAAAAAATCTGAAAATTGAATTATCCTGAGTTTCATCTGATCTATAAAGGCCAAGAATTTCTCTCAGACACAAACTCCCTGTGCTAGGAATAAATTATGGCAGATACACAGTCAGGTTTGCCCTTTTCACACAGAGGGAGCTATTTAATGCCAGTTTAGACCAGGTGAAGTTAAGGATCTCCATGAACCTTTACTATGTGCAATGGAAAGAAAAGGTATATCAGCATGAGAAAGCAGCCAGGAGCACAAAGCTTTCTGTCTGCCACATCTGACAGTGCATTGGGGCAGTAAAGACAGTTCTAGACTGAGAAAATGTATTTCAGATGAACAGGAAGTGAGATGAAGGAGAATAACTGGAAGACAACAGCTACCAATTTTGATAGTAGAGATATAATAAAGGTCAATTAGAAAAAAATTTGCCAGTTACTTCCATGTCAGTAATAGTAACAAAACTGCCAGTGGTACACAGATAATGGCATTCTGATCTCCTGCATTCCCATGAAGTCCTTCAATTTCCAGTGAACCACCATTAAGTCCATGGAGATAAGGGTGAGATCATTTTCCAGGCAGTGGTTGTAATTATTAAGGATTGTGAGGAAAACTATTCCTGCTACAGTCAGATCTCAAAATGATCACAGTCAAGTCTGTGTAGACAGGAGACACAGCAATATGGAAGGACTGAGAGCCCCTGTCATTGCAGTCTTCCAGGGTATTGCACCAAAGAGAAGCTCATGTTTATCATTAACATCCAATGGTCACAATAATCTCATGACAGTAACAGTATTTGTCTTTGTAGGATGCTTCAGGCAAAGCTTATTTGAAGCCATATATAAAAATTGTTCTTAACACAAGTACCTGTTTAAAGAACTTGAGTTAATTTACCTAAGTATTTACCTCCCAAAATGTCTTTTCCTCAGTAACTGTTCTTAAATTCTTATGTTTTTGATCCTGGGATCTTAAAGATCCTTGAAGAGGAATCAAGGCTTATCTTGGAGTTGTAGAATCATAGAATGGTCTGAGTTGAATGAGATCTTAAATATAATCTCGTTTCAGCTCCCCCACTATGGGCAGGGACACCTTTCACTAGACCAGTTTGCTCAGAGCTCCATCCAGCTTGGCCTTGAACACTTTCATGGATGGTGCATCCACACCTTCTCTGGGCAACCAGTTCCAGTGCCTCACCACCCTCCCAGTAAAGAATTTCTTCCTCATACCTAATCTAAACCTAATCTCTGTCAGTTTGAAACCATTCCCCCTTATCCTGCCACTACATGCTCATGTAAATAGTCTCTCTCCATCTTTCTTGTAGGCTCTCTTCAAGTACTGGAAGGCCACAATTAGGACACCTCCAAGCCTTCTCTTTTTCAGCCTGATCAACCACAATTCTCCCAACTTTTCCTCATAGAAGGGGTACTCCATCCCCCTAATCAACTTGGTGGCCCTCTTCATTATATTAATGCAGAAAGCAGGATAAGATGGCTAAATTAACTTCATTAGCAGTAAAGGCATCATTCTTGTGACCAAAGAGCTTGGCCCTTTTCCAGATAATTTATGCCTGACCTATCCCTATTTCAGATAATTTCACAAATAGTCATTTCATAATGGCTTCATTAGTCTGTAAAGGATGCTAAAAGGAAATAATCACAGTCTATATTAAGCACTCATTTTCTCTATCCTGTAGAGGAGGCAGCTGTCAAGGAAGGGTTTTGATAAATCATGAAACCTAACAAATTAAAAAAATCCACAGACATTAGTTACAAGTCATTGTCATGTAAATAATTAATTTGTTTCATAAATATTGTCATAATTGTCAAAAAGGCAGCATGAGGCACAAACCAATGTGATTAGACCAAGATGTAAACAAGAATATAAAAGATTGATCAAAAATATTTAAAAATTACTCAGAATCTAATAATTTGTGGATGTAACTTGCAATGGGAGGGAGTGAAAATAACAAAGAAATCATCTAAAGAGGAAAAATATATTGATCTTTGAATGGAAAGCTGTTGAAAAAAAATAATGTGATTTTGTGGTAGGGAAAGCAAATAACAATGAAATAAAAGATGAATTCTCTTAAGCATTTTTATAAGGAATTAGAGACAGAAGACAAAGGAAAAAGCAAATTTATTAAATAATTACCATCACCTAACACATCTGGGGAGAGGGGTGAAGAACTGATAGTAATTTTTACATTTGTTGGAAAGGTGGGATCCTGTAGGAATGTTAAAATGGCAAGACATGCAATGATTAACATCCTTTAAGGGAAATAGAGCTTAAAAACCCCATAAAATATGGAATACTGGATTAAACAGAGAACCACATGTTCTGTACATTCATTTCTACCTATTTATGTCAAAAACCTATGAAATTAGTCAGATTATTAACCCATTCAAAACTGAGAGGTGGGAATATGAAATGAGAGACCCCCTTGTTTTCCTGTTGGAGCTTATTACTGAAATTATGTAGGAGAATATTTTAAAATGTAACATTGATTAACTTGCATGACGAGTCAAATGCTCATGATTAACCAGATGATATTTTAGAGGTTTATCTGACATTTATTAGATACTAAGGTTTTAATCTTTTTTTATGTATTTTATTTTTATTATGAGAAAAGAGCACTGGGCTCTATACTCAGCAGCTACCAGATAAGATGCAGACTTGCTGTGGGATGTGGGAGCAGTGATTCAATGTCTCTGTGTGAGACTGGTGTTCAGCCATGTCTTGACAGTGATTTCAGAGAGGTTTCAGTTTCTGTCCTAATTCTCTTCCCTCGTTTTGTGGTATACTTTTTGAAACACGGACTGCCTGTTGCTATGCAAAACATATTAGCACTTAGCTACTGGTATCCTGAATGCTACTGAATTCAAATAATTAATCATAGTAAAATGATATCCAAAAAGTTAATGAGGAACAAGGCTGAATCATGCAAGTAGATAGGAAACTGTCTTTTTAATTAAAATTGCTTAAAAGAGGCCAAACACAAACAGAAAGGGAAACAAAAGAAAAAAGAAAAAAAAAGGATAAATTTAGAAAATGTTTTTTAAACGTGCCATGAAATATACAACTCCCAGTGAGAAAATGAAGATAAAGCCATCTTAGTGTGCTATGGGAGGGTAGTATAGCTCTTAGAGGTGGCATTACTGCTGTGAAAGACACTTGGTATACCTCACCCAGAGCACTTTCTGCAGCTTTGGTACAATATCTCAGCAAGAACATAATCGCCCTTGAGCTAGGCAGAAGCAGAGCAGCAAGAATAATATCCTTGGAGATGTGTCATAGAGAAAGGTTAGAGTTTAGTTTAGTGCAATGTAAGAAGAGACTTTGTAACAAATTAATTTAAGTTTCTGGGGATATTAAGCTACCAGGCATGATTTGAGGATGGAAAAATCACAGAAAAATAAAGCTGCGTAGCGTGGAATATAATACTTAACCTGTTAAAACACACAACACGAAGCAGACCAGATGCTCATCTGGGGAAGCTTGAGGTCAGGCTATGAATTGCATCAAATTGCACTAATTTACACCTGCTGATGATCTGTCTTGAAATTAATTTGTCCTCTGAACATTCTTGTTCATATTAAACCTTTTCATTTTGGTAAGTAGAATAGCTTACTGAAATGGATAAATAATTCCTTCAGAGTGACACACTGAATGAATATCAAGAGACTTTTTCTTTTGTTTTGTTTTATTTCTTCCTTAGTGTCATGTTTCCTTTTCTTCTGTTTTCATTCAAAGCCTGCTAAGCAGTACAATCCAGAGAGATCAGAACAGGGTACTTTGATCAATCAGGTTTTAGATAGAAGTTGTGGGAAGACTTTTTTCCTCTTTATGAAACAGTTCAAGCGTTTTGGGATCTTCTCAATGTCAAGTTTAATTTTGTTTATTTCTTTATTGTAGTGAAGTACTTACATGGGGGAAATTATTTACTTTGGAAAGACATTGCCCTTAGATCACATTTTAAACTGCATTCTTATTTGACATGTTTTCAAAACTTAAGGTTAATCTAGGTTGACATACACTTAGTTACCAAAGTAAGGTCTCTCCAGTTTCAGTGCAATGTGTCTGCTAGTGGTTAAGCTTGATGGGAAGTTTCTCTATTTGGAAAAGTTACTATATGATAATGATTCTGTTCCTTGGATAGACCTGAACCTAGACCAACTCTCATGTATTTTTTCTACTATGTCCTGAACTGAATGGAAGTCAAGAAAGTACGAAAGTGTTGAAAAGGAACAAAATGCCATGGAAACAACCATGATTACATAGAAGAAAACAAAGACAATACGCGCATTAAAATCCAACAAGAAGTCATCTGTGAGTCTGAGTTGTTTCAAATCACCTTGTGTGTGATCATGTAACTGAATTCTATTATTTCGAACCAGAACTGGTTATGAACTCTCAGCAAATTCTAATAGATATGAGTCCAAGGTATCACTGGGGCCTGTAAAGCAGTTTCTGTATATTGTAAAGAGTGGACCATGTGTCATGGCCTGTATACATTGATGCTGCTTCAGAACTGATGCTCCTCTAGGCTTCTGGAGATCAGCACTCTCCAAGTGCCCTGGGCTTTATGGTTCTGGTGAAAGATTCACACAATTTAGTAAACAGTTATGAAATTCTGCAGCACACAAGACATTCCCAAATCCCATTACCACTCTTCTAGACAAACACAGAAGTCATCATCACTATTTACTATTTCCAGCAAAGTTACAGACAGAATCATTGGTCTAATTTAAGATCTCTGTGTGGATGTCCAGAGAAGGTGTAAGATCATCCCAACTGTGGTGGTTTAGCATTTGTGGTTTGGCTAAAGGCCATTTCAGCAAAACATTGTGCATCAATGCAAGGAGTGGCTGAGAACTGGAGGCTGTGGAGAGACCTAATTGTGCTCAACAGCTGCCTGATGAGGGGAAGAGGAGGGGCAGACACTGATTTCTTCCCTGTGGTGACCAGTGACAGGACTTGGGGAAATGGCCTGAAACTGAGTCAGGGGAGATTTAGGTTGGATATCAGGAAAAGCTTCTTCATGCAGAGAGGGTGGTTGGGCACTGAAACAGACCCCCCATGTAGTGGCCATGGCTCAAAGTCTGACAGAGTTCAGGAAGTGTTTGGACAAAGCTTGCAGGCACATGGTGTGACTTTTTGGGTTGTCCTGTGCAGGGCCAGGAGATGAACTCAGTGATCCATGTGAGGTACTTCCAAGTCAGGATATCCTATGATTCTATGAACCCATATGAAGCTTCCCTCATTACACCGAGAACTGAAAGATACATATTTTTACCTACAGTCAAATCTGTACTGTCTGACCTGGAGTTTAAATGGTGTATTCAATCTATGGTGTCAGTAAAGGGGAGTAGCCTCATCTCTTACCTCAGTTAAGTACACTCCTGATGTTCTCCTTTTAGTGCAGAAAATAGATTTGGATTTACGCATTGGTATGGCATGAGAAAGGAAGGAAGAGCTTGCCATTAAAAGAAGTGCAATGTTTTTGCTCATTGACTCGCAATTGCAGCTCCCTTTTGTCTTAAGAGGGATTATATTATTTACCTTTCTCTTACAGTCTTTTCTCCTTATCAGTGAAACAATTGCATGACAGCTGTTTATTTCAAAACACATTAGGGGGGAAAAAAACCCCACCCAAAATAAAAAAGGATGGGGTTAAATCAAAGATGAACACATGCACAACTGAGCCTGCACATCTTGTATGTAATTTGAAATGTCTCTTATACTCAGAAATGAAACTGGTGATGCAGACGGAAATCAAATGAATCCACAGGGCTCTAGCACTCACAGACAACAATGAGGAATTTTTCCTTTTTTCCACTAATAAATGCTGCTGCAGAAACCATCCTTGCATTGCTAACCATATTTACAGAACTGATGTGCTCAAAGGACATCCTGTTGGGAACCAAAGCATGCAGGATATGATTGCTTGCTTTATGCAATTCAAAGAAATGCTGCAACAGGTTGTGAAAAACATAGATTGAGTTGGAAGAATTCTATTAGTGGTGGGAAAATGAAGACAGCTTTAAATGTGTACCAACTAAGAAAAATAATCACTTGGAGTTAATTGACTCTAGTTGAACACCTGGGGCATATGTTTTGATCAGTTCATAACATTTATGGTTTTTTTGTTTTTTTCATGTATTCATTTATTCATTCAATTTTAAGTTCTCTCCAGTTTCTTCCTCACTTTACAGACACAAATAAAGCTGTAGACACAATAATTACAATGTTCTTTATATTAGATATTCATATAGATCTAGGATGTCAAATTTGAGATAAAAAAGTTTCCTAACCTTTAGTAAGCTTTTTTGTTTCTTAGTTTGTTGTGTGTTTTTTGTTTTGTTTTAGTTATGTCTTCTAAAATATCTTCTATTTCAAACAAAAATCCATATATACTTTGTCATTTTTCTACAATCTTCTTCCTCTAAAGGTATTTCTAACCATTCTTATTCACAGGATATTGTGATGATGGGAAGGAAGAAACTTTCACACCAAACTGAATCTAAGATGTAATGCTCAAAATGTTTAAGGCAGTGTAAAAGTTACAGGAAGGGATAAAAACTGACAGAAATAGTGGTATAATATCCCTACCGGTAGCCCAGATGTACACAGGCAGCTTATGGTTACACATCTATTTAGACCATTCTCATGGCAGGTGATTACAGACAAATGGCTTTACTTTATGCGTAAATCAGAATGACTGATTTAGAGACATCACATTTATCTGCAGAAACCTTCCAACCCATTCAAAATGGGTTTTGGTGTCAGGCCCATTTCTGTTGTCTGGAAGAAAAAGCAACTGAAAAGTTTAGTAGGCATATTTAAATGTGTCCTTATCTAGTTATTCTCGTAGTCACATTCTTTTTCTCTGCCTTCCTCAACTGATCTTCATTCTGACCCTGAGTTGTCTTGTTCCATTGTACTAGTTCAAAAATGGATACTAATTACAGAAGAGAGAGAGATTCCATACCTACAGTGGGGACCTCGGAGCTAACTTCAAAGGGCACTTAAGGTCAGTTCTTCAGTGTTTAATTTCAGTGCTTTTCCAGGGGCTGCTTTTCTGCAGCCTGGTGGTGTCACCTCTCTAGGCTTTAAGGGTATTATCTATATATCCATAATACTGGCCCTGGAAATCATCTAAGATGGTTAATTGCAAATACTATTATCTGGATGATGCTTCTCATGTATTTTGATGCGTCTTGCCCATTACAATTTGCCATCCTGTTGAAGCAAGTAATGGAACCAGGCCCCTTTAAGATCAAGACAAAAGTGTGGATCCTTCTTTTTCACCCACCAGGCAGTAATGAAAATTACTCCTCTGGAATAAATGAAACACTGAATCAACTCTGCCCTCTGATTTCAACCAGGGATTTTGCATCCCAGAGTCCAGCATCCCAGCAGAGCACATAGATTATTTGATCCGTGTCTGTGCTTAGGTATTACTTTCATAATATCTAGCCCTGTTTAAAGAGTAAAGCATAAATTGGACTACGTGCAAAACAAAAGAGGACTGAGTCTCTAATTTAATGGCAGTGAAACTCATAAAGGAAATATAATCCTGAGGTTTCCCTGAAAGTATTTGCACTCAAATAGCCTATGAAAAGTCATTTGAGACTAGACATAGTCATTCAGATATCAGACTCTCTAACAATTTTTTTGTGGAAGCTGTTTCTGTTTTTGTAAGTTAATAAATATTCAGCAGCTGAGACTGTAGGAAACCATAAGAGCAATCACTTAGCACAGAAGACTGGTTCTCTGTTCTTAAACTTGTGAGTACCTGAAGATTATTATTTGTTGATTTATTTATTCACCTGTGTAATTTTACAAAGTAGAGTGTTTTTAACAGGAGACAAATGGGAAAGATATACCCTCAAATACCTTATACTTTAAATGTTTGTGCATTGACTTCACGTGCTGACTCCACTTCAGTTTGGGCTTCCCATGGGGCCACAGCCTCCCTTCAGCATCCACCTGCTCTGGTGTGGGTGTCCTCCCTAGGCTGGAGGTGGGTCTCTTCTTTCCCATGGATTTCCATGGGTTGTAGATGCACAGCTACCTCACCATGGTCTGCACCACAGGCTTCAGGGGAAATCTCTGCTCTGGCACCTGAAACACTTCCTGCCCCTCCTTCTCTACTTTCCATGATGTCTGCAGGGCTGTTTCTGTCACATATTCTCACTTCTCCTCTGCCTGCTGTTGTGCAGTACTTTCCCCCCTTCTTAAATACATTATTCCAGAGGTACTACTACTGTCACTGATGGGCTCACCCTTGGGCATCAGTGGGTCCATCCTGGAGCCAGCTGGCTCTGGCTCCATCAGACACAGGGGAAGCTTCTGGCAGATTCTCACCCTTGAAGCCCCTCCACTACCAAAACAATTTTTTTTTCTTTTTTTCTTTTTTCTTTTTTTTTTTTTAAGAAAAATGTTTAGCTATTTAATTTCAGGAGAAGGATCAGTTTATGAATCTTGAGAGGACTAAAGTATTTGCAAGTTAAAAGCTTTTTTTCTGTCAGCGAACATTACTAAAACTTCTGTCTATTGAAAAGCACAAGCTGGGAATCATGTTTTTCCTCTGCCATTGTATAGGAGAGCTTGGGTAGGGATTACTAATTTTCCTTCCCAAGAAAATTCTTTAATCTCTACTGCAAGGGTACCATGAAGGGTCTCCCATTTTCTTTGAATGGTGCCAAGAACTCATCTAACATTCAATAGGAAATGCATGCTTTGAAGGAGGGTATCAATGGATGCTAATGTGCTATACCTTTTACAAAATATATACTCTTGCTGAAATTTTTCAACACTAGGAAGGTATCAAAACTTTTTATTGACTCAGGTGGGCTTTTAATTTCACCACAGATGTTTCAGAGTTGAAAACTTCTAAGAAATATTTTGCAAAGCTGACATCCAACAAAAATCAATGAATTCATAGGTGATCTCACAGAAAAATCACATCAAATCAATTTTTCATCTTGCATCAGGTTTCCAGGACACTCATTAAGCTATTCTAGGTATATTGAAAAGATATCGATCTTTACTAAATGCGTAAACAAATCCTTTGAATGTTGCTATACTGAGCACTCACAAACCCTATAGATAGATTCGGGAAAATAAGTAGTAATATACAATTTTAGCATGCAGATGTGCAATACCACATTCACTTTACAGAAAGCATTTCCTTGGCACAAGAGCACTTTGTTGGCTCATGTTTCACTGGTGTCCACCAGGACCCCCAGATCCATTTCTGAAAAGCTGAAACAAAGTCACTCAGTCTCAGAAATCAAAGGTAGCTGAATACAATATTTGCATCATTATTTTCTAGTGGATCTTCACAACATTGTCTGTTGTAGGCTTAGACAGGTCTTAATGTTGACATCACCAGGGTTTTCAACTTTATTACATGAGTTTTGCATCAATTACTTTGATTGCTACTCGACAATTCTGTAGAATGGCATTCCCAATATATCAAGAAGATTCAAACAATGGAGAATATACCAGATCTGCCCAAAATTGTTGCATTTATTGATAAACTTAAATGTTAACACCTTGCCATGCTACAAAAGTTACTTTTTAATTTCTGTTATTGATATGGAACATGTAAGTGGACTATGAACATGATGTAAAAATACTTCAGTTAGATTTGAATTTGCTTGTTATGGTTTATTTAATTTTTAAACCATCTGAAAAATAATGAGAAGAAGAAGAGGAAGAAGAATATAACAACAACAACAACAATATGAATGTAGATTTCTAAATGATCAACAACTGAATGATCAATTATTATCATCACTTTACTATTATAAGGATATTTAGTTTTTCTCTGACATGTTTTTGGCAATTGTGAAAGTTTGGCTTGGTTCTCCACCAAACCCAGCTGTTCACCAAGCAGCATTCCCCCCTCCCTCTCCCAACAGAAAAAAGATAGCAAAAGAAAATTGTAGAAATATATATATATTTACATATATTACATTCATATACAGTTAAACACTGCGTACATGCAAACAGGAATACCAGGCAATCCCAACCGGGGAAAAAGGAACAGGGGAAGAGGAAAGGGACACAAAAAAGGGTAAAAACAAATATACACAATTGAAACTCAGGAATTAACTCAATAAAATAACGAACACAAAAGAAATCTCATTACTTCCCCTAGGAAAAGCAAATTCTTCTCCTCCTGCCGCCAGCCCAGACAAACAGTCCTCAGACAGGCCTTTCTCACACAGTTAAGCAAGACCAAAACCACCGAGTCTTGTTCCCTAGCTGTGAAGGAAAAGAAGGAAAAGAATCTCCTCCAGCTTTTATACACCTAATTACATATGGATTGGAATACTTCCTATGTTTTGACCTGGTTACCAGGGAAGGCCTACAGAAAACCCATCACAGCAATGGATCTGAAATGTTTTTCAGTGGACCCTAAAATTATTCAATCCATGTAAAATTTGCGAGATATAGAGCAGAGAAAGCAACTACAGTGATGACACTTAGAAAATATCCCACCCACTCAAAAAAAACCCCAAACAAACAAAAAAACAAACAAACAAACAAACAAAAAACCCCAAACAAACAAAAAAAGATGGAGCAGTTTCTTCAATATTTTTGTAGAATAGAAAAGTCAGATTAATTTTTTCTAAGTCCTTTATTATTGTCCAGTAATCCCAAAGAGCTAATTGTTCTCAATACCTTCTTCTTCTCCAGTCCCTAATTTTTGATGTTGATGAAGGTTATTTCCATAGAGTACTTTCAGCTTCTGCTGTATTGTCAATTTGTCTTTCCCCAGAACACAGAGATACACTGCAATTGAGAAGGTGAGAAAAGAGGGTAAATTTTCCATTACTTTGGTGCACAGTAGAAATCTTGTGCAGACCATACTGATGGGTCTGAACACCTTAAAGGTTGCCTAGTGTTTTGTAGACATGATCTTTGAAAGCTTTTCACTCTCATCACCTCCAGTGCACACACTGTAGTAGGCCTTAATAAATTGATGTTTCATAAAAGACACTTATGTAGAGAAAACGCCTGTACATTAGTCACAAAGTTCTTTCTTCAGTCATTCTTGCAGCCCCCACCTCAATACTGAAGGGAACAATCACACAAAGTAAAGAGCAAGGGATTTCTGATAAGAATTTCTTTGTACAAGGGCTGATTGACTCTCTCTGACACCTTAAAGCTTCCCGAATCAGGTAATGCCTTTCCTGAAGCCACTGCTGGGTCTGGTTGATAAGGGTACTTGAAATGCTGAAAGCTGTGATCTTGTTAAAAAGGGTCAAAAGAAGCAATCTTAGTAACATTTCAATGGTTGGATTATTGCTACTGAAGAGAGCGGTAAATGCCACTTACAACTAAATTTTCCACTTCATCTGAGGTAGGGATAACTGTTCTGATACCTTTCCTCCAAGGAAAGCTCTGTATCAGTAGGCAAAGGAAAGTAATTACATATTTAAAGGTGCAGCTGTTTTAGATAAATTCGATACATTAGGAAAAAATATTAACACAAACCCAGTGAAATCCAGGAAGAAATTTTTTCATTTAATATATTTGACTAAGTCTGGGCAACCATGCCAAATAGCTCGAATTAATTGCTTAAAATCAACTAAGATGTATAATTTTGTATTCATAGTTTCTTTGTTTAACTGCTGACTCATTAAATGCTTCAATCTTTTTTCCCTGTCATGGCTGCTCAGGTGACATAAACATTCTTATCCAAGATATATAACTGTATTATATTATTATTTTCTTTTTTCCTGTGCTTTTGCTTGCCTTTTCTAAATCTAAAAGATGAGCAGATCTCATATTTGATCTGCCACAGGGGACAGAAGAGGGGAACATCCTATCAAGGATAAACAGGCAGCTTGGCTTTACGTGATTAAATAAGACAAACAAACCCAGGAGATATCCCGATTTTGGAAATTCAACTCAGTCTTTGAATTAACAGGGTTGGTCAGCTACAGAGTGCAGGTAATTTCTGACTTCCTCAGAAACCAGTAAGCATGATCCCAGTTTTTTGGATGAATTGTGAAATAACACTAGAAATTGCATCTTGTGGTGGGGATGTCCAGGATTTGAGTGGAGTTTCTCCAAGCAGGAGATGTACAGAAATATAGGATAGAGCAAACTCCAACCAGTTTGATGAATTTCTAGAAAGCTCAAGAGGCAGCCAAAACCATGGATGGTTTGCTTTGAATTAGTCCCCTGTGCTTTCCTAGTTATTTTCTGCATTAAAGCAGTTTCTATGCAAGAATCTTCTATGCTACAGCTCACTTCGTCTGACTCAACGTTGTTTAGGGAACAGCAACACTGGGTGTTGTGGACATATAAGTGGTTATAGAGAGGCTAAAAGCTGATGTGCACTACTGTATCCCATTCTACCATTCTGGACATGTAGGTGGGTCTGTCTCTGGTCTGTCCCTCTGTCTAAGATGTGGCATGTGGCCAGAGATGCCCATCTTGACAGGTCAGAAGATCTTCATGCCAAGATATGGAGCCACAAAATAAGTATTTGTCTTTGCAGAGAGACCTTAAGCACCTTTAAGCACCTGACAAGACTTGTAACACAATAAGCAGTAGAAAGAAACCTTTCTACAGAAGAAAGAGAAAAAAATTAATTATAGAGAGTAGGCAGAGAAGTGCCTCTTACCTCTTTCCAGAATATATGGACTTTGTAAAGAAGGTGGAAAATCAGAGGTCCTTAACAATATGCTCAGATCCATGACAGGAGTTCCGGCTATGGAAGCTGTTTTACTAAGCAGAAGTATGTATCCCTTTTAATTTTCATTTTAGTGCACTTAATTCTATTTCTTTAATTTTAATTTGCAGACATTTTTGTATTCTGACAGGAAGTAAAACAAAGTGTGGATGCTATCATGTTAGGATGGCCCTTCGGAGGATTTTGTGTGGTGATTTTCCAATGCAAACTAATCCATTAACTGGGCCCCAAGTGAGTTACCTGTATAAAAACTTACACCCAAATATTTTATATTTACATTATTAATGATTACAAAATGCAAATTTTAGAATAAATGCCTGCACTATATATATATTTAAAATCATATATTTCTGCAATGGTTATAGTAAACAAAAAGCCACAAACAGTTTTTATGTGCTATGGGGTTCAAAAAATTTTTTGTTGTTGATTGGTGCATATATTTTTTGTGAATTATTTTATTCTATTCTGTTACGTTTCTTTCTTTTTTTATTTTTTTTTATTTTTCCCTTAATATGTTACTTTTTATAGTACTTTTAACATTTTTAATACTTCCCCTGTTATTTTTGCAGCCATTTATATATATTGACCTGCTGATGGTGCAGTTTTTTCTCACTGTGGCAGTCTTGAGTTCATGAATTTGCTCGAATTCTCTGCAGACTGGTAAATTTCAACTATATTCACAAGACTTTTTAGCCCATGGAGCTAATTTAGTCAAACCAGATGATTTTAAGCAGGCTGTCAGAGACACTTTATTGCTCTCCACTGACTAGTTATGGGGTTAAAATATTTCATTTAGGAGTACTGTTTCATTTCCCACCAATTTCTTCGATTCTTACCACCACTCTCCCTTCTCTGTCTACTGCACATATTTAGAACACTATGTATGAGGTTTATCCATGCATAAGTTAAATGCTAAGTTAGTCACACTAGACTTGAGACTTCATAAACAACAGTGTGATTTTCATAAAAGTGAAAAAAGTTAGATGTTTTCTAGACTATCAGCTCTGTTGCTGCTACTTGAAGCTCGCCACAAACTAAAAATGTTCTGAAAACTGACTTGTTTACTTGTTACATAAAATACACCTGTCCCAGCTAAACCAATTTTCCCCACAATTTGTAAGAGTCTATACTGAGTCATCTGGTATTTCAAAATTCTAGTTTGCTGGCCAATATGATAGCTGGAATGTTTTCACTACAGCTGCTCCTTGCACTGCAGTCACTTTCCATTGTGCACTGGAGATCATCTAGGAAACAACATTCATAACTAAAATAAAGCACTTGTGTGTGCATAGTATTGCAGATCAAAAGAACTGAGACACAGTGAGCCTGCAGCACTTTCTGGTGAATTAAGATGTTACTAATGGGCAAGAAGTCCTAAGGTGGTCTATTTTAGCAATACACTTACATTTTTCTTACAGAATGTTAAACAGGAGAAATGTGAATTTAAATTTATAGAGATTGTGCAAGTTTCTCCTTAACACTGCACTTTACCAGGAAAGGTACAGGGTTCTTTCCAGACCCCAATAAAAGGGCACAGCAGTAAGTGTTGTAACAAAACTGCTGTAGTAACAACAGGAATAACAATATGATAAGAATTAGGAAGAGAAATATAGATAGTGAATAAATCTTCTATTCCCTCAGCTGCTGGCAACCCCACTCTCATGCAGCATCCCACAGATGCCAGAGGAACAGCCCCAGAATTCTCCACATATCCCACCAATGGAGAGGTTCACCGCCCCTCCTTACTGTGACTCCTTATGTCTAATATAACAAAGAAAACTACACATTTGTTTTGACAGGAATTTTTTATGAACGTACCTTGATATATGTGTCTACAGCTTTTCAGTATGTTCCTCTTTATTTTTATAGTGGTATCCTCC
Organism: Scytalopus superciliaris; assembly: GCA_013400415.1. NCBI lineage: Eukaryota > Metazoa > Chordata > Aves > Passeriformes > Rhinocryptidae > Scytalopus > Scytalopus superciliaris. The sequence goes on from VXBX01008685.1 coordinate 83,163, forward strand.
GCTCACTGAAGCTGATCTGAGTATCTCAAGTCTTAGCTCAAGGCCCACCCTGTCCATCAGAGTTTGCTCAAGACAACTAACTCCTTGAATACAATGTGTTCCACAAGACTCCCATTAAGCCCCCATCCTTCTTGCTTATTGACAAATGTATGAGATATAATGGATACTTTAATCTGCAAAAAGATGTCATGCGCTCCCCACACAACACTTCAAATATTAATGATATTTACAGAAATATTTGTTTATTAGTATATTATCACCAACTAAATCACCTTGCACGTTATCATGTACAACTCATTTAACTGCAGTCAGACCTTTCATGAATTTGAATTAAATAAAATATTAGTAACTAAATGTTTGTTCTGTCTTTCAGATCAGTAATTAAAATTTCCTGTACTGTTTTGTGTTAATATACCTAGTCACAAGTAAAAAAAAATTACATCTTGTAGTAGTATTTATGTTTTTAGTGTTTGTTATATTCCAATGTCCTCTTCCAATTATTATGATTTTTTTAATATAATTTTTGAAGCTATAGCACCTGGGAAATAAGATTTCACACGAAAAATTTCTATTTGCCATCTGTATATGCATGAAAACAGATGGGGGCCTCAGACAGATGTAGGGTCAACAGGACATGTTTGACAGGATGGTCTTCTGCTGAAGGCATGGGTTTTAGAATTGAGAAGGTCTGTGCTATTCTGTCTCTGACAAACAGCTTCTGCATAGTCTTGAGGGAGTAAATTAATCTCCTCCTTCATCCTCTGTGTCACTATAGTAACCTTGATGATTATTTTCCACATTTTTATCAATATCATTGATAGAGATCAATCTATTAGAATGGAGGTTGATAGGTAACTAGGAGTCAGTGATAAAGATCTTGTATTTAAAATGTGTTCTAAACAGAAGATGGTCCAAAATTATAAAAGGAGTAGCGTATCCCAGGGAGGTAAACTTGGGAGTATAACTAAGAGGAAAGATAAATTTCTAAAGAAGAACATAAGTGATAACTGGGAATTTTGTAGGAAAATTTATCAAGAGGTGCTGATGAAACTGCAGGTTTGCAGTTGAGAACCATCATATGCTAGTTTTCTGAATTCTCAAATATTTTGCCTTTACCATAAAGCACAAATACAAGTAAACAAATGGCTTATCCTTTCTTCCCTCAAGTGTCATTCTGGCAGCAAGCCTTACTGGTAAAGGTATGTGATGGGTTCTAATATACATAGACATTTTACTTAACCCAGCGTGGTATTTTCGCTGGCAAAATAATCATAGAAATCATAATGCATGTATTAAAAAAATTAAGGATATCCATCAGACATTTTAATACATCAACATCCAGATCATGCTGAATTTCCTGTTGGCGTGACTGTGGAAAGATCAAAACTTGACTAGTAAGTTATTCAATGCCAAAATTAAAGACCTGAAGTAAACATAAAATTACTGGATAACTCAAAAAGAGGTGTAATAAAGATAAGAACAAACATTAATAATAAGCTTCAAAGCTAGTTTAATCTAATTTATATAGCTTAATGAAAAATTGTATGTCTGAGGAAAACTCTGTGAGGGTCACGCAGCCTTAAAGAATGAAATAGAAGTGTTTATCTCCTTGAAATTGATGGCTCATAAAAGGCTTTTTCAACATCAAATACTCAACATCAGTCCTCCTTGCAATGATATAAGAAGAGGAAGGAAAAAAGATCTCTGAAGGTAAGAATAGATACACAAGTGAGTCAAACACTGTTTTGTATATATATAATCATAGGATATCTCAAGATGGAAGGGATCTGTAAGGATCATTGAGTCCTACTCCCTGCTCCCCACAGGACTACCTAAAAGTAAATTGTATGACTAAAGTGGCATCCAGATACTGCTTGAAAGCCTTGATGCTGTGATCACTTCCCTAGGGACCCTCTTCAAGTGACCTTCCAGTGTCTCAGTGAAGAGCCTTTTTCTAATGTCCCATCTGAATTTCCCCTAACAGTTTCATTTCATTTTCACATCTTATCTCCGTTCACCAGACAGAAAAGTGACCAACACCTACCATTCTGCTTTCCCCTTCCAAAAGTTCAGCCTGCCCAGTTCTAGGATCTGCAATTTGTAAAGAATTTTGAAGAGTTGAAAGAATATAAAATGAACCACTCAAATTATTTAAGAGTTAGAGGAAATGCTTAAGGAAAAAGTATGACTTAAAAGCACAGACTGCTGTGTTTACCTAAATGATGTTTGAAAACTTGATTAATGTAGGCCACCAGCAAAAGTTCAAGGAAACAAAAGGCTCCTCAGTTTCTATGTTAAAAACATAATAAGAACAGATAGCAACAACAGGCAAATTCAAATGATAAATAAACATTTCCTTTTTTTAAAACAGTGAAGGTGAGTCATATTTAGAATACACTATTAAGATAGCTCTTTGTTTGTGAAAATTTAACACATTCAGTTAGTCTTCTTATTTCTACCTATGTTTTAAGCTCCTGGTGAAACTGCCAGCCCAAAGTATGTGTTTGTGGCACAGTGAAGGACAACATAATGAAGAGTTCTGGAGGAATATTGTGTCTTCCTAAGTTTTTTGGTCAGGATCTCCTGTTGTCTGAAGGCATCATCTCATATTTCCCTTTTGAGACACACTGAAATCAGACTTGAGCAACCAACATGCAGATTAATGTCTTTGTAGGTATGATGGAATATCCTGCCTGATGTCCTTCTGTCACTCCATGAGTCCTTTTGCTTCCTCATCATTCCTGTGCAGGGATCTTGGATGACCTGAAGCATATGAGATGGTGCTAGAGACCTGTATTTATGAAAATCCTTTCCATCTTTTGTTTAGAAGGAATGTTCAAATAACTCTTTCAATCTTAAGCAATCACTAGGGGGTCCTTAATTTACAGTTGCTAACACCACCCATCTGTTGGGTTTTCTAAATGATGCCTTGATGCTGTTCTGAGAATCATGGTTTAGCCAAACATAAATTATTTTTTCAATACAGTGATAACAGCAAAAGCTTGAAATAATATGCCAGGTGACATACTGGAACTTATAACACAATGTTACAGGTCTAGAGTCTTTGTACTTGACTTTTAAATTTAAAAGCCAAGAATCTTATTATTCATAAATAAAAGCAGTGAAACAGTCACCAAAACAAATTGATCATAGTCCTCTATAAGCAGTGGATAAGATTCCAGATTTTGAAACACACGTATTAGATTCTAACTTGTTGCTAGTTAATAAAAATAATGGTGACAATATTTTTTACTGAGGTCAACACTCTGAATTGCAGGGTTTAGTATCAGGATTAGCAGTGTCAGTAAGAAAACATATAGTATTGTGGTTTTGTGGAAATATCAAGTGGAAATTAGTTACTACTGAGCAGTCATTAAAAATGGACGCACCCATGGGAGTAGAGCTCATTGCAGAAATGCTGCTGAAACTTTTTTTTTGTGACAATCTAAAATATTATGTGGGTATACAGTACTCCCAAAAAGATCTTATTAAGCCTAAGGGCTAACTTTTGAAAAGGAATAGACAAAAAAGAAAGAGAGAAATCAGTCCCAAAGTACTGAAAATCCCAATTTTCAAAACTTTCACTTGAGAAACAGAAGACTGCAGTGCTGAATATACTTGTCTTGCTTTCTGCAACTTCCTTCCTTCCTATGGGCAATCACTACATGTGTCTTTTTCTTATTATCCTGAAAGAAATGTTATCTAGGAAAGGGTCTCATTTTCATTTCCCATGGTGCTGGAGTACATCACCAAACCATATAAATTGTGCTTTTTTTCTGGTGGTGAAATGGTAATGTAGTTGTCCTAGATATTTATACACAGAAGACGTTAAGGTTTACACAGGAAAAAAAAAAAAAAATAGTCACATTCCTCAACTCACTCTTTCTCTGCCTCACAAAGGTATAGGATATTAAATAAGAGTGTTCCCCAAATCAGAGAATTGTTGTTAAACATAGCCCTACATCCCAAAGACATAAAAATTCTTGCTATAACTTCTTGAGGAACTTATACAAGTTTTTTTGAGAGAAATGAGGAGCCCAAACTTCAATCAGACCCAAAGGGGAAGGATTTGTCTTTGAATACCTGAAGCAAAGTCCTTTTAAGAGCATGAATAGCCATGAACTATAAAAACGAATATAGAAATATCAAGAAGTCAAAATGAATGCACTAAGTGGAAAGACAAGTCTGTTTTTAGCTTCAATATTGCTTTTCCTGTTAAGCAATATATGAGACTAAGAATGGAAGGAAGGTTGCTTCTTTTAAAATAAACTCTGCATTTGCCCCTGGTGAGTTGTTTCAGCCACCTTCCTGCAAGGACTCATGGGGATACAGGCTTGGTCATTTCACTGTGGTACTACAAAAAGTGGAAAATGTCCCAAAATGCTTCACTTTTTATACCTTTTGTGCTGGTGGGCATGCCCTGAGCCATAATAAAGCCCTGGGTGATGGGGATGGACTGCAGCATGGACCCAGGAACTAGGCTGAGATCACTTGCAAAACCTCCCTCCACATAGTGGAAAAAGAAGGGAAGAAACTGAACTCAGAAACAGCCAAGACTTGCTTGCTTTCTTTCTTCTTGCTTCCTTCCTTCCCTCTGTCCTTCCCATCTTTCCTTCTGTCATAATTCCTTGCTCCTTTCTTGCACTTTCTCCTCTGCTCTACACATTATTCCCTGCCTTCTAACTCCAATAGTGTTTCCCAGATTGGAGGAAATGATAGAATAGCAAGAAAACATTCCATGGTTTAGAAGAGACAGGTACACCTCTAGTCTAGGATGTATCATAAAATTAAGTTGTAGAAAGTCCAACTCTGGGAAGTCACTGAGTGTGTTTGACAGTGAACATCTTGTTTTCTCATAAATATGGTTTTTGTTTTGTTTTGTTTTCAAAGTTGTGAAATCAAACTCTGCCTTCCAGGGAGGGCATTGATTTTCCATCACCACTGAGAAAACTTATGCAACATAGAGGTGAAAAACTGCAATTTCTATTGACATATCATAATCAAATGAGAGCCTTTGGCTATTTCCTCCAGGCCACTGAAGCACCATGGTGATGGAATATATCTTGCTGCATTAGAAAAATGCTTTTATAAAGGTACAATATTGTTAATTCACTTCAGGGAATTTGATCTGGAAGGGCCTCGGGTTACTGTACAATCTTAGCAAATATTTTCCTAGACTTTTGTTATAGTAAGTTCTGATGTAAACCATCAAATTCCATAAAACTTTTACATTGCAATTAATTGATATGCTTACCATGTCTAAATAATGGAACAATTGCCCTCATATCCAGTCTCAAGACTCATCTCTACTTCTGTCATCAATATTTTTAATATTATTCTTTTATTATCTATTTCTTGTGTAACCTGACTTTGGTGGGCATTTTGATACCTCCATATCTTAGGTACCAATAACTAGTATGAATCTTCATTGGCTAAGTACTCAATGTACTTCCTGGTACTGCTGACAAGAATAATCTCATTACTTGAAGCAGAATTTGTGAGGTATAGGTACTATGGGATGCACATAATTAGGTGCCTACATCAGAGTGCTCAAGTGAAGAACCCAGACTTCACAAAGTGAAAAAGTAGAGTCCTCTGGGAAGTCCCTGAAAACATCTTGCTTATTGATATCGCTGATACACATATATAATGAAATCATTGATATACAGTACTCCACTGGGCACTAACTTAAAGTACATGAGTCTCAAAAACAGCCCATACAAGGTAAAGTTGTAAACATTCTTTGTTGCATATCATGAGGTCATTTAAATTTAAGGGCTTAATGGAATTTGGATTGAGAAGAACCTGATTAAACCTAAACAGGTGCCAATGTTATCCATGGACCAGCAAAACTTTACGTGAAAGACATTGAAGCTACAGTAAGAACACTGCATGTACACATTCATGAAACATTCCCAATGCAATGAACAAAATCAAAAACTGCATAAAAAACAAGAGTGGAATTTTCCAAGTCATTGATAGTGTTCCCTGTTACCATAGCCAGATAACAGTTTGCATTGTTTTGCTTTGCTTTTGTTTAGCAAATGAAGCTCTGAATACCCTGATCAATTCCGAAGATCAGGAAGCTTTTTATTTTTTTAGCAAGTGCACAAAAGTATGCACAGTGGATTTAGCAAGCTGATCTTTCACTCTGGGCAGATGCCAGATGTTGTGTGAAAGCAGGAGGTAAAAAAGCAGACAGAGACTAGTAGGAAGCAACCTGAGCTGCACAGGTACGGATTGATTCCAAAAAGCTGTAAGAGGGCTAACAGGACCGCATGAGTAAACGTCTCATTACCAAGTTGAGTTTTATATTCCAGCAAGCAGGTCAGACCCTTAGTGAGTGTAAATCGGCATAAAGTGCTTGTGGATGTGGCACACTAATTTGTCAGATCCCACATTCTTTGGTGAACAATAATCCTTTGTTCCTTCCCATGCTTGAAAATAAGAAGGGAGTTTTGTGGAAAAAACATTTCACTTCCACTCTGTGCAGAGAAATGCATCTAGTGCTTAATCTTACTGGTGTTCATGTACAGTTTCCCCTCCCACCTGCTGTCCTTGTTAAACAAGAACTTACAGGCTCAAGGCCTTGGGGCACAGGTGTCATGATTAGCAATGTGCGCCTTAAAGCTCAGGTACTGTGACAGTTGTTTCATGTCCTAACATTTACTTCAGTAGTAAATTGAAATACCTCAAGGAATAAATACTAACCTCAGATTGTAGACTGTGATCCAAAATCAAGTTTTGGAACTGAATTATCCTTGAAAATTATTTCAAAACTTTCTTCTTCTTCACTTACCTGCCAAGACCAAATATAAGCCCTCAGTTTTTATTGCTGCGGAATTTTTCCTTGTTTTAAAAAACAGACTGAATTTTCATCACACCAAGTTATTTTTGAAGGAGAAAGGCAAATGGCAAAAGTCTGAGATTCTAAACTTATTGTTTGGCTTCTGATACAAAGAAGTTGACAGTCCAGCCTCCTCTACCAAAGAGGAAGCCCACAGAGCACAACACGTAGAAACTTAAGGGCTTCCATTTCTTTCAGGTGAGTTTGCTGATGTGCCATGCAGTTGATAGAATGTGGATAGGTGGATAAGTGATCTGAGATCTGGATTTAAGGTAGGGTTGCTTTAGTAAAATAACACCGTTATGATCCACAAAGCTCCTACTTAACTGTAGGACTGTAAGGAAATGCAGGTTTCCAGAGTGACTAACTTTTGTGTACATATACAGAAGTATGAATAAATTTATGTCAGAAAGACCCTCTGGAGGTTCCACTTGCTCTGTGCACGTATAAATTTGAACTTAGATCATGTTGTTCAGTCTGTGAAACACTGAATTTTGAATGTCTCCAAGGACAGTCTCAGCAGTCTCTCTGGTCAGCCTATTCTGTGGATAACTACTGCCCTTGAAAAGGGTTTTTAAGTTGAGCCTCTTAGATATTTCGCTCTTATGTCTTTGACTCTTGCTTTTTGTCCTTTCATTGTATAGTTTTCAGCAGAGTCTGTCTCCATTAGTGGTTTCAGAGAACTGTTAAGTGCCTTCAGAGGCAGATATTCCAGCCTCAACCAACTCAGCCTCTCCTGATACCCATTTTGTTCCAAACCCTACCTACTCTCTACCAAGAGCTTCTTGTTCTCAATATTCATATCCAGTTTCCTAACATGTCTCTTCTACTGGGAACTGTTAGATCAGACAATGCATTTTGTCTCCCAAGGGCAAATTTCTGCATTTGGTGTTGTTGAACTCCATGAATTTTCTGTCAGCCCATCTCTGTAGCTCATCAAGAGCCTCTCAACACTGGCCCTGCCCCTCAGGACAGCAATGCCTTTCCCTAGCTTGGTGTCAACACCAGATTTGCTGTATGTTCCCTCTGGCTGTACAGCTTGTTAATGTGGAGGTCAAACTACCTCAACTCAGAGACATCTCAGATTCTATCAGAATCACAGAATCAAGCAATTAGGTCGGAAAAGACCTCTGAGGTCCTTGAGTCCAACCTTTGACCAATCACCACCTTGTTAACTATAAGATGGCACTAAGTGCCACATCAAGTCTTCTCTTGAACACCTCCAGCAGTGGTGACTCCACCACTTCCCTGGTCAGTCCATTACAATGTTTAACAGTAACAGCCTAATGTTTACCACCTGAGCGAAAACAGATTCTGGAAGCAGGATGCATTACTTTTAAGCAGTTTGATCTGGTGGCTCTTAGAAATGTGTAAAGAAAAACTTGTTCAGCTGCTGAGAAAATACAGCAGCATTTGCTGTTTATTTTGAAGTGCAAACAGAACAACATCTTTTTTTTTTTTAAAAAAAACCCCTTATGCCTGAGTAATTTCAAACACACAGATTTTCATCAATCTTTATTCTCATATTCTCTAATAAGGAGCATATTAATATAAAGGAGGAGGTTAAGTTATTGTTAAATTTGCTTCCCATTATGAAAAAGAACTTGGGATTGATCTGGCCAGAGAATAGAGAGAAAAGTGAGAAGTAATTTCTTCCTGTAAATCACAGTTGTCATGTGTTGGACTTTTTCTTATTGTTTGCACTTGAATTACAAGCAGCAGAGACAGTGTCTGACATTGGAAAATAGAAATCTAAGTGAACTGGTAAGATGTTAAAAAAAAAAACAACTCTGGGAGATAAACAGGCCAATTAGTCTCCTGCTGATATACCTGGGTGCAGTGGGCCAGATTCTGCATGCCAAAACTCAGTCAATCAGTTAACAAAATAATTAGTTATAGATACTTAGAATAATAGGAAAATAAATGGGGAATCAAACTTGACAGTTGTCACCCATATGAAATTAAAACTGTGAGAATAGATAGGAAGGTTGTCTTAGGAGTAAATATTTCATGGGGAATGATCAGGAACAGCTGAAAGTAGATGACTGCTCAAATACAGTTAGACAGACATATTTTATTTTACTTTATGGAAAGCCCAGCATCTAAATCACATTTAAAAATGTGGCTGTCATCAAATGCCAATACCAAATAGCTGAGGAGTGACACAAGCTTTTACTCACTCCTTAATTATTAATAGCCTTGTTTTGTAGAAATCAGGCCTTAAGAAAAGCTGTCAACTCAAGCACGGAATTGTGGTCTTGCAGGGAAACGGGGGTGAAGAGAGCTCAGACTCCAAGAGTGCAGGGGAAAAGTTTTTGTTTTTTTTTTTTTTTTTAATTGAAAATGGTGCCCGGCTTATATAGGATTGGTAGGGAAGGTTCTGGAACAGGATGGAACTTGGGAGGGGTTTAGGGAAAAGCCTGGGAGGGCTTTGCAATACAAGGCAAGACCCTCCAAAACTGAGAATACAGGGGCAAGTATATACCATACATGGAAATGCTACCCTGCTGCACGGAGGCACCAGTCAGAGGTGGGTTACAAGCAATGAGGGATGGAAAACTCCAGCAGGGACACACAGCAAAACGAAGGGAAAGACATATGATATGATAAAATCCTCAAAGGGGGTACAGACTTTAAATTGCAAACAGTTCTTAAACATAACAACGGTCCATAAATAGACACAGCAAGCAGTTCTCCAGAGCTCAGGCAGTCACAGATCTGGGCTGGCTAAGCTGTCCCTCCACAGCCGGCATCCCTCTCTTCCAACACAGAATGGCATTTCAATGGCAACTCACCTCCCCATCAGGCAGTTCTTACCAGGTTTACTCCACAGTTTGGACCAGAATTTCCCTGGAGACAGAAAACAGTTGCAAAGCAAGAGTTTTTGCTGTTTAGGGGCGAGATGTTGCCCCTTGATGCAGCTGAGACTCTCTCTTTATGAGAAAAGATATATACATATATACAAAGTGGATGCCTGCAGAGTAGTGGATGCTCAGTCTGCCCAGTTGCTACACTTGCGTCTTGAGACCTCAAAGCTGCCAACAGTTGGATGTAAGTTCATAGAACCATTTACATTGGAAAAGAGCTCTAAGAGCATCAATTCCAAACATGAATCCATTAATATATTTAAAGGGTGAGAACCTCACTCCAATTAATGGTACACAGACTCACTTGTGCACACCAGCACATGCACACTGTGGATTCCTGTGGTCCCCCTTAAACATCCAGTCTACTCAGAGTCTGGCCTTTGGACCCCCATGGACCTTCAGAAACCTCTCACACATGAAAAAGGGTCACTAGGTTGACCTCTACACTGTAACTTACAGACTCCTCAGTAGCTGCCTGGGACATCCTGGACCCTTCATTACCCAGATTGAAGACTGAACGTCTTGTGTACCCAGACCACCCCCATATCAGTGCTCTTCCCTTGTACAACATAATGGATACCATATCCCAGGCAGTGACCTCTCTTTATCTGTGAGGTGACCCAGATTACTGCTCCATTGTCCCACTCGGTGGACGCCTGGGACAGTCCCGGAAGAAACTGGGATTCATGTCTAAGACTGGGGCTCCCCAGCCTGCCTTTATGCTTCTGGACTCCTCTATACCTGCCAGGTGAGAGTTTAACCACATAATCTATTCACTGATTGCTGTAAACAGTCTCTCTGCTACTTCTGGGTAAATTCTGAACACTGCCAGAGACGGGGAAAGCCCAAACTTGCCTTGATCCTCTCCTTTAGTGATATCTTCTGTCCTTGTTCTAGTTCTTTCTTACATTTCTGTTAAAAAAGCTGTAGACCACCATGAGTGTTTCATTTACTATTCTATTGTAAGCCCATGACCAGAGAAATATTGAAAGAAAGAATGATGAAAAAAACCGCACAAAACACAAAGCCACCAACCCAGCTAAAAGCTTTTAAAACATCCTCATAGTAACAAGAGTTTATTAGTTTCTTTAGTGCATTATAAAACTGTATGCGTGTCTATTTATTCTTATCAGTGAGGTTTACAAGCAAGCACCATCAGCAGGAAGAACTATTGCTACTCCACTGCTCCTCTTGCTCCGCACTTTCATAAGTTATTTCTGTTTTGTCTTCAACAAAATAGCATTAGACTTTAATAACAACAGTATCAAAACCTTCAGACATTCTCAGCTAATTCATAACTAATAAATAAGGGACTTTATGTGTTCTGTACTACCATCAAATACACTGGGGGAGAGGGGAAAGGGGGGAAATTAGTTGCAATAAGTAAAAGGAATGGGTTATTGAGAAGATGGTTTCTTCCCAGAAAGTGTAAATATCACTATGTGTGATAATTTTTTAAAAAACTATTCAACAGTTTCTCTTCCTTTATTATTTTTCCTTACAAAATCACTCTCCAGCTAAACAAATAAAGGGCATTGCTAAATTGAAATCCCTACTCAATACACATTTGAAAGCTTTAATATGTAGAGGGTTTTTTTCCTTCTCATTTCTCCCTTCTGACACACATATTCTCTTTCCTCTTTTTTACAGCTTTAATGGAAGAAGTGACAAATACTTAAACTACCCCCATAACACAGCAAGACTAATTTGAATCCCAAATATCTTTTGTAGCTGGCTCCTTCTTAACAGTGACGTGGTCCAGGTGCTGGCTTTGTCTGACCTGTCTGTGTATTCCAGAAGGACTGAATTAACAGTTAGACTTGGGAGAAACAGGGAACCAAATTGTCTTCACTAAAGCAAAATATACCAAGGGAGCCTTAATGATTGCAGGTTTGGAGTACACAGGTATCACAAGGCAAAAACACGACCTATGTACATTTGCAAGAGAAAAATTGTAGCAAATGCCTAAAAGCAGTCAAAGCCAAATAGTCAGTGTGTCCCAGGGCAGCACCAAAGTAGGAGTTTTAGCTGATGCTGAGACCCAGTGAAAGGTTGGCATCTTTGAAATACGACCAGAGATCAAAATGTTGCTGAACAAGTTTCTTATGAGTTCTAAATGTAACAGTTTTTAAAGCCTGGTACCACCCTTGCCACAGAAGGAATATTACTAGGAACATTATTACGACTGGGAACAGCAACTTGTATAAGGTCTTCATCAACTAATGACTCCCACTACTGTCTGGAGTACACTCGTGTGAGCACCCAGTCTGACACCCTTCTCTTTGTAGTGACCTATCCAATGAGTTTTTACTTACAATGCAGACTCCCTTTTTTCAAATACCCATTTTCATCATCTGTCTTTCTCAAGCCAACTTCATAATTTTCATTTCCAGAGCTCTCTAAATGGAATTCTGCAGCCTGTTTTTTGGGTGTGTGAATTGGGGACTTAGAGTTTAGTTCATCTTGCAAAGTGCGAGCCAAACTGAATATCCCAGCTCCTTTTTTATTAGTGGAGAGAAGCAGTTCCTTCTTGGTTCAATATAGCTTTGACTAAAGTAGATGGTTAAAAATAGGGCAGAAAAATCACTCACTGAAAAACTTAATCTCTGTGCTGGCAAGAATGAGAAACAAGGGTGATAAGCTTAGCTGTAGATGTCTAATGTAAAATGAAGTTAGTTGAAGCCCACCTCCATCTTCTGGTCAAAAAAAGCCTTCTTCCAAGTGTAGTTTCTATCTTCTGTAGTAGCCTCTGGCTCAAAACACTGGACTGCAGACAAGTGTAGCTGAGCTGGCTCAAACCCTGACGCCACTGCAGCCACAGTTACTGCTCTGTCTCTCCTGGCATTTGGAATGGGTTAGTCCAGGTAGGGGTTATTTCTCTTTTCTTATCTCATTGGTAAGGGTGGAAGCTTTGGAATTATGTGAATCCCTGCTGGAATACAGCATAAATATCAGAAAATGGCAGAAAGTTGACCTACACTCTCATCCTTATGTGAAGAGACAAGTACACAAAACCTGCCACAATTAATCATCTGCTTCCTAACCAGCTTTGGTCAACCTGAGAAGCCTAGGGCTCTTGTTGCCCTAATTCTGTACAAGAAGTAGATCTATATTCCTATTTGCATGCAAATGGTCTTTCAAATCACTGTACTTTTTGTGTAGATGAGAAAAGGGAACCAATCTGATGATTTAGTGACTCAGTCTCAGATGGCAGGGCAATGATTTTTCATGGCAAAGCCTGTGAGCTATCTTTCATTTCTCCCTGTTTTATTCCTTTTCGTTTTCCTTGAATTTAAAAATAAAATTTGCATATAAGGTCTTTACTAACTTTAGTTTGAAAAAACCACACACAGGTTTTGTGGTTTTGTTTGGGGTTTTTTTGTTGTTGTGGGGTTTTTTTTGTTTGTTTGGGGTTTTTGATTTTTGTTTTTTAACACTCCTACAGACTGCCATGGCCAAAATGCTTGTACAGTGTCATAGTTCCTGGTCCCTGATGATTATGTACCAGTGTGGTAACAAACTGAATTGAATCAAGTATAGTTTGCAGTTAGATGACTGTTCAGGCCCTTATTCTTGTTGAACATTATTTAGCTTGCAGTTGACTTTGTCACTCGGTCTTTGAGCCAGTCTGCAGCTGCTGCTTCATCTTACGTGCCTCTCCTGCCCAAGAGAATCCTGCAGTTGTTAAAGAACAGCTTTCTTTTACCTTGACACATCATTGCTGCCTCTTTCTGGAGGAGTTCAAAAGTCCTGTTGAATCCAGTCAAGAGGTAAATTCAGTGTTTCCTTAACTCACTCTGTTAGGCATGTCTGTTTCCTGTATCATGATCTGACACCCTGTGTGATTCTTGGGGTGTCCTGATCGTTGTGCATCCCTTGCAATTCTGGTTATTTCATGATTCCATTCTATGACTCTACTCCTGCCTCTCCAGGTTACTCTGTTGGAACTATATCAGCATTCCTATGGTATCTGATAAAGCCACACTTTCTTCCACTAAAACACAAGCTCAGAACATTACAGTATCTCATCCCTGGTCACTTGCACTGGGGACTGAGGTACCTTCTGGTAGAACTCTCTCTGCAAGTCTGAAGAGTGTCCTAAGCCTACATGGTATTCCTCAATGACACTGCACTTTAGCCTGATCTTACCTTGATCCCCTGATCACTTCATAAAGATCACTGCAGAAGACCTTATCAGGTTTCAAAGGAAACATCAACTTGGCTTGCTCTGTATTTCATTGTGGTGTCAACTTCCCCTCATTTTCCACACTTCATGCACATGCGTTCTCCCCCTGGCTGGAACCTGAAGCAAATGGTTGTCTCAAAGAAGGAGCTGTATCCCTGATGACAGGACCCTTGAGTACAGGCTGCACTTCAGACAAATGCAGGCTGAATCCTTCTGCATTATGTATCCTATCCTTTGTGCCCTTAAACAGAGGGTAATGCCACCACTGAATTATGAGTGTGACTTCAAAGGCCAGGCAATATGCAACATTACCTTCATGCTTTACAAGAAATGCTTGTTTGAAACAAGCCATGTCCTTATGTTGAAAAATAAATGCAGGCAAGCACACACACACACACACACACACACACACACACAGATTGTGTCCCAGGAACTCTGCAGGGTTCCCAGAGTACTCTAAGTGCTAAGTGGTGTAGGCTCAGAAGTCAACCCCAGAGACGAGAAACTCTGAAAGCATGGAAGTAAGAGAACTAGTTCATGCTGATTAGCCTGGGGTAGAGAGTTCTCTTCCTACTGTGGTCCCTAAAGATATTACTGCTCTATAAAAACCACCATGAGTTTTCACTCCATTTTAGTAGTAAGCTCATATTTTATATTAGGGTGGATAAATTTATAATATGGACATACTTATAATGCTCTGATTTGTGTTTAATGTGGAAAACTCAGTGAAACCTGTATGAAATTTTCAAAGTTTGTGTTCGTAGCAATTAACACCTGCATCTTCACATTAGTCAAAACAGATGTAATAATATTTTGAATGGCTGCTGTAACATGCATTCTGTCATCTCACTGCTGGAATAAAGAATGTGTAATCACTATTCTCTCTGTTTCTCCATCATAATTTCATCAGTAATTCTCTAAAGAGAGTGAAAAAATAAAGCTCACCAATATAGATTGTACTTCCAGCAGATTTACACTGATTTTAAAACACTTTTTTCTCTGATTCCAATGTATGCTTTATTCAGAATATGAGCATATTTCTTCCTAGTTTCATTTCTGAAAAAAAAAAAAAACAAACAAAAAAACAGGGAAAAAAAAAACATTGATTTTTTTTTTTCCTAATGAACTAATTGATTTTAGGCAATTAGATGGAGATGCTAATAGAAGTAGTTAAATAGTTAACTGCCCAGTATTTCCTATAAAATTGTCCTTAAAATCCTATAAAAGCTTTGATTTGCATTTCTGGGTGTGTTTATCATACTTTTGTTAACAGTGCATTTTTTTAATGGAAAAAATATTGAAAGAAAGGACAAGGAAAGTTCCTTCAAATAGCATTTATTTATTTTTTTCAATATATATTTTTGCCTGGAGCTCTGCCAGTTCATGAGACTCTAGTTAAGCTTGATATTTCTAGCTTTGTTTAAGTAGATCCCCCTTGTCCTCAGCTTATCTCTTTCCAGCTTAGTCTTTGTATTACTACCATGAAACACACCAATAATCCATATAAGTAACACTTTTAAAGGACTGCTTGAATCCACTTAACAATTTGCCTGCTTAAAATTAATCAAATGCTTATGTATTCTTCTGGCCTGAGAATATGCTGCAAGACCAAATCATCTGTGGAGCCCCATCCAAACTTTCTTTGCGTGGTCCTATCCAAATTTAATGATTTTGTGGCTCCCCATACTTCAAACGAAAGCAAGTAATGATCAAACTCTTTACACTGCTGCCAAAAGCAGCACAACTGTTTTCTCCGACCTTATTCAGGATTGGATTGTCTCTTCAAATACCTTAGTCCAAGGAACATGTAACTGATAAATAATGACTTTAAGACTTCCTGGATTACAGACTGAACATCATAAACCTAATTAAAGTGAGAAGGGTCTGAAGGATTTAATTCATTTTTAGAAACATCTTCAGTCTAAAAGTCTGGAACATTGAGATGTGGCACCCTTGGGATACAATTAACAATTCAATATACCTCTCAGAGCAATGTATATTTATAATTTCTTATAATAACANNATATATGAAAAGAACATCTTATTAGGTCGACTGTATGGCAATTGGTTTGACCACATAGAGAGCAAAATGGAAGATTCTTTTAATAAAGGCAGATCATATCAGATGAAGACTTCTTGTACTTAGAAAGTTTGTGATTTTCTCGACAAAGAATGAAAAGAATTTGTTATGGTGCCATAGAAGCAAATATTAATCTAGCTATGAAGGGTGGAATGCAGACAATAAGTGATACACAAAGGAGCTCAGTGAGTTGTGCTGAAACATTCTTGAATACAAAGTCCTCTAATATCACTGTTAGAAGCAAAACATTATTTTGTCTGCAAATATAAAAAAGCAATGAAAACATTGTAAAGAAAAATATAAAAATAACATCTCACACTGGAAATAAAGTTTTAAATATGCTTAAAATGAAGAGCAATGGTGTGTAACTTCCAGAATATCTTGACTCTGGAGCTTTCCAGAAAATATAACAAAAAAAAGAAGATATAAAGAAAGATATATTTCTATTTAATTTATCATTTGATAATCTTTAGAAAAGAGGTTTTATGAAAAGATTTTTTTGTGATAGGCAAAGGTTTTTGGCCATGTTTACGTTTATAAACATAATAATTAGCATGAACTTGTGAATTTGTCTTGAAACTACAGAACACTAATTAGAAATGTGGCAGTGGCACATTTTATGTACAAAAATACTTCTTTCTTTTTTATTTTTTTTTTAATGCAGAAATGTTTTGTTGCATTCTCTCAGGGCAGAAAATATAATTGTAGCACAGAAAATAATTGGTACATTACTCACGTTAGCCCTTTGGGACTGCTTTTCCTTCTCTTTCAAACATTATCTTTAGCTAGGTTGCTTTTGAAACCAAAACAAAATAAAGAGAAAAAAATCATTGCATTTCAACAGTAAACTGCTGAGATCGAAACTCATGTAACAGATAGGGACTTGCTAGGTTTATAACCAAAATATAATATAATCTCATTGACAACATTTTGTTTAAATTACAGGAGAATATAAAAAGAGTCATAATTACAGTGGAATATGAAGCAATGATTGTACTTACTCTGTTTAGGAACATTACACTATATTTACATCTAAAATACCATTTTTCCTTACTTTCATAAATGACACTAATTCATTAAAAGTTCTAGATGATTAAATTAGGATCTTCTCAAGAAATGGCACGTATCAAGGTTATAAATAATCAGGGAGATTTCTGAAGTCCAGAGGATATTTAGCTACATGTGCTGGAGACACAGCCAAAGGGCCATATTGTGCTGGATTTTTTATGAATAAGAAAGAAGTTGTAAATGATCAATAGCAGACTTGTTTACAGTGAACTGGAAAGTTTTGTTGTAATTTTTATGGAATTGTGAGAAAATGTGAAACCTACTGCAAAAAGTTTAAGAAAACTACCAAAGACAGGGGAAAGGACACCTTAAGGGATTGAGGGAGGTGTGCATGCGAAAAGAGAAAGCAAACAGAAAAAGGTGGCTCTCTGTGAGCGGGTTAATGGCCAACTCTCTTGTCTGGCAGAGCATTGTGCCTTATCAAGTCAGTCTAGCCTGTACTGTCATTAAATTATAAGCATAGCTATCTTCTATGTGCATGAATTTTCTGCCTGGAGTGTATTTGTGTGAAATAATGCAAAATTCAAATAGAACTAGCCAACACACATCAAAAAACACCTGCAGGCCAGCAGCTGGTGGAAACCAGATTCTGAGCTGAGTACTAGACAGAGTGCTGGAGACTCCTCCTTGCATGTTCCAATAGCAATTTTCAGTCCTGAATTACAAAAGGATAGAAGCAGGATTGAGCCAACCCTTCTGATGCTCCTGCAAGTGCTGGCTGTGGTTAGATGGGTGTCAATAAAGTCACTGTTCTCTCTCTACATTGGTCTGTGTGTGTATGTGTGCTCCTTGGCAATATGTGCTCATCCTCAATACTGTCTGTGTCTGGAAAAACTGTGTCACAAAAACTGAGCCAGGGCAAGACAGCTCTTCCCTTCCTCCCTCCCTCTCTCCTCTCCCTCTGTTTCCAAGTCCCGAAGCACACTTGGTGAAGACCACTCTTTATTCTTTAAAAGGTCATGATAATCAGAGGACTAGAAAAAATGATGACTAGAAAAAAAGTCACAATCTTCAAGAAGAATAGTGAGGAGACTGTGAAGAAGTAAAGGCTTGTCAGCTCAGTCTCAGTCCCTGGAAAATATAGGGAGCAAATCCCTTCAGAAATCAGGCCCAGAGATACAAGGAACAAGGTGCCAGGGAACTGTGAGTGGATTTGGTAAAAATTGCATGTTTAGGCGGGAGAAAAGAAGGCTCCGGGGGCATCTAATGGCTGTTTACTAGAAGCTAATGAGGTGTTACAGAGAAGCTGAAGCCAGACTGTGCTCAGATAAGGATGTTAAAAGCATAGACACAGGCTGCCTAAACAGGCTGTGGAAAATATTTTGAATATGCTTTGTGATCATCAACATTCAATTCAAGGGTCTACAAAAACTTGATCTTACCTCAGAGCTGATCTTAGTTTGAGCAAGGATTATATTAAAATTTCCAAAGGTCTCCTCAAACCTGCATTTTTTGATGGTTATATGGTCACACTAGACTGAATAGAAAGTGTACTTTTTTTGGTATCTCTGCCCATGACAGTAAGGTTAGAATAAGATGATCTTTATCCTCACTTCCAACCCAGGCCATTCTATGATTCCTCCAGAGCTCTAACTCTGTGCAGTGCAAAGCACTACAGAAAAGTGAAGAAAGGTCTGCTGCAGCCCTCATGATTCACCTGGTACATATATGAAGTTTCACCCCAATTTCTGGTGCTTCAATTAGATTAGGAACTAAACTAGTTTTATTCATTTTAACAAATGAATATGCAATTCATAATCTCTCCCTTAATTTCTACTGTAATTGTGTAAATTAACCTCACCTTGGAGGATCTTTGTGTCCAAGCCTCCTGGATGATGCAGCATAAAATCATTGTTATGCTATTCATAGGTCAAATCTAAACTGTAACTGTGGCAGAAAAAATCTTAACTTACTGCTTATCTCTTGTTTTGGGAGATAATGAACACTTACTGTTTGGCACATCCTGAAGTTACTAATACTGTTATTACACTATAACTTCTCAAAGGCAAAGTTATACTTGGCCAGGAGCGATATGGAAGCAGCTGTGCTAAGCCTGCTGCTCCTAATCCACTGCATACGACCATATACATCCCATCTGCAAAGGGAACACTCTCCTGTCTGCACAAGGTCGTGCCAAAGTCCATGGCAAGCATCATTTTTCCAAAACAGATTTTAAACTGGAGGAAATCTCATGAGGAAAAATGGCTTCATAGACTAAATAAAAGTTTTTTACTTCTCCACACAGTGTTTCCGTGTTTGTTATGCCACAAAGGCTGCTAGTGCATACCAATCAAACCAGATAATTGAAAAAAATATGTTTGGTCAGTAGCTGGCTCTGAAAGAAGTTGGAAAGGGGAATGTCCACAGGGAAGGCACTTAGGTATTTAGTCTTACCATGAGGCTTCACAGAACAAGTGAGTTTAGATCCAGTATGTGGCATCCTTATAGCAAACAATAGATAATGTACTGAACCTCTCTCACTAAAAGGTAAAATTTCATTTAAGCAAGATTAATGAGATCTTAGTTGTGACTTTATGGGAATTTGGATCCTTGGGTGATTTCTGAGGTCCCTCTGTTGGTTTGGTTTTGCTTTGCCTTCCATACTCATAAGGCATTTTTTTGGCATTTTTTACAGTCTTGCAGGTGCTACTCAAAGAAAGTTTCTTTTGTTAAGATGCTTTATTACGTGGATGTTGGATGGTTGACTCTCACTTCACATTTCTTTTGACTTGTGACTTCTGACATGTACCATGTTATCACTGATTTAGGTTAAACACAGGTAACACCATATTCTGTGTCACAAGGTCAGTGTTTTCTCAGTTCCTTTTCTGACAAGGCTTTGCCCAGTTTGCTTTGAGGCTGACAGCACTATTGGAGTACATTTTGCAATTTGTGTTGTGGAAGATTGCAGGAATTTCTGTCTTCAGGATGGACTATAGATTTGAATGAATAATGATTCACACAAATGAATTATCTAGAGACTGTAAACCGACACATTTCTGATTCTAGCACATTCTGAACTCAAGCAGGCGATTATCTCCTGATCACATCTAAAATACCCTTTGAAAGACTGGGTTTTCAGAAGGATAGAATAGGAGAATATATTACTGATAGAATTCACTTAGGACTTATGTGCTCTTAAGAAAGAGCTCCTATATGTCAGTTACTCCTTGAAACCTTTAATTTCAAATGAATCAAACAATGTCAGCTGAGACAAGATACGTATTATTCTCCATGGCACAGAGCTGAAATACATATATTGTCTTTGACAGAGTTGGCTGGTACCAGAGGAATCTTCACTGACTTCCAGAAGAGACACACATAAAAATGTTGGCAGGATTAGGCCATAAAGGCACAGCTTTCAGCATTGTTTCTGTCAAAACAGAGAGGCTTAGAAGGGCAAGCAACAGTGGACAAAACAACAGATTTACTTCATCTGCACAAACCTGCTATTTTCCTTAAAGAAAGTGAGATATGCAATGAAATCTTGCAAGGATTTTACTCAATTTGCATTACTTAAAAAATTGAAGATTCATGTATTACAAGACCAAGGGAAAGGGAGGAGAAGGTGAAAGGAGATTTTTAAAAAAATAATCTGTAGTCATGTTAAGTTTGGGGCAAAACATTTTTACATTGTGCTGTAGTCATTAGAGAAATCCATCAAATGTGAACATGTTCCTAAATACCTTTATGTGAGATAATAAATGCTACATTTTACATGTATCATGGAAACTGAGAAGCAAAGAGATTAGAGACCTGGTGAAGAGAATGATGAATTTATGTTTATTAAAATTTAGGGGAAGATATTTCTTGTCACACAATGAATGAGACCAGTATAAATTTGAAATTTGTGTGAGAAAAGTCAACTATTTAATTCCAAAAGAGCTAAACAGAACAATTGTTCTCTTGGAGTATTAACTATTCTTCTTCATCCATCCATTTATTGCTATTTGTCTGGAGATTTTGACTCAGGCTTTTCTGTGTGTCCGATCATGTGTAAAAACTCCATTTTGCACTGTTTCCTGCTTGCTTCTTTCTGTGGGTGATGATACCAGTAATAACCATAAATTTGATTAAGCAATATTAAGACATTCTTTTTTTCACTGAACATAGCCATTGAATGTGTTGGTATTTTGCAGTTATGACTTTTCTTTGAATCAACAAATTCTGTAAAATAAAATCTATTACATTTGCAGCATGCCCTGAAACAAAAGAATGTAGCAAAATACCAGTAGTGAAAATTGAAAGTCTGTTTATACATGAGAATCAAAAAAAACAAAACAAAACAAACAAAACAAAAACAAAACAAAAACAAACAAACAAAAAACAAAAAAACCCAATAAATAATTAATTTTTTTTTTTTTTTTCTGATTTTCTAATGCAATTCAAGACAAGTCCAGTATTACAGGCTCAGGATCTGAAAAAACTCTTAAACAAGAAGTTACCCTTCCTCTCATTTGAGTAACGTAAAAAGATGTGCTAATTTTCTCCTAAAATGCTTACCATTTTTTCACAGCACATAGATATGGTCTTCAGGACATAATGATCCGCATCCATGTTTAAATTTCATACTAACACAAAGTACATACTGAATTTCCCCAGGTTTGGGGGGGTTTTGTGGTTTTTTTTGGTTGTTTTTTTTTTTTCCCTTTTTTTGTGTTTTTTTTTTTGTTTTGTTTGTTTCTTTGAGGGTTTTTTGGTTTGGTTTGGTTTGGTTTTGGTTTTGTTTAAGCAGCAGAAATTTCGGTGTATTATGGTCCTTAAGGCATTTTTAGCTAATATATAATCTTATGGTCAAGAGCTTACAAAAACTGTTATGGTAGTCACTATTACTATGTAGTGACTCAAACCAGCAACAAGAGTTCAGGCCTACATCTTACTGGGTCCATCAAAATATCTGTGGACATTGTTAGAGCCAGGATTTCCCCTGATTTCCTTCAGACACAAGTAGAAATGTCACATGGGTAGAAGGAGATCTGTATGTTTCTGGTGTGGCAATTTGAAAAGTCTTTACAGGAGGTACATAATAAGCATTCATTAAGGTAACTAAGTACCTGAAATAAAAGCCCAGTATCTAATTTTGGAAAGAAGTACATGTGAGAAGATAATAATGCAGTCATTACAGATCTGTTTTCCCATAAATCACTGAAGTAGCAACCTGTTTGTTCTCTTTTTTTAAATAAACACCATGTCCCATAAGCATAGATAATTATTAGGCAGTCACACTTCCATGAGAATTTATCATCTTGTTCATATATATGAAGGATTATATTCTGAAAAGCAAACTAATTATCTAGTCTAAAATTAAATAAATATATGCCAAATAAAAATATATTGAGCTTATTTCATAGAAGGGCTTTTATATAAACAAGATGCTTTAAATAATGAATGGTTTAATAAGCAAAGCTACACTCACAAGAAAAAGTTGACTAATTAGAGAAGAGCAAGGAATTATAGAGTCTGAAATTTAAATGGTGTGGATATTTCCAGCAAAAATAAATTTCAGTCTGGCTGAAATTAAAAGAAGCAGATCTGTCTCTATTTCTGACAATTGTATATCATGCAAGTTAAGAAAGGACTTTTTTCATTTTTTTGGGTGGTTTTTCTCTTTTCTCCTTCCCTATGTAGATAATTGCATCTTAATAACAAAAGATTTTTCTTACATTACCTAGAGAACTATTCTCAACTGGTACCTCTAGATGCTACTGTAATACTAAATTATATTAATGACTTCAATATTTGTCAAGATTTAGGAATTCAGACAAAAATGTGCCTGATTTCATTTAAAGTATTGACAGTTTGGAAAAGAATATCTTTTCTCAGTTACACTGCATGAAAGGACAAGAGGCAATGGACACAAACTGAAATACATGAAACTCCATTTAAACAAAAGAAAAAAACCAGTTTTGAACTGTGAGTTGGATAAGACACTGGAACAGGCTGCACTGGGAGGCTGTGGAGTCTCCATCCTTAGGGACAGTCAATCTCCAACTAGATACAAACCTGGCCAACCAGTTTTAGCCATTCCTTAAGGGAATGCAACTAGACAATCTCCACAGGTGCCCTCACACTTGTTCTGTATTTGTTTTTTTACTTAAAATTTTACCTAAATTTTGTTTATTTATTTCTTCCAATTTCTACTATATTACACTTTAAGCTGGACATAAAAACTTTCTAAAGACCACCCTTGAAGTCTACAAATTTCAGGCACAAAGAGTGAATTATATTTGTGGCTGATCTCTTCCAAAGTTATTTATGTTGACATCTTATTCAAGTTACAATAAGCCTATGGTCTTATTCACATCTAACTTCTTGTCTGAATGTAGCTGAATTCAGCTGCTGGCAAGAGCAACTTATGATGCCTTTGATTTCAGGAATAAAAAGCCCTCCAAAGTCTGACAACTTCATCTGAGTTCCACTTAAAGGCCCTTCACTGAAGACCACAGCATTTCACACATTCTGCAACAAGATCTTGTATGTAACCATTTTATCTATTATGCTATTATTCTGTCAGTAAATCAATCCATTTTCATAAACCTAATTAAGCTGTACTTAAAGCCCCACTGCTCTAGCAAATTCTCCCAGTTTAAGATACCTACTCTGACAATATCATGTTATAAATCATTTAACTGACTGCATAAGTGATTTTTGGGTTTGCTTTTTTATTTTGTGCTTTGCACAGGCTTATTTGTGGGTCTTCTTTAAACACAAACACTTTAATTGTCAATTTTAATTTTTTTGTAGTTTTCTAGAACAGGAAACCAAAGTGATTCAAACAGTTTTCCAAAGTAAACGACAGTATGTTGAGAAAAATTACCCAGATTTTCTCATGTATCATTTAAGCCTCATTTTCAATTTAGAAGTAAGAAATTCAGAGGCTTTGCAGTTTGGACATGAACTGAAGAACAAATTATTCACTTAACTGTGGCCAATAGCTTTCTTCATGCTGCAAAAGGGAAACTTCAAAAATTCCTTTTTGTTATTTATTTTGTATTCATAAAAAAAGCTATCAAACCTACCTGTCTGCTTTTTTGAGACTGCACAGAAAATGGTTAAATGATCACTGTTTTTTTTATAACTGAATCTAGTCCTAGTCCAGAACTCATCACCTGTGAATTTTATTTGTATTAGGAATTAAGAATTAACAAATTTCATCCATTAGCATAAATTAGGCCTATTTGACAGGAGTTTTAACACGTGAGCTTTATCTAACCCTACAGGAGGGGGAATTCAGTTTGTTATAAGAACATAGTGACTATAAACTCTGTCCATCACTGTGAAAGATGCACAGGAGGGAAGCATGTTTTAAGCATCAGTCCATTTTTAGAAGTCAAGTGAATTTGAATGAGCTGAATAATAATTGATCATTTTCTATTAAATTCTGTAACTGACTATATCCAAAATTATTTGGGGAGGAATTTCAGAGGGTCCCCATAACCCTACTCTTACCACTATGTTATCAGAGCATGGCCACACTACTACACCTACCTGAATTCTCACCTGGGCTGTGTCATCTCTACCACAGAACACAGGAGTTGTGCAGTTGGTAAAATTGCTTATATCTGTGATTAAACTGTTTCTGACTCCATTTGGTTTCAACTGTCATTTGGTCTGAAAGTGTAACACAAAGTCGCCTTCTGATAAATTATGATTCTCTGGTGAATTTGGCTTATTTTCTTATCCCAGGATAGCATTATCTTACTTTTGTGACCTTTATGGAGACAAACACACTTTACTCAGGCAAGCTGTCATCACACCCTAAAGACTGTGTCTCTGCCACAGACATTGTGACCATAAGTTAGTGTACAAAGTTCTGAGCCATGAAACCACCTGGCTGGACAACCCGTAGTAATCCAAACACTGTAGTTTTTCATTCAAAAGAGACTCCAGAAACTATGTGTTAAGTGCTTCAAGGTTTGGGATTGTTTATTTTCCTAAGTCTATGCTAAATGGACATCAATATTTGAACTAATAAATGGAGTGGCTTTGTTGCAATCAGGGAACAGCAGCAGCTTCTTGCCACAGGTTGAGTTTGGTGGGCTGCCTCTTTCTCGCTCCTCCTTAGCAGAACATGGGGACAAAACGAGTGGAAAACCTGTAGGTTGAGATAAAGACAGGGAAATCACTTTACTAAGTCTATATTACCAGTTCTTGGCCAGAGAGTGATTAATCTGGTATCACTGAGGTATCCGTGTTGGTTTGAATTAACAGCTTTCAGGCCATGAGCTTGAAACTTAGACTTGAAGCTTAACTAAGGCTTGAAGCTTAACTTCCCAGCTCCCTGAGTAAATTGGGTGATTCTTTATCCAAAAGTTAAAATACATCAGTTGTTACTCTTTGTGTTGCATTATAGGTTATTTACAGAATTATCTTGATACAATAATATGAAGTCTGACACAGAAAAATACGTGCATATTTTTGTTAAGGTGGTAACAGCAGAGCATGACAAAGGTATTTTCCATGTTTCATCTCCACTTAACTTCCAAAATTTGATAGTTATGCCAGCTTCCTTTTTCCCTTAATTTGCCCTAAGAGTGGGAGAGCAAACACAAATATATAGTACAGTATTTCTGCTCTTGAGATCCCTTTGATAAAAGCTGCCCCCCACTAAGGTTTGATGAGAAAAGTGAAGGCTGCAGCCTGTGATGCTTTTTTGCATGTTGTTCTTTTCTTTATCAGAGTGAAATATGTTGGGTAGATGGTTTGTTGCTGTACTAATCATCTCCAGCTGTTTGTCACTGTGTCACAGTTACAGGTGCAGCAGATTGTGCTGAGCTCTAGGCCTCCAATCTGCTCTTCTGAAAGAAGCTCAGCAACAAAAACTTTTTTTTCCTCTCCTTTGTAAATACTCAAGGAACTCATCTGAAAGGCTTTTTTATGCAAAGTTCTTTTCAATCTCTCAGGATTTTTTGCTCAGGAAGAGTATAGAAAGTTAAGCAATAGTGGTGACTGGATAAAAAATGCCAATTACTGTGTGTCCTGTTGGATAAATATGTTTCTTTCTATGTTATTTCTTGTCTCTCATAGGGGTTCTGGCAGAGGAAATTGAAGCAATATTTAAACCGTACATTCAATCTCTCTCCTCAATATAAAGGACTATAGCCATGCAGAAAAATGGTGAACATGACTAAAGAAAGTAGGTATATAAATCAGCAGATAGATTAATAGAAAATAGAAGTAGATAGATGCATATACTAATAGATTAATCCTCCAAGGAATATGGTGATAAAATTTATCTTCTATTATGGTTTCTTCCGGCCAACCAATGAAAGAAAACATTATTTTTTATTCTGCATAGAGCAAAGAGATGCTAATGTCTAGTTTTATACAAGTAATATATAAAACAATGTATATGTACACTCTGCTTTATCCTATGTAGCAATTTTGGATGTGCTGCTGTCCAGTAACATCCTGATTCAGTTGAGAAAAAGGTGTTTGTTGAGATCTACACTAGCCACTATCCCTCCATTCTAAACACTCTGATCTGAACAATTTAGTTTTGGAAGTCTGCAGTGGGTAGATATATCTCAAAGTTATAACTTAATGACATATCTGCTACCCTGATTTTGGCTGACATAGAGTTAATTTTCTTCCTGGTAGCTGATCCAGTGATGTATTTTGGATTTAATATGAGAATGTTGCTAACACACTGATGTTTTGTTTGTTGGTAAGTAGTGTTCAGTCAAGGATTTTTCAGTGTCCCATGCTCTGCCAGTGAGCAGGTACACAAGAAGCTATGAGGGGGCATGAGCGGGATAGGTTATCCAAACTGGCTAAAGGGATATTGCACACTACAGAATTCCATGTCCAGGATATAAACTGGAGGGAGTTGTCTGGGACTTGTTGGATTACTGCTCGGTGACAGTGAGTGGTAAGCAATGGTACTGTGTGTCACTTGTTTCTCTTGGACTTTATACCTCTCTCCTTCTCTCCTTTGCATTGCTAATATTGGTACTATAATTAATTTTGTTTCAATTATTAAACTGTTCTTATCTCAGCTCACAAGATCCACATCTTATTTCAGATTCTTGTTCCCTCCAGGGCATGCAGGGAAGGGAGCAAGTGGCTGCGTGCTACTTAATTGCCAGCTGGAATTAAACCATGACATCTACAGAATAAGATCTTTCCCAGTTAGAATCATAGAACATTAAGGGTTGGAAGGGACCTTAGAGATCACCTAGTTTCAAACCCTCTGCCATGGGCAGGGACATCTCCCACTAGACCAGGTTACTCAATGCTTACCCAACCTGGCTTTGAACATTTCCGGGGATGGGGCATCCCTGGGCAACCTGCTCCAGTATATCACCACCCTCACAGTACAAAATTTCTTCCTAATATTTAACCTAAATTTCCCCTCTTTCAGTTTGTATCCATTTCTCCTTGTCCTATCACTACAGTTCCTGACAAAGAGTCCCTCTCTGACTTCCTGTAGGGCCCCTTCAGATACTGGAAGGGTGCTATGAGAGCTCCATGCAACCTTCTCTTTTCAACACTAGAAGAACTTACTCTCTTGCCAAAGATTAAAATTCCATCGTGTTTACTTGTCATTGTTAATCATATCCTAAGTATAAAACTAGGTCTTCTTTGTTTGTTTTTTCTTTCCCCATAAGAACTATATTTTAGAGAATTAATGGATCAAACAAGGGGCTAAGTGCTAATTAATGTTTGTTTGGTTTTGGTTT
>VXBX01008686.1:0-35052 GCA_013400415.1 Scytalopus superciliaris
CGAAGCCCAGACATGATGATGATTTTGTCTCATTTATGCATGAAAGAATTCTTGGATTGGCCCCGTGTTTTAAAATATGAAATGATAAAAGTTGATTATTAAAAGAAACATTGTTTCATTAATGCCTCATAAAATACAGACATTCAGGATGGGGTCTATATTAGTTTGCTGCCTTTTATTTATATCTATTATATTTACTGTTGATTCCCCTTTTTTTTTTTTTGAAGGTGAAAGAACTTTGAGGTTTGCTCATGAAGTTGGTGCCACTTTCTTTCCTTACAGGCAGTAGAAGGTGACAGTGGTTTGGCCCAGAGTCCAAGTATTCCTTGTTTCTACCATCATAGTTCCAGTCTAATTGCACAATCTTAAAACTCCCTTTTTCTCATACTAAACTCTGTCTGTTTCTAGTTGCTCATCACACGAATTGACTGTATCCTGCAGAGCTCATTGAAGTTTTTGAGCATCCTTTATAGAATCCAAGAGGAAGATGAAATTCTGTGGTGGTGATGGTGAGAAGGCAGTGCAGTATTCTTTACAATTTTGTATAGAAAGAGGGCCATATTTGCAAATGGGAAAAGTTACAAAATTGATCTGTCAGAGCACCCAAATGCCTTCTGATCTGAATGCCGTAACAGTGCTATTCACTGTGCAGGATCAAAGACAGCAAATCTGTGAGCCTTGATGGGTCCCTCCTCTGTAGTGATGACAGTAATAGTTAACTAGAGAGTGCCCTAGGCCTCCCTTCTCTCATCAGAGGTTCTAATGCATCTTTGCTTTTAAAGGCTGCTCACCTCCGTGAGCTGCAGCATCACCAAGGTCAAGTGTTCTGAATGTACATGCACCAGGAAGCTTGACTCAAACAAGTCACCTTAAATGGGTGGGGTTTTATTCAGTTATCTCTTTTTCATAATTTCTGATTTCTGGATGAGATGGCAATCACGTTTTCAGGCCTTTCTGCAGCACAATGACATTTTGTAAACAATATTTTAAAAATTAAAGTGGAGATTCTGATATGATGTCTGGATTCCAGGAGCTACCATTTTAAGAACAGCTGTGTCCTTGATAGAAACACTAAATTTTCTAGCTCAGAAATTTACTCCTGCAAGGGGCTGTGATGTGAAAGCACAATAGCAAAAGTAACCTACTCTGTGGAAATGTGATTGTCAGAGAAAGACACTTTTCTTCATATTAATTTACAGAAATTCAAGAGCTTTTGGTGGAGGAACAGGGGAGAGGGAAGGGAAAAGATAGCATAAGGGTAAATAATGGAATAATTAGAACCTCCAGAGAGGACTGTAAAGAATCAAAGAGAACTAGTGCTATTAGGTTCCATTTGTGTTCATGGTATTTTGGCAGAGAAAAAAAATTAAAAAGGATTCTTAGTAGCGAATAGATAGTAAGGAAGGTTTTGAGGAACAATTGAAAATATGAAAACATCTTCATTTGAAACAATGTTCACTACCCCAAGCTGACTTATAGCTACAAAGAATTCATAAAATAAGAGAGACCTCTTGAGGACTAAGGATGAATTCCAATAACTCTGTTCTTCTTAGATGTCTTTGATGTATGTGTTGCTTACCTATTAGTGAAACAAAAGGAAAACAGAATAAAAGAAAGCATTCCTGAGAAGACCTAAATAAAAACTGATTTCACATCCAGTAGGTGGAAAGTACATTCACAGTCAAGTGAGTGCTTTATCCACAGAATTTTGAAGCATGCTTTATTAACCTGCTACTAGTAAAACAGAAATTCTTAAAAGAATTCATTCTGAAGTATGTCAAAGATGAAGACACAGCAAATCTAGACAGTGAGAGTAATTTAAGCATCAGACTCTGTATGCGACTTGGCTCAAACCACAATATCCCAAAATTCAATAGTGCAAGTAGAGTAACTAGCACTTTGGAAGAAAATGACAGCATACCAACAGTGTCTCTAACAACTTCAAAATGAAATAAAAATACTCTTTTTATCCTTTTTATCCTGTCTTATGCACATAATTTTCAAGTTCTTCTTTAAGCCTCCTGAAAAAGTTGTTGGCATGTGCTTTTTATTTTTATCCTGCAGCAGGACATTAGCAGGTAGTCCTTGTCTTATTCTAGAATATTGTAATAAGAGTCCAGTATAAGAGTGTTGATTCTATTAATCTTAATTAAACAATAAAAACAAAAGAGAGAAAAAATATCCAAGATGTACTTGGAGATTTTCAGAATTTTAATCATATTATTTTCATGGAAAAAGGAGAACAAATCCTGGATGAGTTTCAACCTCAAATTAAAATAGTAACAATTTGACACATAGATGAACGGTAACAGATGAAAGTATATCTGGATGTGTGGAGAGAAGTTAGATATTAGGGATTACTTTTTTCTCTTTATCATTTTAATATTTTGTTTAAAGTTCTGGGACATTCATTTGTGATTCAATTACAGCAATGTTCTTTTAGATGCAGAAACAAGATTATCTTCAGATCTCTCTTTTTTGAGTGTTCCTATTCAGATAAGATACATAGAAATGATGCCTGTTATTAGACCAGGACCCATCACTTTCTCAGCTACATGGTTATTGTGCATTTCTGATTTAAGTCACACTCTTCTAGAATAGTTCCTTCTTTAATTATGTCAATATGCTTTATATTATATGGTTCTTTGTGAAGAGACATAATTCAGCACCTTCTTTTGTTGTAATATCTTACAACCAGACAAGTTTTCTTGTTCTATAAGCAGCAAATTCAGGCTGAGAAAGATTTGTAGGGGGAGCTTTGAAGGCTCAGAGACACACATGGAGAAAAGGACAACATTTAGAGGTTTTATGCTTCTGAAACTGTTCTTGCAAGAAAAACAAGTTGTGTAAAGTGGAGGTCGTATCCCTATATTTGTACAAGGACAGTTAACACTGCACTGAGGCATAACACACCGCCCCGCCGGTTACTGCCGCTGCTTAGGCTTGTCCTATCGGCATAACCCTCTAGTGGATCTGGATGGGATTTCAGTCGCATGTGGAAATATCTCCAGTGTTCTCTGAACGGCATGCCACCAGGGATGCAGCTCCGAGACCACTCTGATAGCATCCGAGCTCTGACACCCTGAAAGGCTGTTCAGAAAGACAGATGTTTAACGTGCAGCTGTCCAGAGGGGCATTTTTCTGTGTTCCTTGAGGAGTGTTCCCACCAAGCTCGTGGCAACCTCAGAGACTGAGGTCTCCAGTGTCTGCTGCCCTCTCCAATATCTTGCTGACTTATGCCACCTAACTCATGTCACACTGAGGATTACAGGTGGATGCTCTGGATTCCCTCACGAGGCCTCACCTGCTTTGCTGATTTCTGAGATTTGGTGGCCATTTTCTTTTTGTGGAGACAACAGAAAACAGTAAACTTTTATTAACTGAATTCCTTATAAGGTAAGTAAGTAAAAATCACCTGCAGAGATCCCAAGAGGAAAGAAAAATGGAAATTCTAGAGAGTTTTTTTAGGGAAGTGGATGAATTTGCATTTTCATGAAAATTCAGATTGTCAGTAGCTACTTCCTTGAGTCCCTTTTTGATTAATTTCACTGAATAACATTTTCACACTATGAGAATGTTCATGAAGTAGCTTCTTTCCCCAGGTATCTGCTCTAAGGAAGGCTGAAATTTGATGTACAGAGGTCAGTTACTTTCAGGAAATAATTGTTACCACTAACTGGTTATATTAGCTACTGCCAGATTTAGAGGGATTATTCATCCCATTACAAATAGTTGGGAACAAAAAAAAAGGGTTTTATTTTTCCCAGGCCTTAGGCAGTTAAGTATTTTGCAAGGAAACCTTCAGGAATCCACTGCTAAGCAACAAGGTGTTGGATATAAATGGACTAACACTGTATACATAATGTTAATTTGCAAAGAAGACAGATGGATTTGGGGTTAAAATAGAACATAACAGTTGGAAAATCCCTACTGGTCTTTCTTGTGCCACTCTAAGAAACTATTTTAATTTGTTTTGTTCTGGGTCACTGTAAATTTACAGTAATGACAGTACATCTGCATGTTGTAATCCTAGCAAAATTATGAATGAAATATTTGGTCCTGGGCTATTTTGAAGCAATATGGTCAAATACAAAATGTGCACCAGGTAGCTGCAGGGAAAAGGCAGTCACTGGTACTGGAATTGTCTGTCTGATAACCTGGATGAGGGAGGATGCACCTGTGTGCTGCACTGGTGCTGGAAAGGGAGCCTGCCACTGGGGAGAGGAGGAACCTGCTTCTCCTTGACAGCATGCCATCCCCATTGTCGTATCCTAATGCCATCCAGGTCTGGTGGCGTGTTCTGAAAGACTGCAGAAACAACTTCGGCCTTGTGACTGTTTTCCTCAGCTATTTGCCAGCAGTGGGGTGGAAGGAAAAGGGGAAAGTAAAGCTATCTGTGTGAGTGAGAGTGGCTTTTCATTTTGACTCTGAAGTCAAGATAGGCTGTGGCTGTACAAGCAACTGTGCCTCTGCTATTGATACTTTTACTCCTGAATAGGTCGGTGCTAGCACCAGTTGTTTTCTGTCCCAAGTTGCTGATGATCCCATCTCTTTTCCATCTGCCAGTGGGATACTCATTCCAGAATTATTCAGGGCTTTGCCTGTCACTCTAACTTAAGTAACCCTTCAGAGATGTAGAAAGACAGACTTGGAGTACCTATTTTGTCATCTGTAGAGGTGCAACAGTGAAGCTTCTGGCATAAGTAGCCCATTTTACAGATAGATCAGCAATTAAAAAAAAGGCAAGAAACGTGGTCAGTGAACAAACTTCACAGATGCAATGCACAGCAAGGTATGACAGTTAAAATTAACATTTAAGCACGACCTAGTCACCTATATATTTCATTAAGCAGAACTTGTAAAGGGCCCTGTGGAAGCACCATCTGCTGATTCCCAATAAAACTGTAAATACTATGGAAACTTTCTGCTGCTGGTTCTGTGTTGAAATGGGCTCAGTGCTGAATGTTAAACTTCCAGCTTGGATCCAGATTTGAATTGAGATGGGTTATTTATGTTGCTCTTTAATTTATAGAATACTTTTCTTTCCTGTGCAAGTTGGCGGAGAAAAACTACTACAACCTGTTCTTCTCTGTGCTTTCCAGACTATCCTATATCATCTACTGCATCATTCCTGATACTTTTAATAATGACTCTTCATGATATTTATAAACATTCTAGGAGATTTCACTTTGTGATTACTTACAAGATAATTATCCAAAAACAAACCGCCTGGGTCTAGTACAGGGCCAAGATGCGGCATGCCAGTCTGAAGTAAAAAAGCAATGACTCATTTACAGACCTGTTCTCCAGAGTCATTTATAAACTAAAAGAAAATAACTTTTCAAGGAAATAGTGGTGGAATGTGTTTTCATAATCCTTTCTATGTAGAGTGACATGGAATACATTAAACCCAGAAATAGTGAAGGGAATGTGATATTTTCCTGTACTGAATAATATTTGAGAAGAACCAGAGCATCCTACTGCATTATCAGATTTCTTTTTATGTATGGACAACTCTGCTTCATCTTACAGGATTTAGTCTGAAGAGATCAAGAGAGAGACATGCATTGTGCTTCAAAGTTAATGAGAATACCCTTAAGTAGTGGTGAGAGCCACTTCAAAACACTGCAGAATAATTTTACAGAGTAGGTAAAACATGGCTGTCTTCCTCAGTCTGGTTGTATAAATAAAGTTTGTGGGAGTGTTCATCTGAGTGGAGTGAGAAATATTTGACCCATGATCTTACATATCAAATATCTTTACGTATTATTAACAATCTATAAAGCTGGACATAAAAATGTGACTTGTTAATGCCAAACTTATGTCATGTGGAACAGGAAGAGAAAGAACAGAGTCTTTCCTATATGGTTTGACAAGACCTTTTTCAATAAACTTGTAAGTGGCCCATGGCCATAGGTGCAGATTATAAATTAACTTGGAGGCAGGTGTTTCCGTGGCTGCAGGGAAACTAGTGCCAACATGTATTCACAGACTGTGTCCACAATATCCACACTAAACGTACGTGCCAGTGCTTGCAACAGACAGAAAATGGAAGCAAGCTTATGATGCTGGAATAAATTTTCTATTCACTGAAACTAAAAGTGGAACCATAAATACTATAGCTGGAAGACTATATTTGATCTCTGCAACCATTAAGATTCTATCTCAGATGTTTTGCTTCTAATAGTTCTGTTTCAATATGTAAAAACATAAAAGATAGCAATTTTCACCCCTCTTTTTATTTGTTCCTTTCTGTCTCTCATACACATGAAGATAAAGGTTAAAAGAAAAAAAAATAGTTCTTTATCTGGGACACAGAAATTACGACTCGAGTGGAATGGTGCCTGAGTGCAGCAAAGTATCTCTGACAGAGATCAACTTTACCAACAGCTTCTAAAAAGGATCAAGAAAGCCCAGAGCAGACAAATACGGAATAATGTGACTATAGAGAAGATACTCCATTTAGGTCGTCAGTCAGTGGTCAGCTTTGTGTCTGAATTATGCATCAGTTCTCTCACTCTTATAGAGAGGGGGTCTGTCTGCCTTATGTAACTGCATCAGTTTTGACTTGTCACAGTCTAAGGCTTTTGAATCCTCCTTAAATCTTTGTCCGGGTTTTTACCTTATAGTAATGAGTTTAACACTTAAATAAGCAGGTCTTTTCATCACTCCTAAAAATAACTCTTATTTTGATGGAAAAGTGAATTAGAAACATGTAATCTGGGACCATAGCCATTTAGATTCTTATCTCTGATCATTTCCAGCATTGAATTCTCCAGAAAGGAGTGTGGAGAAAGCTATGATGTATAGCACAAAATGTTTGGAGCGTTAGTTGGAAACACTTGGAGCTCTGTGTTTTGAGGATGCTTGTTTGTCACCCTGAGCTGCCTGGTGTGGCTGTGGGCCAAGGTAGTGTGGTGGTGATGTTGAGAGAGTGGGGAAGTCTTCAGCCCCACTTTCTGCACCAGCAGTCAAGGAGGCAGTGTCCCAAGTCCTCCAGGGGCAAGGGAAAATGTGCCTTCCATAGATAAGTGTTGTCCTCCTTGCCAGGCTGTGTTTGTGTGAGGGTAGTGTGTGAAGGTGGCAGGAGGCTGGGCTGCAGTAGAGTTGGGAGACACAGCTGCAGGAAGGCACTTGCTTGCAGATATATTACCCTCCTGATCAAGCAGAGGTTGCTGCCCAAAGACACATGAGCCACCAGAATGCCACACCTGGGGCTATGTTATAGGAGTATTTACTTTTAAAATGGGTGGCCTTTTAAATTTAATTGTCTCCTTGTTGTTTTATGGGGACAAAGGGTAAATAAGATTATTTTTGTTTGTTATGAAATCGCCTAGTGACCATCTGTGGGCCTCATTATGGCAGCCATGGTTCAAATTTAGAGTAATAG
The DNA here is from genome assembly GCA_013400415.1 of Scytalopus superciliaris. Classification (NCBI taxonomy): domain Eukaryota; kingdom Metazoa; phylum Chordata; class Aves; order Passeriformes; family Rhinocryptidae; genus Scytalopus; species Scytalopus superciliaris. The sequence continues at coordinate 7,391 of VXBX01008686.1, forward strand.
ACATCTCCTAATTCTCATATCTCAACATCTAAATAGACCAGACAGATGAAGGGTAAGAAAAGTGGCAGAAAATGCAAGAAAAATAGTTGTGTTCAATCTACACCCTTCATACAATTTTATTTTATTTTATTTTATGGTACATGCTTGTATCATGGCTGCTGGTTTCATTTATTTGCAAGGAAAATAGACCTAACATTTTAAGACTATAGAATCCTTCTCATGGCAGAAACATTCTTATCAGCTGTCTCCAGTCACTTTCTATTTCTGTTAAATGCTTGGTTAGGTGGAGTAATCAGAACAGAACATAATATTCAACGTGAGGGCATACCATATGATTTGCATAACAACATTCAGATATTTTCAGTAATATTCTTTTTACTTGCTGACCAAGGCAGTTGGAACAGATGTTTCCCCTGAGCTGTGCACAATGACATCTAGCTGTTTTTCTTGAGTGCATAAACAGTATAGAAGTGGTTCAAATTATGCTTGCCATTGTGTATTGCTTCCTGAATTAGTGTAGTAATATTATTTGTTATTTATTGTGGTCTGCCAAAACTCCTCATGTTTTTCACAATGGGCTATGTAAATGGGGATGGTGGAAGGCTTTCCCTCTCTATGACTGCAAAAATGGTGCCTTTTTTGTGAATACATTGTTATTTAATATATATTGTTATTATTATATGCAATACTTATTATTAAATTATTATTAAAGCTTTTCTTGCTGCATTTTTGGACATGAAGAAGTTTCCAATAGCAGGGAATGGCTATTGAAAGCCAAGACTTGGGAGGTTGTATAATTACTAAATACTCCTCATCTTTCCTAAGATAAGCTTATCTACAGACTGCCATTCTGCATGAACTGAACACTTAGGCTTGGTAACTGACTTCTGCTGCTTCCCTTTCCCTTTTCTGGAGGGCTGCCTAGAAGATAGTCAGACACACTTTCTGTGGTGACTGCTAAGAGTGATTTTCCTCTGACCCTTTTTAAACAGACATTTCGGGTAGTATAAATATAAACAATTTTAATAAACTCAAGCCAGCAGTTCCTAAAGCTAATGCAACCATAACATTGCATTTGTAAAATAACAACAAAGTCAATGCATTTGGTCTTGAAGCTTTTGTCATTATGTACAGATGTGATTTAAACACCCCTCCCTGAATGGTGCATAACAAATCAATGCTCACATGTGGGAGAGTTGTATCTGCACACATCAAGAATACAGTTTCCCAAACACTATAGCACAAATAGCATTTGTTGTCACAATATTTGTACTTTTAATTTTTTGACAGTAATTTTGTTTGTGGAAAGGGCTTATCAAGAAAATTAGTATTGTTGTGGTGCGTCTTATGCCTTATTTTCTAGTAACAGAGTCACAAATCAACTTCTGCACCTGCACCTGCCCTTTATTTTATGTTTTGAGGCACAAAAAGGAACATTGCTGCAGTGTCCAATATTGAGATGCATGGAGCTGCTTCAAGGCAGTACAGACCTGTAAGAAATGAGAAAGTTTGAGGGCTTTGTGAACTTTTATAGAGGATCAGAAGAAAGCTGTTTTGCACAGGTGTTTCTGTAATTGTGATACATTGGAAAATTTCAGCGTGTTCAAGGGCACTTATGCTGTGGCTACAGCTGTTCTAACTCATACTGCATGGATGATGTGGTGTTTTAGTGCTAGCACACTTGGTTGTGTAATATAAAACAAGTAGGAAAGGAAATATTAGTTAAACCAAGGTGGTGCTCTTTCCTTTTTTTTTTCCCCCTTCTTTTTTTCCCCCTCTTTTTTTTTAACTCTTCATCCCTCCCCCGCTCCCCCTCCCTTTTCTTGTTCTTTTTGTTTCATGAATTTTAATCTTTTCTCATAGAAAGGCCAGAGGCAAACACTGTGTCATGACAAAGAGACTGGGGTGGAGAATGGCCAGATATCTTCTAACACCTCTGCTTCTGCCTGCTCTTGTTCACGTGCCACTTGGTTTCCCTGAGCTAGGAAGGATAAAGCACACATGTGGAGGGATAGACTAAAGTAGGGTTTTGAATCTCCCCCACAGCACTGAAGTATGGCAGTATAAGTTAGTTTTTGCTCCCTGGCTTGCAGTTTGTTCCTGCACTTTTAAAGAAAAAGGAGTCTTGAACCACAAGATGATTGAGTTGCACAGAACTAGTTTCAGATCTACTGAGGTTGTACTGTGTGCATCTGAATTAATTTTAAAATAGTCAGTGATATTAACATTGCTATTATCTAACCTATATAGGGCAACGGGTTTGTTTCACACCAACAATGAAGATATGGTCCTTTCTAACAGGGGAATCCAGTCTGTGCTGGAAAAGATATTTATGCAGTCTATACTTTGAGCTTTCAGTCTGCTGGTGCTGGATTGGGTGATGGCTCAGGAAGACCTCTCTTGGTAGCCAAGCTGATCCTCTACCTAGTTGACTTCTCTGGAAGACAGTAGGTTATTCTGCAGCATATTTAATCTAAATGAGGTTACTACCTAAATCTTTAGTCATTTAAGCATTTCCACAGCAGTTTGAGAGACATTTAACAGTGGGGGGTAGACTATGCCTATTAGATCTGCAAACACTGAAGCTACTGAAATACACTTTCTTACTGAGCAGAATTTTGTGCTTAGATTCCCAAGTCTCTAGTAAGTTGGAGACTCGTGCTGCAGCTTTTCCAGGGATACTGATAGGAGCTATTTTCTCATTCTGTCTGTTTTCGTGAAGCTCATAAAAACTTAACATCTCTGAAAGAAACTCTGCTCTGCCATGTGAGTTAATTAAACTGGATAATAGCTTCATAAGCATTGAAGAATAGCCAGAGTTGGTGAAAGAGACATACACAGATGCTTGCGCATGTGCACTGACACATACCTACACAGAATAGTGTGTATGTAATATACACTGTAGCCAGACTACTTAGTCTAATTTTGCTAGAAAAAGCGGGCAAAATATGAAAAGGGAATGAGGAACCAAGCTGATGAAACTAATGGTGGAAATTCTGTAACATAAGCAAAAACTTGAGTTTGATCTGATTTTCCTGTTGCGTGTGTTTTGTTTCTGTTTTTTGTTTAATTAATCTTGATGTCTCTATAATTTCAGTGTCATTCATTGTCTTATGCACAATGAACAGTGAACAGTCAATCAGACCCAGCGGGATGAATGGAAACTCTCGTGATAAGGGATTCTGCTGTAACTGTCAGTGGTGTGACATACAGGAAGGATAGATTTTTGGACAGTTTTAGTATAAAATCACAATCATTCTGGAGACCAAGCCTTTTGCAGGAACTTTGGTGGAGTGTTGCCAATTTTTGCCAGACACCAAGCAAAAGAAGAGCATTAGCTTCCTGATTCTAACATTCACACTACTTTTTTATACTTTTCTTTATTCCTAGAGTGACTCCTGACAGACTTCATACAGTGGTTGGAATTAATATCACCTGGCTTTTATTTTAAAAAGTCAGGCTTTTAGTATGCATTAGTTGGCTAGCCTCCTGAAAGAGAGAAAGAGGAAGAGGCCAGTCATTTTAGTGATGGTTTCAGGATGGAAGAAACTGCACTTTGGCAGTAGCTTGGTAGGCAGCCTACTCTAATAACCCAAACTAGAGACACTGTATTTGGATTGCTAATGTGGGGTAATATGAATATTACCTACAGCCCTACCCACATGGACTAGGTTGAAAAGTTCTTCCCCAGAGATTGCCATATTTTATAGGGCTTGAAAATTCCTACTGTGTACAAAGTACCTACTGATGTTCTTGGAGATTTTATTCCTCTTCACGGATTTGCAAAGTGCTGATGATGGAAGAATTGGCTGTTGGTTTTGGTTTTACTAGGAAAAAATTCATGCGGCTGACATGTTCTGCTTGTCATCTATCATTGAGCCTTAAGTGATCACGCTTCACAAGATATTCATGGTACCCCAGGGTTTCTAGTTCTGTCTTATGTTGTTGTGGGTGCAAATGGCTGCACAGTACTTTTCCTAAAGAAGAGTTCTCAAGTGCAGAAACTTTGAGGGACTGTTTTTTGTCACAGTAGTCTCTGTCCTTTAAACAATGTTTCTCTTTAGATGGCTCCATAAATCTTAGAGAAAGATGATAATATCTTATCACAAAACACAGAAGGTAACATCCATCTTTCGTTTCTGCCTCATGATTCATACCATTTTTATGTGCAGTTTCAGTGTGGTTAGAGGTTGACAAATATGAAATGGGAATTTTTGTAAAAAGGTAATGAGTATTTTTAGTTATTTAAATAAGACAGAATGATATTTATGTAATAGTAATTTCTTTTATCAAATCTTCTGTGTTTTCTACTAAAAGATCACCACAGGTCAGATCATAACACCATTTACATATAACTTACAAAAATTTAACAAAAGTTAACAATAATAACATATCACTTATTAAGCCTGTAAAAACCACAGCAGACTGATATTCTTACCACTGATAATAAATTGAACTTTTCCATTTCTACTACTACGTTAATAAAGATGAAGAGTTAAAGACTAGCCATTCTATATGAGCTGAATATTTTACCCTTGCCTGGACTGGAAAGATGTTATTTTCTATTCTTATTCCTTTAGCAGACATGTATGTAAAAAGGCTACCTCTAACTTTATAATGTATGGTTGGTGCACACATCTGTTCATTTAACTGTACTGTACTGTTGTCCTGCAGCTGTCTTCAGGGCATTACATTAAAGCAAAATCAGTCCTGCAAAAACAGCTTACCCCCATTTGCTTATTTCCTCTCTCTGAGTTTTCCTCAATCCTTTATCTATCTTCTAGACATATTGGTTTATTTATTGCCAGATATTTTTGGGCAGTCCATGATAAAAGTACCCTGGTATATTTTACATCCAGGTGAATGTGTCAAATTAACATTTCATTTAGTCCAGTAAAGAAGTTAAGTATCACTTTGTTTATAATAATCTTTTCCCAAAGAGAGAGAAAGAAAAAAAAAAAAAAAAAGAAGAAAAAAAATCAGAAATTGAACTAAATATCAGGCAGTAAAACCAGTGCTAACTGGTCTGTAAGTGGGTTCGTGATGATTCAGAGATCTGTGTTGTAAGACCCTAATCTAGTAAACAGTTACAATAGTACTAAGATATTTGCCCACAGGCGTTTAAAAGAGATGCAAATGTGTCTGACCTTTCTGTCTCCTCTTGTATGACCTGACATACAAGGAATATTCTGGAAGAATCAATGAACACTAGTAAAACCAGAGAGCAGAAATCTGACCTCAGAGATGGTAAGCATGTTATGAATGCTTTGATAGAAAGGCAGGGAGGCAGACAGAGTTCATATATAAAGAGTTTCATGGAAGGAAAGCTGCAGGCAAAATTGAAAAGACAATCAGAAAAAGCAATTAGGAAGAAATGTTGTCAGCACTGACACTGAAGCAGGAGAGAAAGGAGAAGGAGAGAAGTTACACATCTGAGGAATGGAAAGCATATGAAATCCTGATGCTGCATGAGAAATGTTAAAATGAGACTGTGAACCTGAGCTGACTATAAGATAAAACTTGGATCATCTGGAGTCATACAGCAGAGGTCGGACCTGCTGGCTGTTTTTTTGGCAATGGCATGTAAGCAAAGGATGAAATGAAGCAACGAGGCAATTCTGCTCTTGATGTGATTTTATAATGGGGAATGAGTGATTTTTTTTTTCTTCAGGTGTACTATTGATAAAACACAAGGCATTAAAAAAACAATTACTGTTTGGAAGCAGTTGGAGAAAGAGGAGATGAAGATCTTACAGTTCAAAAAGTCAGTTGATGGTAGGGTGAGTGATGTAATATTACGAGCATCTTACTCAGCCATGAAAAAGCAAAGGTGAAGGGAGATCCAAATGGAACAAGGCACAGCTGAAGACAGTGTTTCTAATAGAATAGTGAAGAGAGAAATTACTACGATGCTTTGCCCTTACAACAGAACATACTGAAGGAAGTGTTTATAGAATGAGCTGGGGTCTTCTAAGAAGGAACACTGTCTGTGAGGCTGCCAATTTCTTTCCATGTGTGAATTTAATTTGCTTTCAAGTTGCTGGATCCGCAGTTGTACTCAGATGTCCAATTTCATCTCACCTAAACAGGGGCAGGAAGTCGCTGTGACAATGCGAAACAGAGGTTCTAAGTCAGGGATCTTGTATTTTCTTTTCAGTCAAACTAAATGAAAGATTACAGTTAATGACAATGGTTTAGGGCCAAAGTCTCAGTTCTGCATGGAAAGGGATAGGGCAGAATTTGAGATTGTGCATCTGCCTGTCATACTTTAAGGGAGATCTGGATGCTTAGATGTGTTCTGTCATGTAATTTTGCTGTAATAATTTAGTTATATACAGGCTTTGCTGTCATAACTTTTGAACCTATAGTTTAATAGAAATGAACAAAACCTAATATGTCACTTAACAAGTTTGTAAAAGATAGAAAATATTTCAAGTTGAAATTAGCAGAAAGGAGAGGGGAGAAGCAGGGAGGAAATATGGAGAAATAATTTAAAAAAGAGTAAGAAATCAACAAGCAGCCACATAGTCACAAAAAGGAAATTTGTCCATAACAGGTTACAAGGGTCCTGCATTATTGTTGAAGGCCAAGAAGAATAACTCTAATATTACACAACACATTTGTTTTCACATGTTTAATTAGATTTTGTAGAAATGGAAAAATAATTTGTTTTTATGGAACTACTATCAGTCTGTAACCCAAAACTTCTTTCAATATTTAAATGTTTTAATATAAACCATTCATACTGGACTAAGTAAAAAAATATGTCCAAAATGGAAATAATCCAGATTATATGGTCTGCTTTCTTTTACAAGTCTCAAATAACTTCCATTTTGCTAACAGTTTTATATTTGTATAAATATAGGTAGGAAATGTTTGTAACATAAAGATGTATGGCCACTTTTTACATTACTGAATGGGTTGTATGCCAGCAGTGTGTTAGGCACTTTATACCTCAGTTTGACTGACTGTGGTGTTAATTTCTTTGTAGAGTCATCTGACAGTTACAGAAAACCATCTCCTGAAAGCCATTGAGGATTACTTTGTCATCAGATCAGTTGGATCTCATCTGGACTTGCTTGTCATCAGCTCACTGCAATAGTTTATTGTGTTGTCACAAGCACAGGCAACCTTTTCTGAGGTTTGGCCTTTAGCTGGTTGTGTTTCCCTGTTAATCCAGTAAAGGATTCTGAGAGTGCTGATACAAATAGGTAAGCAAACAGAGATTTGTGTTGAAGGGAACATCAAAAGTTAAGGACATGCTAGACACAATTTTGCAAAACTTCAAAATGCCATTCCTCGGAACATGTCAAAGCACAGGTAGATTTTTTTTTTTTTAAACAATTCAACCCACACAACATTGTCTTGTACTGAATGTAGTTTCACAGAAACACATGATACTGTTTATAGGGAAAATTGAAAGTACTGTTGAGCTGGTTGGTGGGACCTGTGCAATCATCTATGCATCATCTTTTAAGGCCTTTGAATTTGGTGTTACAGCTCTTGTGGGTGACATAATGATATCTAAATCCTCACTCTGCATGTGGATTCAAGTTGAAAACCATGCATGGAGTCCTCAGTATATTGTTTCATGTTTCAGAAAGAGGACTTCCTTCTCTGAGCACAACCAGTATTTTTGTATTTTAAATCACATATCTGAATTTCCAGTCAGACATGGTGAACCTACCAAATAAGTAGCTGGAAGAGGCACTTTTAATTTAAGACTGCAGCTATTATCTACTTGTCATTGATTCCCTGGGCACATGCAAGGCCCCACAGTGCTCCATGTTGCCTGAAAATATAATTTTCTGGTCCATTTATATTGTCATGATTATCCTTATCTGTACACTGGATACTAAGATTATCTTCACAAAAAATCAGTAGTCTAAATCTGAGGCATTGCTCTGAGATGGTAGGAGCCAATGACCCTCCATATCGTAAAACATCACACTGTATAAGGAACTCTGGATGAAACCCCCATGTTTTTATATAGGAAAAGCCAAAGGAAGTGTTTGGGTACATGAGAAGAAAAAAATGTTTTAAAAAAAACTCTCCATAGAAAGAGCCTTCTGACTGCAGCCTTGACTGACTTCAAAGTCTCGGGTAGTGGTCACCATCAAAAAGGCTCTCCACCACGTGTGTCTTGGCCCAGGAGGACTATGGTAGTACATACAAGTTGCAACACCAAGAATGGGAGGGCCATCTAAACCAGATCAAGAACTGTAAACAAGTGTTTCTTAATGACGTTGAATAGCTCTGAGACCTTGCTGAGTTCAGGTATTAGTATGGCCTTCCATATTGCTCCTTTCCTCTTCAAACACTTTATTTTCCCCAAACCCAAATGAATCTAGTGACAAATACTAAACAACCTTCTTTGTGGTCTGTTCCCAACATACTTTAAAGGTGAGGAAAGAGTAACTTACTCATTTATCTGACTGGAACAGACTCTGTGGGAGGCACAGGCAAACTGATAGGGTATAGGTTATGTTCTACCCAACAACGTTGTTAAAATCAGTTTGGAGACAAAACTGCTCTACAGGAAAAAATTTGTACATATTTAACTTTTCTACTTTAACTTACAGTTGCAAAATCTTCTGAAAACTTCAGCAAAAAATCTCTATTATAAATAATTTAATGTATAAATCACAATATTATGAAACTACTGTGTTTGAAATATACCAGTTGTTTAGGGACATCTGTTTAGAAACACCTTTTGTCTTTAAATTTCAAGTATTTTATGGAACATTTTTCTTTAACTGCTCTGCTGTATTATCTTCAGAAGTTTTTGTTTTTCCTTGTCTATGTTTTCAGCGAGGGAGGGCAGGAAGTCAGAAATGATTCACAGCATTTTGGGATGTGCTACTTTTCTTGACGATGTCTGATTACAAAGCTGGGCCCACTTGTTAGCAAGAACATCACAGAGGATGTTTTCAGCTCCATCCTCTTATTAATCACTTCTTAGTTCTTGTAAATAATCTGCGCAAGTACATCCTTAATACATCATATGGACTCTAATGAATAGAGTGCAGCAGAGGCAGTTCAGCTTTGAGAAATGTAGCCCAGAAATTTTTATATGTGTTTTCTCACCATTGTGGCCCTTTTTATTTCCATTCTATTTAATTTGTCTGAGGCAATCGTTTTCAATTTTAGAGCCTTGAATCCAAACACTTATTTTTTGCAGCTATTTTAAAATATATTTCCACCCCCAAAAGAGGGACTTATTCAGAGAAACAGGCTTTTAAAAGTCAGGAAACATGTATAAAAAACCCCCTATTAAACAATGTGTGTCTGGGTTTCCATTGATATTTTTACTGCAATTATAGAAAATGGTGGTATTTTAATAAGGTTTTTTCCATCCACTTGCTTCTTCAGCTTGATTTTTGCAGGAAAGATCCTACAATTATGACATCACATTTTTTTGCCATGGAATTTAATGTGCTATCACAAACATACTGTTACGATTACATGACAATTTCAAATCAGATGATAAAATACATTGCAAGTGAGAAAACACATCTTTAAGTCAAGAATGTATGAATGGGAGAAATAAATCACTCTTCTTAAGTGCTGAGCACCAGTGTGATGTTACACAGACACAGAATGAGGCATTTTTTAACTTCACAGAGCTCCCAACCTGATGAAGACACAGGCATTACAGAAGAGGCTTGTAATATGCCTGTCAGGGATATAAACTTGAACCAGTTGAGAGACTGAGAGTTGCTGCACATGTGTGGGAAGAAGGGGCTGGCAAAAAATAGACAAAAGAGATTTTGGAGAGCCACTGGGTTTAGAGATCCGCTATGCACTTCAAGAATAGATGAGCTAAGGAAAAATAGGGTAAGTTGAAATTTATGAAGAGAAAGCTGCTCCAGCAGAATGAGTGAGGAAATGGAGCATGGGGTGTACTTCTAGGGAGTTGGAGAGTGCAGCAAAACAGTTGGAGGAGTCTGGGCAGGGCATAAAGCACAAAGGGAGAGTCAGTGGATATTAGTGCAGGGGTGTAACCACAGCTCTGTTATGCAAATTTTGAAGAGCTGACTGCACCCTGGCACAGAAGAAACAGCGAGGAATTCAAAGGGATGAGCACTGTTTTCTTGAATAGTGAGAATAGGAGACGAGTCTGGGCAAACAAGAACAAAGAGAAAGAGGCTGAGATAAAAGATTGTGGAAGTTGGTGTAGTGAGTGACTAAGGCACAAGTAAGGCTTTTAGTGGCAGAAATGAGAAACAAAGGATAAACGCTGGAAGAACACAGAAGAAAAACAATAGGATTTTTCTGGAGTTTGCTTCTGAAGGGGATTCAGGTGGAAGCTCAAAGAATATGAAACCTCTAATTCAGATATAAACAGAGCTACAAAGCTATAAACTTACTGAAGTCTTGGGATGTCCTGTCTGGGAATCCAAGAGAGAGGAAAAATATTGAGAGGTGTGAGAGCAGTGGATGGAAAACAAAGACTGGCTGCATTTAGGTGATAACCAGGAAATAATCAAGGAGCTATCATTGTGGCAGTGGAGAGAAATGGAAATGCTGGAAAACTAGGGAAAGAGGTGCCTGAATATCTGGAAGAGAAGCTGGATAGAGCTGGATAGAGCCTGATGTCTGTGCTGTTTTCTACCCTATGTTTTTATGATTGTACCAAGTCCTGCAGTTCCTTTGAGGAACAGAGTTCTGAACTAGCAACTTAAAAATCTTCTGAGTATTGACATAATTGAGAATAGAAAGTGGCAGGACAGTACTGTACATTTACATTGCACACACACATAGGCATGTCAGGAAATGAGTTTACAACTTAAGTTTCTTTCTCTTTGACAGACACTTCCACTGTGGTGTTAGGCAACTTTTACTAGTGCAGAAAGACGAAAATATTTGCTAATACTTTTTATGCAGACAACACAGAAATGTGTAGCCATCTAGCATGAATAAACCAGACTATTCCTGATTAAAACCTCTGACTTGGTTTAGAGCATACAGCTCTCTTTACAGTGCCAGCCTTTCCCTAGATTCATATGCTAGTGGCACTGCCACAGACATACAGGGTCAGCTTCTTGATGCTGTGAGATATTGATTCACCAACTTTAGCCAAAGCTGTGCCAAGACAAAACAGGAAACAATCAGATCTGCCATGACTATCTGTTTATGGATTTCTGTAGTGGGACACTGTGCATGCTGCCTCTAACTAAGAGCTGTTCTGTATGGACAGTGTTGGGTTCTTGTAATGCAACCTCAAAGAGTTATCCTGAAAACTCACTGAGCAAGTGCACAAAATTAACTCAACTGTCTTTTCCCCCAAGGATGGTAATACATGAAAAAGAGTTGTGTGCTTTATCAATGACAAAATACAGACATAAAATTTTGCTGGGCTATTGAGATACGCCTGTAATTTTTTTTTTTTTTTTCTAAAAATCATTCATTATACTTGGCCTTATGTTAGCAACACATTCAAATGCTGGCACAAATTATTATTAATTCCTTTGGTGTTTTTGGAACAATGTTAACCATGATGAATTAATTTGGTACCAATATGGATGTCATAAGTACTCTATCAGATTTCCAACTCAATTCATGACTAATTACGTTTTACCATTATTTTAAGGAGTTACCCAGATGTGCTTAGGATAGAATTAAGGTAAACAATGACTGATGGTCAGACGTTATGATTAGAGCAGCTCTACACAATTTGACAAAACCTCATATGCCTTTCAATATAAAGCACCTGCCAAGCCACATGTGCACCAGATTTCTCCAATTCCTTGTCACTCATTAATACAGATGTAGACCATATTTTAAAAGTCAATGTGTAGAATGGAGATTTTTTTCAAAACACAGGCAAGTTTCCTCTTCAAAACCCACAAACTCTTAATTGAAATTTGTAGTGACCCACTTATTTGCTGGTTGAAAGAATTGTCACATGATCTAAAGGTTTTTTCCACCCACTTCAGTATACCACATCAACATAGAAATAGCATGCCTAAAAATGTGTTTTCACAAAATGTTACAATTTAGGTTTGAGAAAGGCCTTTTACCTCAAACTATCCAACTTCTTGCCTTTGTCAAGTTGTTTCCTACTTTAAAGTAAGTAGACTTTAGTAGGGTTATTTCTCTCCAGTTTTGAAAATGTCCCAAGAAGCCTAACCACTTCCCCAGGGGAGCTATTTCAAAACCTACTGTATCAAAATGTCATGACATAATTCAGCCTAATTGCTGCATATTTGGTGTTTACATCTTTGGATATTTGAAGACTTTTACCATGGTTGTTCTGCTTGTTGTTCCCAAGTGGGTGGGAATTTTAGTAAATTACTTAATAAATACTGGAGAACTTTGTTTATGAACTACCTGGGGAACATCTGATACCTTTTGCTAACTATGTGTTTGGGTTCTGTGGTAGAAGACGGTGGGGAATGGCAGGGGGAGGAGTACCAGGGGGTGGAATGACTGGTTTGCTACATTTGAAAGAGTGTATCCAGCTCATTTAAGAGTGAAGAGGAGATAAAGCTTCTTTGTTTACCTTGGCCTTTAGTCCTGGGTTTCAAAGGTGCAGAAAGAGTACACATTGCAGACTCTCTAACTTGCAAGCACTGAAGACAGCACATCTAGAAACCTGGCAAGCATTGTTATATTGTGCTGTCATGCAACTTGTATTACGAGGAGTCAGACATGAGAAATTAAGTGGTTTTCTAAAATGAAAATTTAAGAAATAAATGTGAGATAAGAGACTAATAGAATGTCAATAGAGACTATGGTTCTGTTCACATATTTAGAGTAATATAATTTTTTATTCTTAAACTCTTCAGGTGTATATTTCATTCATGCCCAGAACACGTGTGAGTCACTTTTCTTCTTTCACTATGTCTTGTACAGAACCGTAGAACCACATAATTTTTTTGGATAACGTTGGACAAGTGTACAGGATGATGACTGCTGGATGTGAGTACTAAAAATAAAACCAGTATTTACTTCAGTACTCTGTTTTATTCTTCCAGTAATATCTAGGACTTATGTAGTACTCATATGTAAGTGTTGGTTGCACTTATATGCTTTGATGCTCTAGAAAATTGTTTGTCTGCACTTTTAAAGGTTAAAAAATATTAGAAAACTAAATCACAACTTAATTAAACTTACTAGCAGGTTTTTGCATATTAATAGTTTTGACTTCTTTATCTTCTCAGATAGTTTCTTTTCTTTTTCTTTCTCAGTGTTTATGTGGGCAAAGGTAAACTAGAATAAGCATGTACCACAGCATACAAGATTGTTCTGACATTCTTGCTTCATGTGTCCTTTCTTATTGATATGCTGCAGCATTCAAGATTGTAGTGAATGAAGCAAATAAATAGTTATNAAAGTACTATGTTACAATACTTTGGGAAAGCAATTGTAACTCTATGTGTCTAGGCCATTTTCATGAACTGTCCATTTCCAAAACTATTTCTAAGCAACAACCTTCCAGCAAATTGGTTGCAAAGACAGACTTCTGCAGGCAGATCAGAAACAGGAATATAAAGCCAAAATTGCACCACTCCATGAACTGGATTGTCTATTTTATGTTTTGAGACCCTAGAAAGTACTTTGCCCTGAAAAAACACATCCAAATGTTCTCAAAAACAAAATCCTGCTTCACTGTGAGTGCTGGCAGCAAAGAATTGAGAGTTTATTTTTGATTTATTATGTCCTTAATTCAACCACTCAATGTAAAAATATAAAGAACTGTTGTGATGAAAGTTATGTCAATGTTGTGCCTTCTGAACAGAGCTCCTCTCAGAGCCTTGCGTATTTTACTTCTGTGTAGCCACCACTTGAGATTTTACCTGAGTAACTGTGAAGAAAATCAGTCTGTTTGCATTCAGTGACTTTGTAAACAGAGCATTGAATTGTATTTATCTCCAGAGTTTGATTATAGTCTTGGTGAGTCCTTGCTCTTTTCTTAGATATTTCTGTGGGCAATTTTAGAGTCTGTCCTTGTGCTGAATTGTTAAAATATGGTTTGAGGGCTAGAATTGTGCCTACTGCTGGTTGTCCACCTGTAGCTCCCCTATCTCCTCTTGATCTTGATGTCCACTTGGCCTATGGAATTCTGAGCAATTGTAGTGCCTGGATATGCAATACTTGAAGGAATAATGGAATCTAGCTATATGCTTGCTACTGCTCTTCTGGGCAACATTACACAACCCCAATACTTATCCAGCTTGGGTTTTTACACTGCCTCCAGTGCCCCAGGGCAACAGGCCAGGTGGCCTGGTTTTATAGTTCCTTTACATGACCTTGTATCTCTCTTCTCAGTCATTTTCTTAGTCTGTCCCTCCTTTGTAATAAGCAAATGCTGTAATTTTTTTTAAAATTGGAGATTGTACATTTCTGAACAAATGGTCCTCATGACATTTTTCCACTCCAGCAGTTTCCTCTGCAGCTGCTCCTTAGCTTGTAACCAACGTTTGGAAGGGTTAGGGTATGTTTTGTGCCCTGATGGAATCTGGTGCTAATAAACCACCAAGGAGTGGGATGTGCTGGGATTTGCTCCACTCCTGATGTTTAAAAAGCTAGCCAGCTGTGGAGCCTATTCACTGTCCCATCAAGAAAAAAGAATCCTTGTTGAATTTCTGAGTAATACTTCAAAAAACTAAGATCTGGTTACTTGTTAGGAATTCTGCTACTTTTGTATCTTCTTGATTTCTCATTGGGCATGTTTCACATGAGCTCAGGAGGAGGACCATCATGATGTCTTCAAAGATCACTCCTACACTTTGTGATGAAGTGTGGGAAGTTAGGGCAAATAGAAGCATCTGACAATGCAAATTTTTCTCACTGAGAGTTACAGATGTACTGAGAAATATTGTGGTTACTCTGTTATCACAATTCTCAGACTGGCTCAGCACTATGTGAGGTGGTTATCTGCTAGTGAGGTCTCTGATCTTCTGATTTTCTTCTCAGTGTGACCATCTGCTCCTAAAGTCCTTGCTACAACCCAGCATTTTTAGCAAGTTCAAAATTGGCTACACCTTTCTAAGCCTCCCTTATTTTCCAGGAAACCCTCTGATCTACAACAGACAGATTGCCGATTACCTTTTTGGTTTCTCTTTACCTACTGAATGATGGGAACACTTGTTATTGACTTTCCTAATTAATCTAGACAATTTGTCACTGATGGACTGAGGTGTTTCCCCTCATTCTTTTCAGTTTTTCTCCAAATCCTTCCTGGGAATTTTCCAGATGCTGTTTTAATTTGTTTTGTGAAATTTCAGGCTATGACTGGAAAGCATCTTTAGGTATCTTGAACTTCAGCATGTTCAACAGGAATCTCAGCTCACTATTTCTTCTCCTGTGGAAATCTTTGATTTCCTCTTCAAAAAGGATGTCACCACTAACACCAATTTTTCCTGTTTTTATAGAGTGGGTAACCAACATTCATATTTTTGCAGACCATTTCTGTTGTGAGAGTGGATATGTAATATAGCCATATACTTTGTGATGCAACACTGTTTATTTACAAGGTGTTCAAAAAACATTGAGATTCCAGGAACTGAATAAAGGTCATGCAAGACATAGCATTTTCAATGTTCACAGATACAAGCATTTTTTTCAGCCAGTGCTCTGTCCACCACATCTCATGGGTTGGCTTTCTTTCAAATCCCCCAAGTACTTTCTTGCTGGCTCTTCAGCTTCTTTGCTTGCATCTGGCTACTTCTGACCATAAGCACACAAACCGTTATTAGGCAATATGTAGTTTAAGTGAATTTATAGAAATTTTCCAGCTAAAGTCCTTCACCATCTAGTTCAGCTTCTTATTCAGCTTGCATACGGCTAGAGGTTTAGGTAGTGACTCACATGTTTCAGCTGTGTTATGTGTCATACACTTAAAAGGACTATAATGGCTTTTTCTGTTTCCCTTATGTGAGTGAAACATCATCAATGAGGTCTCACTCAACCTTCACCATAATAGTACATTTATGCTTAAGGAGGGCTGGATTGTTCTTCAACAGTTCACAGCTGCCATAAGACTGCAACACAGTTTGATTTATGCCCTAAGGCATTTTCATCCTACTGGTTTTCTCAAGGGTAGGCCTCAGAAGAGAAATTCTGTAGCATCAACTGAGATGAAGTTCACTTTTTACTTGTTCTGCAAGGCATGGGTTAATGGACACAACTGCTTTCTGTTCAATCAATTCCTTGATCAGACAATGACACATGAGATTTCCAATAATTGCAGCTTCAACATGGTGTTATTTCTTCCCTTCCTGTGTCAGTATGGTGTTGTATTGCCAAGGTCTTGACCATGACGCACTTCAGGTTGTCCTCTGTAGCAGCAAACCAGGAACTGCCCTGTGCCCTGCTGGTTCCAATGGCCCCATGTCAGGACATGGTTGAGTCCACCAGCCAAGCTGGTGGTACCTTTGGAGAACACAAAACCAGTGTACAATCAGAGAAGAAGGGAACAAAACAGTGGCAAACAGCACAGGGAATTCCATGTTCTCAAGCCTAAATTTGTAAGACCAAATTACATCTATATTCCTGCACTAGGGACATCTTGTTGACTAGAAAGTCATCTTCATAATAAAGTATGTCTGGGGTGTTGAGACATGAGGTGCTTACTGCCACAACTTGGAAACAAAAGGTAAAGGCTTTTAGGCAGAATCAGAACAGCTTAGTCTCCAGTTATTGCTCTGCATGGTTTACTTGCCTCAGTTCTTCTGGATTTTTACTAGTGAAAGACAAGATAGTTAAATTTTACCTATATGTGTGTTACAGAGATACAATTTTTCAGTAGGTGGAGAAAACATATTGTATCCTGTATGTGCAGACAGGTGATATCTGCAGGAGAGCCCTGGTCAGGACACAGGATCTAAGTGCTTTCAGACTGAGAAAAAGAGAGATCTTTAGATATATTTATCTTTTTCTACATTATGTTGTAGTTATAATCAGTAAAAAAGAGTTCAGAGTCAGATGCAAGAGGTTTAGCTATGACACAGAATACACTGAATTTAGCACATATGCTTTAAGTTAAAAATAAATTCATGCTATATGTTCATCAATGATCATGTGAAACAAAGACTTCTTCCTAATAATATATTGGTATTGATTATTTGAAAAACTGTTATATTATTAAGTGTTATGAAAATATGCACATTATTTTTTCAAGGAATCTGTGTGGGTCATCCTTGAAACTTTATTGAAATGGCTTTCCTGCTTTCTATTCCTGAAATCACACATGGACATACAGGCACACACATTTATTTGTGATGCTTACCTCCAATACTAATATAACTTGGCTATCACTATGAACAATTGAATTGCACAAGTTCAGTGGGAACCTAAATGAACTCTTGCTGCAGATGGAATAGTTCTGAGAATGTCTTTATCCTTGAGCTGGACACTGGCCTATGCAATTTTTTTTTATTTAAATCTGTTTATTTTTGCCTTAACTATTCTGGAACTTTTGTTCAGGCCAAAACCAAATCAACACCATTCAGTACTTTTTTGTTTTGCTTCATTTTCTGATGGCCTCACAATAACACAGAATAGGCTTTTCAAAAATCTGTTTGTTATTATAGCTTCACCCGAATTCCTCCCATACAGGAGATGGTCCTTAAGGTCTCAAAACACAAAACATTCCCAAAGATCTTGGGGAGATAAAGGAATTTGTGCTGCTTTCAAAAATACCTTGCCAGCCTTCCTATACAAAGAAAACAAAAATAAACAAAGTACTTTAAGAAGTCTATAATAATAAGAAACTTATCATTTATTTGTTCTCCCTTCAGCCAGACTTTATCCTATTTCTTCTTCCTGAAAAAGTGCTGAAAGAACAACATTGAAGACATTTTTGTGTTACCTTAGCAAACTCTAAGTTCTACAGATTGTAACACAATGTAAGGCATACGACAGCAGTTCAGCCTTGCTGAGCTTTTTTGTTGCTGCTGAGCTGCTTTCTGACTCTCTTTCCCCCACCTCACATTTTGTGTTCTGAAAATGAATAGAGAATTTTATCTTAATTTAAGAGACATGCCAAATAAATGTTCAAAGATTTTAGTTTCACTGGGCAGCTGTGGTACCACAATTGTTTGGCTATCCACTTAGTACACCTATCTAAATCAAATATAGTCCAGTCTTTACAGTGTGTAAAACAAATACAACAAAATAATGGCAGACAATTTAGATTTTAGTGAGAAGACATAAATAAGCTGCTATATCTTCTATCCTCAAGACTTGTGGTTAGTGATAAATCCACCAGTTTTTCAATTTTGTGATGAATTGAGCTAAATATTTTTACTTGCATTATACAAGTTTTGAGTTAAAGTCCAGTTTGAAATAGATTTTAAACATTATTAATATTTCTTAATTAAAATCCACATTAGCAACTAATGTAAAGACAGTTTATATGTAAAAAATTATGAACAATTATCAGGGAAACTGCTCTAAAAGACCTTGTGGTTTTTGTGTTAGAGCTCCTCTGAATTTTGTCCTTGTAGTACAGAAAAGCATATCCTTTTAACCTGTACGTTTTGTGAATATTTTACAGGTTTTACAGGTTTTAACAAAGAAATTACAACCACACAACTTGATTTGGTGGGATAGTTTTAAACACAGTTTCAATCTAAGTTACAGCAGGAAGTATCAATATCTTTGAACATTCATGGTCTGAGCTATTCTTGCTTAATATTGTTGTATGGTCCTCAGGTAACTTCATGGTAACTGATATTCACGTTAATTTTAAAATTCTAGGGTAGAATTTTTACGTTTCTCATATTTAGTTGTGCATCACTCCTAAAACATCTCTATTGTTTATTGATTAAGGTGATTTGCAACATGAGAAATAGGAAAAGAATCAGCCTTGAGCATGGAAAACAGTAATAAAATACTGACCTAATTAATGGAATACTAGACATATGTGGACACAATATTAGATACCGTTGGGAAGCTAAAAAGCACCATTTTATTCAAGAGAGAGTAAGAAGTAAGAAATACTATAAACCTCCATGTACCAGTTAAGCAGCTCATGCTGAGTATGTTATCTGTAGATACACAAATAAAATGTTCAAAATTTGAAAAGAATTTAAGAATAATTTACCCTAAAATTAAAGAAAAAGCTTATCCCCAAGTAGGCACTGCTGTTTGCACAGTGTTTACGAAGACAATATCTTCATCTCTGATGTGGCTGGAAATGCAACTAATTAATAGTGATATATAAATGAATTGAATTCTTTTTTATATACATAAAAAATTAACAAGAAGGTAGTACCCAAAATCCTGTTATAACTGGGATATACATAAAAAAATCTGTCTATGTTGCAGATAATATAGCAATCACTCTGTTTTTCCATCACTGTTGATGGGCCTTAATTTAATAAACTACTTGCTAAGTGTTCTGGTTTCCTGACTTCATTTGTCCACACGTGCTCACAGATATCCTTAGGACATAAGTGCCCATGACTTGCTCTAACTCCAATGCTCTATGGCTCCAATGGGGAGGCTGCTTACATTTTTCCTAAGTTACTGAAGAAATCTGATAATTTTTCATGGTTTTGTGGTTGTTTTCAAAAGGCGTCTTTATAAAATGACCTCTTTCTTAGAAGGTTGTTCTCATGGTCTCCTGACCCTGAAAAGATATGCACCATTGCAATGTATGGTAATTTGGGTGATGCTCTTTTGCCAAAGTTGAACACATATGGGGCCAGAAAAAGATCAGACTCTACAGGTCTAGTTCAAACTTAAGAATGGATGAAGGCTTTTGATACTTACTCCTAGTGGAATTCTTTTTTTTGTTTGTTTTTGGCACATCCTCATCCGCTCCTCTTAGGGAAGAGACATCTGTCCTTTCAGCCCATTTACTCTTGCCCTTTTCAAAAGGTAGGTTAGTGCATACTTGAACCTGCTGGATAAGTGACTTGCCTGAACCATTGGAGCTGTAATTCAGACCTCTCAGACTGGCGTGAGTCCAGAATCTTCCTTATGGTCCTTCCTCTGGCTGGAAACAGCTCCTGTGAGAGCTTGACATGCCTATGGTTTCTACAGGATCTGTGGGGACACAGATCATGTGGCTGGACTGAATCTCTTACAAGAGGATGCAAGGCCCTGACTTCTCTCAACTGATTTTATGGGAATGTGGGCAGTTATTCTAGAAGGACAAGATCACCCCGCCTGGAACTGAGTGACTAAGATGCAGGCAGTTCCTAACCCAGGAATTTATCACCGAATCTCACCCAGTGCTAACAACATTAATAGAACAGGGAGCAAGCATTGTTTTTGTGGCATTTCAGTGTGACACACGGCATTTGTCATTGAATCACAAATGGCGGAAGTTTAATTGTGCCTTTCACAAGCCTGCCTTCCAGTTTATATGGGTTTATGATAAATCTAAAACTTTTTTTTTTTAAATTATTCCTTTATTTTCTTAAGGAAGAAAACAGAGGTTGAAATCCCTCAGCTGAGTTCAGCAGTGAGACTGTACGAGCTGACAAACTTAAAATATACAATGCATAGGCTTCAAATGACATGGCTTTTCCAACCCCTCTCTTGGAGGTAAGGGTAGTGACTAGGCAATGGACAAAACACTACAGCTGTCTAATGGTGAGAGCCCTTCCCTGTGCAGTACAGCACACAATATGCTGTGTTGTCATACTGTCTGCTGCCTTTGATCTGCCCTGCAACAAGAAATCCCTTATGGAAACCAAATAGATATATCATCCAGCCTCCAGATTTGGATCTGTAAAATTCTTAACTAGGGCAAAATATTCCTTTGTGTCCACCCTTCCTGATGCATCACTCACTGACGTAGACAGGTATTGCATATTTTAAATGCCAGTATCCAGTGAGTCAGGAAGTAAGACAGAGTCCCTTTTCCCTGGCTACTTTCTTTGGTGGATACATGATCTGCTGTGTCACACAAATGGACTGACTCAGATATAGCTTGACCTTGTACTGACCCTGTAGTTCTCAGTCTGAAAGAAACAGTTAAGTAATAACTGAAACACACATTAAATGTGTTGGCTAACTATTATTTTGCCTACGTTTGCAGTACTTAGAAGACATCAAGTATTTCACTTAAATAGAGGAGTACAATTACACTTTAAGAACTACTAGTAAGGGATCTTTCTTTCACAACTTGCATATGCTTTTTACCTACTGTTGACTAAAACTGAGACCAAAGGAATAGTAATTTCCCGGCTGTAGTTTTTCTTTAGGTTTGTTTTGTGACCTTTTGTAGTTTCTTACCCTTAAAATTAGGCAGACTGGATCAAGAGATCTAGGGCATCAGATGCCTGCTCATTTGCCTACATAGGAACTGAACTGACAGGCATCAGGCTGCACGTAAATGGGAATGGGGGAACTGTCTTGTCAGACAACTAGACAAGAGGGTAATTATCATGTAAGGAGAATCATATGCTCTTAGCATCAATGAGTAGCACCTAAGACAGAGTCCACCTGTCTCAAGGGGGAAAAAGTATCTTAGCTCAGAAATTATTAGAATTCCTTGAGAAAGCTTTAAACTAGACTCTAAGGGGGACTGGGAAAAAGGCATGCTCAAGAAGGATAAGGTGTGGGAAGGGGAGAACAATAGTGATCACCCTGATAGCAAAAGGAGACTTAGAGGGAATACCTCAAGCAAGCACAAGCAGCCAAAGGTGTAACCATAAGACAAGACTAGGGAGCACCCCTTTGAACCCCTACTGGGATAGTGACACAATCAGGTATCTCTACAAAGTACTTGTACACCAACATATGCAGTACAGGGAACAAATAGGATGAACTAGAGATCTGTGTACAGTCACAGGTCATTGATCTCATTGTGATTACAAAGACATGGTGGGATAGCTCACATGATTGGACTGTTGTTAAGGGCTACACCCTGTTTAGGAGAGACAGACCAGGAACATGCAGTGCCAGAGTGACCCTCTCTGTGAGACAACCCTTGGATTGTATCAACCTCTGTCTTGGAGTGGATGACAAGCACATTGAGAATTTGTGGATTAGGATAAAAGGGCAGACTACTAAGGGTGCAATTGTTGTGGGTGTTTGCTACAGGCCACCTGATCAGGAGGAAGAAATGGATGAGGCCTTCTACAACCTCCAAATCACAGGCACTGGTTCTTGTGAGGGACTTTAAATACCCTGACAGGAGCTGGACTTAGATGATCATTCTAGGTCTCTTACAACTCAGAATATTCCATGATTCTGTGACATCTGCTGGAGACACAACACAGTGAAGCACAGAGTCCAGGAGGCTCCTGGAAAGCACTGGCAACTTTATGTCACAAGTAATGGAGGATGCCACGAGGAATGGTGTGCTGTTTGACCTAACACTAATAAAAAAGGGCAGGCTTTGTTGGGAACAGGCCCCTGCAGGGAAGATCCTGGATCCAGGATAGCTGGTCAATATGGTGGATATTGTCTACTTTGACTTCAGCAAGGCTTTCAACAGTGTCTCTCACAACATCCTTATAGGCACACTCAGGAGGGTGTTGCCTGGATGAGTGGACAGTGAGCTGGATTGAGAACTCGCTGCATGACTGATCCCAGAAGGTCATAATCAGTGGCACAGGGTCTAGGTGAAGGTAGTGGTGCTCCCAAGGTTCAATACTGGGTCCAATATTGTTTAATTTATTCATCAATGACTTAGATGAAGGGCCAGATGCCTCCTTGGTGGGTTAGCTGATGAAACAAAGGTGAGTGGAGTGCCTGATAACACAGAGTGCTGTGCAGCTCTTTAAAAGGACCTGGGCAGGATGGACAGATGGGCAGAGAAGAACCATCTGAAATTCAGCAAGGGCAAACACAAGGTCCTGCACCTGGGCAGGAATAACCCTGAGCATGGGTACAGGCTGGGGCCTGACCTGCTGGACAGGTCTGCAGAGAAGGACCTGGGGGTCCTGGTGGACAACAAGCTGTCCATGAGCCAGCAGTGAGTCCTTGTGGCCAGGATGGCCAATGCTGTCCTGGGGTGCATTAGGAGGAGCATTTCCAGGAAGCTGGGGGATGTGATCTTGCTGCTCTACTCAGCCCTGGTGAGGCCNGTGAAGGTAGTGGTGCTCCCAAGGTTCAATACTGGGTCCAATATTGTTTAATTTATTCATCAATGACTTAGATGAAGGGCCAGATGCCTCCTTGGTGGGTTAGCTGATGAAACAAAGGTGAGTGGAGTGCCTGATAACACAGAGTGCTGTGCAGCTCTTTAAAAGGACCTGGGCAGGATGGACAGATGGGCAGAGAAGAACCATCTGAAATTCAGCAAGGGCAAACACAAGGTCCTGCACCTGGGCAGGAATAACCCTGAGCATGGGTACAGGCTGGGGCCTGACCTGCTGGACAGGTCTGCAGAGAAGGACCTGGGGGTCCTGGTGGACAACAAGCTGTCCATGAGCCAGCAGTGAGTCCTTGTGGCCAGGATGGCCAATGCTGTCCTGGGGTGCATTAGGAGGAGCATTTCCAGGAAGCTGGGGGATGTGATCTTGCTGCTCTACTCAGCCCTGGTGAGGCCACATCTGGAGTGTCCAGTTCTGGGCTCCTCAGTACAAGACAGATGTATGGAGCTGCTGGAGCAAGTCCAGCAGAGGGTGATGATGGTGATTAAGGGACTGGAGTATCTCTCTTACAAGGAAAAGCTGATAGAGTTGGGCCTGTTCAGCCTCAAGAAGAGATGACTGAGAGGGGACATCATCTATGTCTATAAGTATCTAAAGAGAAGATGTCAAGAGGATGGAGCCAGACTTTTTTTCAGTGGTACTAAGCAATTGACAAGAAGCAATGGGCATAAACTGATTCACAGAAAGTTCCACCTAAATATGAGGAAGAACTTCTTTACTGTGCATGTGACTGTGCACTGGAATAGGCTGTTCTGAGAGGTGGTGAAGTCTCCCTCACTGGAGTTATTCAAGAATCATCTGAACACAATTCTGTGCAGTGTGCTCTAGGATGGCCTTACTAAAGCAGGGAGGTTGGGCCAGATGACCCATGATTTGTACCTTCCAAACTTACCCATTCTGTGTTTCTGTGGTAACATCTCCTGAAGCAAGAACTGTCCACATCTGTATGATTATCGACTTTCCTTTAACAGAGACCAAATACACAGTGACCCTTAAAGGCAGCGAAGGTGCCTTTTCCTGAGTAAAGAACTAGCTCACCAAAACCCATAGCAGTATTTGCATTTAAGAAGTCTTTGGCTGACTTACTCTTTTATTGACTTACAGGTTAAGGCTGCTGCTCTGAACTCTTGGTGGAAAATACATTTTCTGTGTATTCATACTCTTACAAGTTGNAGAACTTCTTTACTGTGCATGTGACTGTGCACTGGAATAGGCTGTTCTGAGAGGTGGTGAAGTCTCCCTCACTGGAGTTATTCAAGAATCATCTGAACACAATTCTGTGCAGTGTGCTCTAGGATGGCCTTACTAAAGCAGGGAGGTTGGGCCAGATGACCCATGATTTGTACCTTCCAAACTTACCCATTCTGTGTTTCTGTGGTAACATCTCCTGAAGCAAGAACTGTCCACATCTGTATGATTATCGACTTTCCTTTAACAGAGACCAAATACACAGTGACCCTTAAAGGCAGCGAAGGTGCCTTTTCCTGAGTAAAGAACTAGCTCACCAAAACCCATAGCAGTATTTGCATTTAAGAAGTCTTTGGCTGACTTACTCTTTTATTGACTTACAGGTTAAGGCTGCTGCTCTGAACTCTTGGTGGAAAATACATTTTCTGTGTATTCATACTCTTACAAGTTGTAGGACTAAAAATCTTCCTGTATTTTCCTCACCAGAGCCTTGACTTGAAAGAGTCAGACTTAGGGGTTACTTTGTTCACCCTATGGCCTCCATGAGCCTGTGGTGTGACCTTTTCACTGAAACTATGAACAAAAGCATAGCTATTTATGTGAATCATAACAATGTGACTGAAAAAGACATATTGCCACTATATCAAGAATTGCTATAGATGGCTTTGTAGCATAGTCATATGTAAAGTAGGCTGAGATTGCAAATTTATTTCATAAAAAACAGCAATGGTTTATATTCATCATCCAAAATCTGCAGAAGCCTAAGTGAATGTGTTAATGTTAATGCTACTGCCAAACTCTCATCAGCCCCTGTGGCTGTCTGGACCATTTCACAGGCCACTGCAAACCACTCAATAGCAGCTGGCACCCCACAGCATGTGTGAGACAGGCAGCTGAGGTGGGGCATGGAAAGGTACTAAGGGCCTCGTATCAGACATAAAAAAAGTTTATTTTTAACACTATTTGGGCACCTGCCTACTTGTCTTAGCACTTTTCTGTCATTGGTTTCAGGAGAAATTAGGTGCTTAGACATATGTTTGTGTTTTAGTGGCTGAAATATTGAAAAAGAAGGCAAAAACTTCTCAGCCTGCAGTGATGAGCAGGTTGTCTGGCTTCCTGGGGTGGATTCTCAGATAACAGTAAAGCTTTATGTAAATACAAAGACCTTCTTGCTAAATATGTCTACAGAATCAGGGCCTCTGAGGGGGAAAAGCTGAAGGAAAGGACTGGACACAGTACAAACAGGGAATCCTACTCCCAGCTGCCAAAATTGCAAATCTGGAAGCATTATTCGTGACTCAGAATTGCTCATTATCCAGACATTCTTCACATGTGCTGCATATACTCCTAGGGTGGAGGTTTTAAAATGGGGAGAGAGAAAACTGAACATTTCCTGGGGTTCATTGGAAATAAAAGGTTATTACAGTTTTTATTTATTACTTTTGAATAAAATATATTTAGCAAAAAGTTAGCCCTGAAAACACATAAAATTCAAGCAAGATATTGAAGAAAAACAGAGAGGGAACAGCTGAAAACAGTGTAGGTCATTGCAGCTGTGTTGGAATCAGAATGGTTCTGTGATGGACTAATGAAAGATATGTGAATAATTCATTTCATATTCATCTACTTTAAGGTCATGTACAACATCTATTATCATAACATTTGAGTGTCTCACAGTCTCTGTTGTTATCTTCACATTTCCCTTGTCAGATCCTATTCGTTCCATTGTACAGCTGAGCAATCAAGTCAGCCAGCAACCTAGGGAGGATTTACCCTGTTTTCATGCCATTTACAGCACCTAAGTCAGACACTGAGCCCTTGTGAGGAATGCCTGTACTCAGAACGGAATGCCAGGCATTGCCAGAAAGTGCTTGAGATGTACCTGAGTTTTATCACCATCCAGGAGGGCTCTAAGTGCTGTTGGTTGGATGAGATGAAAATAAATCTCTGGAATTTGCCCACGATGTCTTGAAGTAAGTCATGAAAACATGCACTCTCTTAGATCCATACTGTGAAGAAGGCTGCTTCTTCTAGCTGTTTTCTGAGAGAAATATGACCCTTTTATAAAGTTCAGGACAATCTATGTATATTACCAACTTGCCGAGACCCCTTGGAATTGGCACAGATATAGAGTTAGAAGATAATAAGCTGTTCTCCAGCTAGCAGACTATATGATGTTGTTCATGTATGTTAACCAGTACAGTTCAGCATCTCAGTACAGCTGGAAGTCTATTACTGGCTTGCCCACAGTGTGTGTCTTTTTAAAGGCAGATAAACTGTAGTCCGCTCAGATTTTATAAACATGTGTTCTTCTTCCCAGCTGAAATAAAAGCTGGCCAAAATTCAGCCTTACAGAGACACCAATTTAAGCCCAGAACAAGTCTTTAAGTTATGTTATTTCAGATTTGCATGCATGTAGTCAGAAGCAGAATTTAGACTGTTATGTTTAATCTAGCTAGACTCCTAATTCTTTCCTGGTGGGAGGATATTAAAGCTTTCAAGAGTCAGTCTTTGTTCCAGTTTGTTGTGTACCCATGGCAGGTTTATAATTTTTATGTTTCATCAAATTNTGATCTTGTATCAGGTGAGTAAAACCTAATAAGTTAAAGTATAAGCCTCAACGTGCTTAGATTGATTCAAACCCCCTTTTTCAATTTGTTCATTCTGGCTTTGACATTGCTTGTGACTTCCGAAAATTCCTTATGAGTCTTGCAAGGCTGAACTTCTCTCTATTGCTTGTACTGATGGTTTTTGACATATTAGGCTTTTGAAAATAAAAATACTATGCATTAATATAGCTCTTAAATTTTTAATGTTCTTGGTTTAGGGTTTAAATTACTTGCCTAAGGCAACAGAAGGAATTAGAGACAAAACTGGATTAAATACAAAGTCTTTCTGGCTCAGTGACTTAGGCTCACACCTCTAGACAAGGTTTTTTTTCCAGAACAGTAAAATTCCTCTTTCAGTGTTAGAAAAGAAGCCAGTAGGTAAACTTCCAAACTGTGATATGAGCTCATTGAGATTTGACTTAGAATTTCCCAGGTGAAGGTATATAACAGCATCATTTTTTTTCTGCCCAGCACTTGGGTCTTATTTAATTTGTGTCTTCTTCTGTTGTCAACCTTGTTTTACATGATGCAGAAAGATAAGATTTTAATATTTTATTAATTTTACAGAACTGTTACCAATTTAATTATCATCTCTGTTAAGACGCTGTTAGTTTATTCTGAATTTTTTTCTTTCTTCTAATGCAGCTTTTTACACTAGTGTTTATCAAACCAAAGATCTAGTGGTTGTTGGTATGTTATGGATTTATAAAATATGATTTATAAAAATATGATTCTCAATTTTCTTTTGGTTAAACTGAACAGTTAAGCAGAACTCCTACATCCCCCCCCCACTGCCAAA
>VXBX01008686.1:44386-59660 GCA_013400415.1 Scytalopus superciliaris
TAATAATGATAGGACTTGGCTTGTCTTTGGCTTGTCTCTTAATGAAGAGGCGGCAGCCCTAGAAGTAGTAAGGACACTGCCGTGTGCAGGAACAGGAGCCAGAGACTCCAGTCTTCTTTCTCTACATATGAGGAAGAGTGATTTATATTGCCTTTCTCACGTGGGTGCTGTTAATATATGCAAAGGTTTGTCAAGTTGAGACCAGCCCTTAAGCTTTCTGGATTTGCAGCCTGCTGGAGATCTCCCAGTGGACATGCAAACCCTTCAAAAAAATATCCATTAGTAGGTTTTCAAGTCACCTAATAGCAGGCTTATTTTTCACATCTACCTTTTGTTGACCTCTCCCTCCACCCCAAAAGTCCAGAGGCAAGAGTATGAGCATGACTGGACGCATAAAAATAAGTTCATTTCCACACTGATTGTATCTGATTTTAGGTACTGGCACAATATTGTCAAATAAAACTGACACATTTTTCCCATCTTGTCTAAGCCTCAGTATTACACTCAGAAAATCCTATGTGTCTAGGAAAAAAATATAATCATGAAGCACTGATGAGCTGGTTGCAAAAAATCAGTTATTTTCTTAGACATGCATTTTTATCAACTCCTTTCCTGGGGTTTTTGGGGCACAGATCATTGATGTCTCACTAAACTGTCAGGACACGTATAGATTTCCCTCTTATTGTTCATTACAAGATAACATAACTCTAAATTGAGCTGGTGACTCACCTGCCCCTGAGGGGCTGCAGTTATAAGAGAGTTAATTATTCACCTTCCAGTTGTGGAAAGATTCCACGCAGCTGTTGGTATTGGTCTGGCTTTTCTTCACGCAACCACACCTACTGAACATCAAGGAACTTAGCGGGGGAAGGGGCTGGGGTTTTTCTTCTCTCTTTTCTTAATTGACCAGGCAAGATCCTCAGCTGTATGTGACTTAATAGCTTGACTATGAACTCAGGTTTCATGAATGTGGAGAAATCTTACTGAACTTTCACTTACCTCCCTGAACTTATGCTCCCTCTCTCTGTTTTAAAAGAAACCAAACAAAACAAAACATATTTTGCACTGGATGTGGCTAACATTCCCTGATCTAATCTGGTCTGCAGTTCAGATTTTGAGTAAGAGATGTATGCAATGTTAAGCTCCCCTCAACAGGACTTGCCTTCTAGGTCTGTAAAGTCATGCATTACCACACCCCTTCTCTCTCCCCCCCACTTCCCCAGTAGCCAGCCACTTAACAACTCACCAGGTCATTAGTGGGACCCTCACATGCCTATGTTTTAATTTAATTTACATTACACAGCAAACTCTCCCTCCTGAGCTCCTGTTCAAAGATAGAGTGCCTCTTCATTCTTTCTTGGGTTTCCAAAAGCACCATACCAGTTCCAGCACAGGTAACAATCTCTCTACAAGAACACGTGCACACACATGCTTACATGAGATATACACTGTTTTGTTCTTCCTATTCCTGTCCTTGTCAGTTGTGCCTGCTTTCACTCACCACTTAACTCTTTCCCCATCGGCAGCAAACCTAATGATCATTTAATGGCAAGTACAGATACAGTCCTAGGAGCAGAGGTCAGAATGTGCAACATTCTCCTAGGCACTAGGCTGAAGAAACATGCTTTCTCTTGTGCTCTACCTCCTTGGCTGACATAGTCTTAGACCCTTTCTGGGTCTGCTTAATGACAAGAGTTTTTCAAAGACAACCATTTCTGTCAAAGTGATTTGTGGTTTAAATCAAACAGCTCAGGTATTCTGAAAATACAGTTGCCATCACCAGCCCCTTGAGAGGTGGAATGAAAGCAGCTGTCTGGGAGAAAGAATTTTGGGGAAGATGGTCGCAATGTGAAGAGGGGTGTCCCAGTCCTACTGCCTCTCGGTGGCAGACCCAGCCTCAGCACAGAAGCCTCTGTAAGCCCAGTTTCTGGTAGTTCAGCTTTCCCCTGATCTTTACAGCCTATTTGGTGTGTCTCCTTGACGTGGCACAGGGGTACAGGCACGTACACACTTGGTATCTCCTGCCTGGGTTGTGTCTGGCTCCCATGTCTCAGCTGTGCCTGTTCCCTGGAACAAAACCTGTCTGGGCTGTATTCCCACATGGGACATAAACCAAGCATATAGAAGGAAGCTTAAAGTGTTTGTTGGAATAGGACAATAGTGTACTGAGATTTAAACAGTGCAATAGTGTACTGAGATTTAAACAGAGCAGGAACTGAGATGCAGACTGACTGTATAAGAGTATTAGATGCTTCCCTGGGAGTCATATTTAAGCCCTGACTTCCAGATCAAATATAAAGGATTTAAAAATCAGCCTTCTGTATTCGTATCACAGACCACTGGTAAATTAACTATATTAAGGTGATTAACTACACCAGCCAGCCAGAAAGTCTTGCTTCTGGCTGCCTTTTGTGCCATCTGTGTGCTCTGAATGTACCTGTCTGCTGGACCCTGCATAAAGGGAGGAAGGGAGAACACTTTTAATGCCAAGTTGAAGCAGGTAGCTCAGGCATATCACAAGTTTTACAGCTGAGCATAGCCCCACTAGTGTGCGATTAAGCACCTGCCCTGGGATTTTGAAGATTAGTGTGATACCTGTTTATTATACTTGTGAATGTAACTTGGTGGGAAAGTATGAAAGTATTTATTCTTTTAAAAATTGATTACTTGAAGCCAGATTTTCAAAGGTATTTTGATGCCTGAAGAAGGAAATATGCCTTTCATGGGTGTCAGTTGGGATAAATTATTTGAAAACCCTACAATTGTAGGAATCACCTAAAATGGCTTGTGGTCATAGAGTATTTTGTATTGGTAGATTATTTGTTAAATGGTGGTTCTGAATGCTGTTAATTCCACAAGAGTGCATATAATATTCTCTTTACACAGGGCCTACATATGGCTTTTCACCATTCTGGTTTTATTAGTTTTATTTATTGCTACTACCTTCTGTTTATAGTTCCAGTGTAACCTGTGAGGAGAAGCTGAATGACCATCTAAGTTGACTGTTAAATACTTATGGGCATTTCACTGTAGAACCCTTATAAAATCATGTTCTCTCAGGACACTATAAAACACTGCCTGGAAGCTTGCTACTCTGGTAACACAGAGTATAATAAACAAAGGTGGAGGACATCATAAGTTGATTCCCATAAAAGTGTGTCCAGAGAACTTAATATCCAAGTTGCTATAAAACATGTTCACACTTAGCTTCAGAGTCATCGTATTTTCCATTTAGCATATGCAGATAGCATATTTTTCTCAGCAAATAGAAATGTGTATATGCAACATATGGTCTGCTAGGAAATATAAATATAAATTACTGTCTATGTCTTCATCATTATTACACTTTAACTGGAAGGTTCAAACTCCAGAAAAAAAGCACATATAAGACAAATAAGAAAAATTAAAACTTTCTGCTCCAGCTGAACTTCAGCTCTAAATAGTTCTAGTCCACATACTTTCATCATCTGGATCAGGCTGAGGATTTGACTTATCAAAATACTTCAATTCTTGACTGTATTTAACTTTGTGACTAATTCTACTGACTCCTAAGGAGCTACTCAGAGCTATGAATTTGTATATACATGTAAATATGTATATGTGTTTATATATACAAACAGAGTAAATATATGAACAATGTACACATATTTAAACATATTAATTTAATTACATCACTAATAAACATCAACATACATTAATGTATTTGCAGAATTTAATCCTCAAAAGGCAAAGGAAATTAATTTTTTTTTGCTGTTTCAAAAGGTGTAGTATTACTTTCAAGAAGTTAGAAGATGGAGATTCCCAAACATTTCAGATGAATGGTGAAGGTTTACAATGAGCATTTCTTGTACAGCACAGTTATTTTTTACTATGAGTACTGAATAGGGACCTCATTGAATTTGCCCAATGATTCTGGCTTTTCTAAGATGCAAAGAGACACAGTTGTTGGTATGATAGATTTTACTGTTTAATATGGTTGTGGCCATGGTAGAAGACAGCTTGGAAACCATGAGTATAAAGGTTTTTAAACCTAGACAGGAACTTCATATGAGAATGGAATTTGTGTTACCCGATATGCTGTAACATCTTCTGCCATAGGGCCAGTAAGAAGTGAATCAGTTAATTATGGTATAAGAAGGTGACTGGGAGAACTAGCAATTTGTTTAAACTTGTTTTTACACTAATTATTAAGTGTGTATTGGTTTATAAGAGTGCTATATTTCACTGCATTTTTCGAATTCAAAGAGTTTAGGAGTGGGCTGTGTTCAGTGCACATTATAAACACTATTCTCACTTAGAGAAGGTATCTTTCTCAACCTTTCCCAGTCAGTCCCATGTCAAGAGAATCCATATATGATTTAGGTGCTCATACAGAGCTTCTGACTCATCCACTAGCTGACCTGTGCAAAGATCTTAATCTCAAGAACTGGAGTACTGGCCCTTGATTCAAGACCTCTGTCAAATAGGGGTGGTTCTCCTGAGACCTGACTAGAGTGCACTGTTGAGAAAAAAATTAAAACCAAACTCTGCTTGCTTCGAGGTAGCAAGTGGAGATCCTGCACAATGTCACTGCCAGATCAATGCAATGTCTCTTGACATCTTCCTTTACACGTAAATGCAACAGTAACTACTGATTAACCAATTCTTCTTCTGGCACAGACTTCTGTCCTTCGATTGCCTCCCCACACAGGCCAAGTAAGAGTGGTGCCTTTTATTCTCTGCTTTCTTCTTATGATTCATGTCAGGTTTCCTATGAACTAATTGTCAGAGATCTTCCAACCAGTCAAGATATAGGATCTACACCACAGGGATTCCTCTACAGTGACTCAGTCTTAGCCTTTCCCTATTATTATTGGAGAATATTATAATAACAATGCAATGATAATAACAGGGATGGTAATAATAACAATAATGATAGGAAACGTAGTAATAACAATTAAAAGCTGCAATAAGTAGCACAGCACCAGCTCTGGAATAATATTATTGCCAAACTCCCCGTATTTGTTTGAAAGAAAAAACCAATTAATTAGATATATGAGAAGATTAGAAAAGAACTTGCAATTTGCTGAAAATGAGAATTGATTGAATTCAGCCTATCTAGAAGGGGTAATGGTCAACTTAAGAATTATTCAAGTCTCAATCAAACAGTACAATAAATGTAGAAAATATTTGTGAATATTTGTGAACACCTAAATCTTGTGTTTAGTCAGAAAATTTCCCAGTAGCTCTGTGTTACCATACAGTATTGTGATATGTGCCAGAGGCAATACCAGAGTACCATCATTGCATGGGATGGCCATTAAGACCTGAACACAGATGGTCAATGGTAGATCCTTGTTGTCAACCTGAGCATGTGCAAGGCCAAGCATGAGCTATTACAGGTCTGATAAAAAGCTTAGGGAGGCTATTTCAAAGCATAAGTGGGAAGTTTCATGCATGTCTACTCTGAATATCAAGAAACTTTCAGATAAATCTTAATTATGATGGCAGATGCTATGTTATTCCTTTTGATGATTGTTTGAGGTGGATGGGGAAAAGCTTATTTAGATTAGATAGTTTAGTTAAATTAGAGACCTCACAAGGTAATCCTTGGTTATGGGAGATGGCAAACAGACAAAATTAATCTTTCTTGACTTACAAATAGTCAATTAGTCAAACAGCTAATACTGTATTGCAGTCAGGATATGGAGGTTGTAAAAATACAAATGGAACCAAACATAAATTAATCTGGTAAACCAGGAATATGTGTTGACACAGACTAGCTTAGGCGATGCAAACCTGCCTGGGACCTTCTGTGCTTTCCTGAGTCAATGATGCAATGGTTTCACAAGGTCTGTCAGTCATCCAACGCATGACAGGTGGTGTCTGGGGAGCACTACACCCTAGTGACCCACAGCTAGTATAAGACGCTGGTTGGAAAACAGCAACATTCAGAGAGGCCCGAAATTAAACTGCATACTAAACCTGTCCCAAAGGTACATGGGATGGCAAAAATGTCTTAGACTTAGTACTATTGCTGTCTCTCTTCTCAGATATTTAACACATAGTCCAAAGTTAAAGCAAGTTCAACAGAGCCCAGAACCACTATGAAGATGTATAATCAACTAAGAGTTAAAGGCTGCAGTACATTGTGTGAAATATCCTCACTGAAACCTGATGCATGTTTCTCAAAGCTTGTGTGCATGCATCATTTTTCTTCTGCCTTTTTCTCTTAAACACTGCAAATGGGCAAAGAGTGCTGTGTGAAAAAGCAAAACGTTTTTGAACTTTAGAAAAACAGTGTTAGTTTAGAAAGTTTGGGAACTGTGTGTACACAGAGTACCTTTCAGCCTCAGTAATCCTGTCCTCCCTGCCCTAACCTCTTCTCTTTCTTTCTTACACTTTCACAAGTTGTTTTTCTGCCTTCATAATTTTTCTTGTTTTTAACCACAATATATATTTGCTGAAGCCTGAACAGTCCCAGTACACTTGAACATGGTAAACACAGCATTTCACAATGCTCTCTGTGCTTGGATACAGAGAACATGGTATTTCCTGAAAAGTCAGTTTCACTAAACTAAACCGTGTGGGATACTAAAACCCCCTAAGATGCAAGAGCCCTCAGAAATGTAGGTCATACTGAAAACTTTCTCTTCTGCTTGTTAAGTGGAAAGTGCTCTCTTTGGAAAATACTGGTTTCATCTTTCTGCTGGATAAAAAGATATAAACTGGAAATATGGTAGCCAACACATTACTCTTTTGTAGGGAATTTGGCTTCTGTACATATACACAAGGCCACTGTGAATCAGGCATATATTAATAGTTTGTAAAAGATTTATCCTGTTTTTAACTGATGCATTCTCAGCAATGATTTCACAGAGCCAGTTTTTGTAGATTGCCATGTTTTGGTTTGCTGGGGCTTGACTTAAACATATTCTTTCTAGTCTCCTGAGTTTCATTTGGGTTTTTGTGTTTGCTCAAAGTCACATCAGCCAAAACCTGCTAGATTTGTCTGATGTGAAACTGAACCAGTGAGAAACCTCTGACCTCTGCAGAATTTCAAGCTGGAAGAAATGCTGGGCTAAGCGGTGTTTGCAGTTCAGTGCAGGCTGGTGCTCCTTGGTGAGCTGGCTGGGAGACAGTGCAGTCAGACTGCACCTTCATTGCACTGAAAAAATAACTTTTTTCCTTAAGCAGCACACAGAGCACAATGCATTTTAAAATCTTCTGTTACACATAATCTTCACTGCATGTTGTGTGCTTTTGTTTCTTTTCCTCCTGTTCTGCAAACACAGCAATGTTGCTTTTCATGGCCAAGGCTCTTACTAAGAGCTGACTTTTTTCCACCTAAAGTGAACCTTGACACATGAAAAATTCCTCTGTACTTCCTTTTGGAAAGCAAGGATGGACACACGATTATCTATAGCTGAATCTTTGCTTCATTAGTAGGGAATAATAATAAATGCAGAGCCAATGCATGTTAATGCATCTAGTCAGTAGTCACACTAGCATTAGCATAAACAGCTTATATTTTACAGATTAAAGCACTGGGAATGTAGCAGCATGCAAAAATCTAAGAGATTATTTGCCGTTATTCTTTTTTTAGAAAAGTGAAAACCTGGTGTATTTCACTTAATTGTCCATCAGGAATGTCCCTAAACAAATGCCAAGTTTTCAAATCAGCAGTTTAAATGCATAAGAATGAGAAAATAAATAAAAATGGCATCATATGAGGTGTATGTGTATGTCCGTGTAAGACACAGTCCATAGTGAACACAGGATTTGAAGAAGGGACACATTTGGATAGACAGTGCTTAACTGAAGCTGGAGGTTTCTTGAACTATGAATTTCTCCTCATTCCTCCTTTGTCCTTGTCCTTCTTCAGGCTGTCATGCTTTGCTCCTCTAACACTTTGGGGATTTCCTTCTGCTTCTGAGGTTGTTCAACCAAGCACAGGAGGAAAAGACCTATGTCTGGAGAAGCGCAGACTGTATATCATGAAGTTTTTGATAACTGTTTACAAGTTACGTGTTGTTGTGACTGCTGGACAGGAGTCTGGCCATGGCCTTCACAAGAAAAGAACCCTTTCTGCCTGTTGAATCCATTTCACCCTGAGACTGAAGGCAACCAAGTCCAGTAAGACCTCATATATGTTATTTTAATTGAAGGAAGATCAAGCCTTAGGCACAAGACACATACTCTAAGACTGTAGTATAATTTCAGATACCCAACCCTTTCCTTTCCAAATTCCTTACAAGGACTTTCATGCACTTGTATTTTGACTAGAAGGCAATAATTATTCAGGAGTACAGCAGCACCACAGCACTCAACAGTTTAAACACCAAAATCAAATCAAATAATGTATATCCAGGCGAAATTTCTTGGAGTATTCAGCTGTCAGGGCAGCTGCTCATAGTCTTTCCTGTAGGACCCAAATGAAGATCCATAGCTAAACTGATGAAAATGTACAAATGTACAATGTACAAGACAGTTTTGCAAAACTGGGTAAAATGCATAATTTTAAGATGAAATATCGTGACATTTTTTGAAAATCCTCAAACTCTACCTTGTCTTGGAGCAGAAGCTTTCTATGTATCTCAAATAGTACAGCAGTAAAAGCAGAGCTATTCCAGTCCTGCCAATGCCAGGTTTGAGGAGAAGGTTGGGCTAGCGGTTCACCTGCAGCTTCTCAAACCTTTTCCCTCCTGAAGCTCCAGGCAAATACAGAACAGCTTGCTCACTTAGAGCCTACAAAGCTGATTACAAACTGTGGTGGTTTGACCTTGGCTGAAATGCCAGGTATCCTCCAAAA
This sequence comes from Scytalopus superciliaris, assembly GCA_013400415.1. NCBI lineage: Eukaryota > Metazoa > Chordata > Aves > Passeriformes > Rhinocryptidae > Scytalopus > Scytalopus superciliaris. Next base: position 53,178 of record VXBX01008686.1, read on the forward strand.
CCTCTCTGAACCCCACCCTCGCTCCAACTAGGCAAAGATAAAAAACCAGCTAAGAATTTACTAATAGAGATAATGGCAAAGGTCTAATGAACTTCATGGGCAAAACAGGCTCAGAATGAGGGTAATGTTTAAATTTATTACTAACAAGCTAAGAACTAAAGTAAGAAATAAAACAGTCTTAGAAACACTTTTTCCAATAACTCTTTGGTCTTTTCATGCTCTCCCTCTTCCCCACCAACAGTGAGGACAGGGAATGGAAGATTTGCAGTCAGTTGTTGCTTCCAGATACTTCTAATATAAGAGTCCAAGACCCTTCTTGGGCAGCAGTTCTTCCAAAACTGTTGTATGTGGGTCTTTCCATGGACTGCAAGGGGACAGCCTGCCTCACCACAATCACCACCATGGCTACAGGGGGATCATAACTCTGAGCCCTTCCCTTGCCCATGGGGTCCCTTCTCCCGCTCCTCCTGCTCCAACCTTGGATGTCTGCATTGTTACTCCATGGCTGCAGATTCTAACTGCACAACAACTCCTATTCTTAAATATGGTACCACAAGAGGCATTTCTATGATTCCTAATTGGCTCGACCAGGGGCACATGCAGGAAGTCCCTCCTAGACCTGGCTGTCATTGGCTCCAAGAGGAGAGGGGAAGTGTCTAGCAGTTTCTAACAGAAGCCACCACGCTGTGATTTTGGTTTCTACCAAAACTCAGTTTTTTCTTCACAGAAACCCAAGACACAAAAATAAAAATTACTGTAACGGATTCTGGTATCACTTGATGTGTGCTTGGGCCTTTCTAAACATATAACCCCACACAGACCTAGTGCAGAGGCACTCATAATCAAGACACTATGATGAGACATAGTAAGTGACAATTAAGCATCAATTAAGGAAAGGGCAGGGACAACATCTTAAGCCTGTTAGTTTACTGGAAAAGTGGTGTATTTGCAGGTTAACACCCTTATTTTCTTCCCTATTTAAAATAGCCTGCTCTGGTACACAAGAGAAATGTCTCAGTTTTTACCTTCTTTCTAAAAAAGAAGGTAGGATATTTCTATTCTTGTAGTTTATAGTTTTTAAAAAATAGTCAACTTCAAAGTCTATGTGATTAACTCCATGAAAAAAAAAAAAAAAGGCAGATTGGGCCTTAGATTTAAAAAGTGAAAGAATTGGAAAAGAGAAAGGAAAGAAGTATTTCTGTCACCTTGTTACCAATGTGCTCCTTAAGGGACACTTAATGAAGGTAAACAAGAAATTCCATTATTGTACCTTGTTCAGCCTTTGAGCCCACTGTGTTGGAAGTGTCTTGCCAGCAAAAACCAACTGTAGGATGAGTTTTAATTTTTACCTCAAAGAAAGTACAGATAAGAACAGTCCTAATGCATGCTTTGAAGGCAGAAGGGTTCCTACACGTTTGTGGCATACCTGTTCTGGGAGGTCTGCCTGGAGATGAAGCCTGTTCTGGACTATCAATAAAGGTATCTAGTGTGCAACCTACAGTTCTTCCAAAGAACCAATTTATGCTTCCAAAGATACTGAGCCCAGTTCTGTTTCCTTGGAAATCTAGGAAGTTCTTAAAAATATTTTGTATTTACAATTCTCATCTTCACCACAGTTTCGTTGCCAAACAAAACATAGACTTGCAGAGCAATGAAGTTAGTAATGGATGATGAATCTTTACTGAGACTCATTTAACACATTGCCTATTTGAAGAATTTTTGTTGATATTGGGGTTTTTGGTTTTGTTTTTGTTCAACTATTTTCCTTCTTTTTTCCCCTTTTCTTCTGAGATTATCAAGAAAAGGAAAATGGATCCAATGGGTTCCAATTTGGAAAAAAGGTCTCCCAAGGCTCACATAGGAAGGCTTTTGTGATGTATTTTAACTAGTACTTTTATGACAATGACTTAAAGAATGACAGTATTCCTCACTCTGAAACAAATTATTTGCAGAATGAATACCTTTTTTTTTTCCCCAGAGTGAGCTGGTAGAACATAAGAAAACTGAAGTGATATGCTTTAAAGGCTTACAAGCAAATTTCCTCATACAGACAAATATATTTCACTGTAATTCTTGAAAGACTAGTTGATTTAGCTATGTGTATAAGAAACGTCTGGCAAGTAGAGTATCTCAGTACACATGCCAGGCAAGGAAAGGAAACCCAGACTACAGACAAATTTCCAAACAGACAAAAATACTGAATTTCAGGTGTTGAGCAGGGAGAAAGAAGATTAGATTTTAAGCATTTAACCTAATGTGCCTTGATCATGGATGGGAGTTCTGGCTACTTCTCTAAAGCAATTAAAAAGTGACATAGAAAAACAGAAGATGATGGGATGCTCACCCCACAAAAGGATTAGTGCAATCTGTTTTCATTCCTTGGGAGAACTGCACCAACAGTGTGTAGGTTTTGATGTAAGGGTAGACAACATACCGACCTACCTACACACATGACAGGGAGGTACAGAGGCACTTAACAAAATGTTCTTGTGGTGGCCAAAATATTCTAATGAGGCAATCAGAACTTCCTGGTAATGGTGAAAATATGTCAAAGCCAACTTTGTGGGATATTGTGACTTGGCAAAGAGCTTGCAGTGATTTTACAGGGGGAATTAGACTTGTGCCTAATTTCAGTTAATGATTATTTCATACAACAAAAGCGGTACATATGACAATGATTTTTGCAGATAAGACAATAGAAAGATTACATACTGCATATGATTTTGCATAAGGAAATCATATGGGATTGTGACAGTCATTTGGAGCTCGATTTTTTTTGCTGGGGAATATAAGATTTTCCTTAAAGGTCCCTGTCAGTTTAGCTTATTGCTTAGCACTACATATTAGCAAAATTCACGTAAAGGCAGTAGCAGATAAATACAGGTAGAGTCCTTAAAATACTGCAAAATTTCTTTCACTGAAAGATAATGTATCACTAGATAGAAAGTATCACCAGAATAATTTTTAAATTACAGTAGTGCTTTAGTTTTATATGGTAAGATCAGATGCATCTAAAAAAAACCCAATAGACCAATAACAAACATAGAAATCTCACGAAGAAATTTACAAAATAATCTTCTCAGAGATAAGCAAAACATTGGTATTTTATTGACCTGTTATTACTACATAAACAATCTCTTTTCTTATTTGCATCTTAGTCAAAGCCAATTTATGGTCTAATTCAGTGCTTAATGAAACTACTGAACAGAAATACTGACATCAAGAGCATTGCTCAGGAATAAGTGCTGTGATCATCAAAAAAATAGTTTAAGAAATGTTTGAATATTCGAGTCAGAACAAAACACATAGCCATGGACTAGTCTTCAAAGCTCATAATAAATCAGTCTTGTAGTCTCAGAACCTTCAGCATCCATCACAATCCAATTAAACAGTCACATCCTTCTGCAGCACAAAGAACCAATATGGAATGATGGTCTCTGAGGGTGAAACATTCTTCTTTCAGGAACTTGTTACTGAACTCCATACTGGAAGTGATCAATCTGAATCCAAACTGACAGTGTTTAGATCAAACCATAACCTGTTCCAGGAACGTGTTCCATTCTAGGAAGGATGTCTGAATAAATTCTGTCAAATTAAAGACCACAGAATGTAATTGTTCATGCATGACTGTACACATGGCTTAAAAATTAAGGCTATCAGTAGATAATAAATGCCTGAAAGATTGAAAGCATTCAAACTGAGATAAATTATTTACAAGTATTCTTTATTTAAATGTCCACATAATTTTTATTGTAATTAAATTTAATTAATTTTTCAATTGTTATAATTAAATATTTCTCATACTCCATGTTAAAAAGATATTTCATATTTTTATAATTAATTTTCTTATTTAAAACAACCAAAACTCATTTGACATTGGGCCAGTCCAGGATTATACCCCAAGTCTTGTGTGAAAACTGTCTGGTGGGTGATGTGGTAAGGAAACACATGAACCTTAGCCCTCAATACCCACCAGACAGGTTTGCAGCCAAACAGTCCTTGCAAAAAGGAGTACCTTACTTAGCCTTTTATTTTCCTTTCCTCCTGCAGGATTTGGTCTATACACCCCCATTAATCACCTCTGGCTAGCTGTCTCTTTGGTGCAGAATCTCCTTCCTTGTGGCTTGGACTTCCTGAACTCACACTTTGTTTCTACTGCTTTAGATTACACAGTGACTGCTTGTAAGTCAGTGTGGAATGAAGCTGTTATTAGAAAGAGATGCTCTTTCTAATTGTATTGCTCCAGCAAGTGACTAAAAGCAGACATTTAAATGTGCAACAGATGAATGAATGTGTCTTGGGATAAATATCTTACGAACTGGAAATCATCATCCTGTCCTTTCCAAACAACATTTCTATCTGCTTATGTGGTGAACTCCTGTGGTTTGTGGGCAGCTGATTTGGTAGGAGTTACGAAAAGCTCACCGAGTTAGCATTTAATCTTCATTGCCTCACAGCCTTTATACAGATGTTCATTCTTACATGTTAAATATGACCAATGTACATGCAACATTTATGACCAAATGGCTCTGTAAATATTGGGTAATGAAGAGTATATTTTGAAAACAGTTGACACCTTACAAGCATTGAATAGAAATTTGACATAGATTTGCAAAGATCACCGGAAGCTCAAAGTCAATAGCAGGCAGATGCTTAAATTTTTTATCTTCCTGTATCCTGGAATATCTCAGACATACTTTAGTTTTATAAACATTACTGTTTTGTGGATTTTCTTTCAAATTAACTAGTTGAAATTGCAGGTCTCCATATGCCTTTGAGATGTTATTTCTGCTGTTTATACATGTCCAGATCTTATTGCAAATTTGCTGGTGTATACAGACAAATTGCTTAACAGAGAATTTTCAAGGCTTTTAGATACTTAGAACACAGAGCAGCATATAATTAGATTTTCCAAAGCTCCAAAGCCAGTGTAATGTCTAACTCCTGTTAGATACTGAGACCCACTAGGCTGCCCATGCATTTTTAGGTACGTGACATTCCCTCTAACACAGCCTGCCTGTGCTTCTGTGGACACCAGGGTTAGCCAGCATGTGGAGACATTAGCAACACAGGGTTGAAGTCACATAAACACTTAGTTCAGATCTCTGCCCTGGCAGCCAGTTTCATCATGTACTTCCATGCATTGTGATGTTCACTTCATCATTGCCAGTGAAATTTTTTCAGGTGCCCAAAAGGAAAGATGAGTGGCAAAGAAAATACAGTGTTTAATTATTGTATTTACTTAACACTAAGCACAGACTCCTATTAAGCTAAACTGTATTAATAAGACTATGGTATCAATATTAAATAGTAGAATGATACTATAATGAGCCCAGTTTCCAAAATAAATGAAAGAACTCATTAGCTAGCGTTACCTTTGGCCTACAAAATATACCTTGAGCTATTTCACATGTTCATTAATTAATAAAATTTTGGCTCTTATCTCTCTGTTAGAGTGATTCATACTCAATACTTTGAATCAATTCTGAGAAATTAATGCTTCTCTAGTACTCTGTTGTGAGACAAGGTATCAACCACAGTTGCGTCATATTAGTGATTCATTAGTCAGACTTCTGATGCTGAAGCCAATCTCGTGACATTTGTATGGAAAACTTCTGTTCTTTGTTGGTACAGTAGCTCAAACAGTTCAGTACACTCCAGTTTTCATTTAACATAACATTAGTGACTCATTTGTTTTTTCAGTTTCAAGTCTGTCAGGAATTCATGAATTGTATTCTTTTTACCTAGTAATTTGGTGTCTCTAAGTTGCCTTCTGTCCTTCCAGGCAGTGGTTGTTCTGTTTCAATGTGAATGTCCAATGTTATGTTGGAAGGAAAACCCACCGTTTACCAGCCTGTTTGAAAAAGGGGCAGACAAGAAGGCTAAGCAGTGTTTTGTTTCTATGTCTGCAAAGGGGTTCATTGGAACAGCATTTTGACTACAGGTCCACAAATTTATTACAATATAGAATCTGTAATGGCACTGAAGGCAGGGCAGGCAGTCACAAAGAAGATAAAAAGAAGAATGCAAGTTTCTCACCTTCGGAGTTTTTGTTTTGTTTTTTTTTTTTTTTTTTTTTTTTTTTTTTTTTTTTTTGTTTTTTTNAATTTGCAGATGACACCAAGCTGAGTGGTACAGTTGACATATGTGAAGGATGGGATGCCATCCAGAGGGAGCTGGTTAAGCTCAAGAAGATGGCACATGGGAATCACATGAGGTTTGGTAAGGCCAAGTTCAAGGTGTTACACCATGGCAGGAGCAATCCCCAGTATCAACACAGGCTGGGGGATGAGCAGATCAAGATCTGTGCTGCCAAGAAGTACTGGAGAGTGCTGGTGGATGAGAGGCTAGACATGACCCAGCAATATGCACTCCCAGCCCAAAATGCCAGTTATGTCCTGGACTACATCAAAAGCAGTGTGGGCAGCAGGGCAAAGGAGTTGATCCTGCACCACTGCTCTGCTCTGGTGAGACTCCACCTGG
>VXBX01008686.1:59688-69861 GCA_013400415.1 Scytalopus superciliaris
TACCCTGGTTATTTTTTTTTTTTTTTTTTTTTTTTTTTTTCATTTCTGTCTTCTTCACTGTGACAGCATGAAGATGCTTCTCTCTGCAGACTGGAGGAAGGAAGAGACACAAATGGAATGAAGGAGGGAGGAAGTACCTCACAGGAATGGAAGGCTCAAGAAGAAATTACAGAACATGCTCTGAGGTTGACAAGGATGAGTAGTTTTGGATTATGCACATCCAAGGTACTAAACACTATCAAGGGTAGTGGTCAATGACTCAGAGTCCTGATGGATGTCAGTAACAGGTCATGTCCCTCAGGGGTCTGTACTGGGACTCCTGTTATTTAATGTCTTCATTAATTACATAGATGGAGGNTCTGTGCTGCCAAGAAGTACTGGAGAGTGCTGGTGGATGAGAGGCTAGACATGACCCAGCAATATGCACTCCCAGCCCAAAATGCCAGTTATGTCCTGGACTACATCAAAAGCAGTGTGGGCAGCAGGGCAAAGGAGTTGATCCTGCACCACTGCTCTGCTCTGGTGAGACTCCACCTGGAGTGCCACATCCAGCTCTGGGGTCCCCAGTGCAGAAACAACAGGGACTGGTTGGAGTGAGTCTAGAGGAGGGCCATTAAGATGATCAGAGGAGGGATAGAGCACCTTTCCTATGAGGAAAGGCTGAGAGAATTGGGATTATTCAGCCAGGAAAAGAGAATGTTTTGGTGTGACCTTGCAGTACCTCAAGGGAGCCGGAAAGACAGATGGTGAGGCTATTTACAAAAGCATGTAGTGATAGCACAAGCAGGAATGGCTTTAAGCCGAAGAAGGGTAGGTTTATTAGGTAATAAGAAGAAATTCTTTACAATAAAGGTGGTGAAGTACTGGAACAGACTGTCCAGGAAGCTGTGGATACTCCAATCCAGAAATGTTCAAGCCAGGTTGGATGAGGCTTTGAGCAATCTGGTCTAGTGAGAGGTTCCCTGCCTGTGGCACGGAGGGGAAACTGGATGATCTTTAAGGTTTCTTCCAACCCAAACCATTTTATGATTCTGTGAGAGTCAGAAGTTCCAGGTGTTAACAACTTCAGTGTGCTAGATAACAAAAAGTATTTCACTTTGATCCTTCCAAAGACCAGAAAGGAGAAAGGTCTAATACAAGGAGTGTGTCAGTCCCCTGTGTGGGATATTTATTTTGTTTTAGTTAGGTGTTGCTCTTATTTGACTTTTTCAATGGGAGTCTTGCAAGGTGTGATACTGCTATTTGTATTATCATTAAGGGTTAATTTTTGTCTGACAGACACAAAGATTCAATAATTCAAATGTTATTGTGAAAAAACTGAAATGGAAAAACTCAGAACAAACTGAGAAAAATGAAAAATAAGCAGATTTGTCATCCAAAGGTTTCCGGACATGGAATCCATAAACCTAGAAACTTAAATGCACTTTTTGTGCTTTCTCTGGCATTATATAAAGCATAACACCAAATCTATTTTATATTATACAGTTCATCCAAATATACCCTAAAGCGAGTAATAAAATGGAATGCACTTAGACACACCCAATTACACTATAAAACCAGAATGCTATATAGCAATTAATCCAAGGTAATTCATAAATCTAAGCAAAACCACTGAGAATAAAGTAAATTAAACATGGTAATTTTGATTTGGCATTTAAAATATAGTAAAAATAAAATATAAAACTCTAGGGCTACATTTTGAAAACTCATCCTTCTCATTTGTACCTGTAAATTACAAACCCAAGTTACTGTAGTAACAGCAAAATTCTACTAAAATAAGTTATGTCACAAACTTGTTTCCTTTGAGTGTTTGCCTACTACACTGTGCTGACAGGTCAAACACGTAGATCAATAAATAGCATGCATGGCAAGGGCTTTCTCTTTACTGATTCCTGTCTGGAGCAAATGTCCCTTTTTCACATTTGCCAGCCGGCATGCACCTGCACATCAGAGACTTCTGAAATCCTGAGATCTGTGTGTTTGGTCCAAAGTCCACTGGAGCCAACGAGCATCTAACTATTGACCTTTACTGGCATCAGATCAAACTAGAGGTGACCTAAACAGCAAGAGCAATCCACTTCAAGAGCAGTATGGCAGCCAGCAAGCTTCAAAACACTCCGAAACACCAGAGCATGGACGAAGCAGTCCTGGGCAGTGAACCTGATCTATCCATCTCGCGCTCTTGAGAACAGTTCTGAGGAAAGTTTGGGAGTTCAGCAATCCAGAGAGTGTTTCCAACAGGCAGTCTTTATGCAGCCAAACTGTTTTGAAGGTAGCCTTGAGCCACTTGGTGTCAGCTGGTTTTTAGTGTCTAGAAGACTCCCAGCCACAAGTGTAGATGGAACTGCTGCAGGTCAAGAAGTGACTCTCACAGACGGTATTATAAGGTGGATATGAATAGTAGTACTTAAAGAGACCTTAATGAGACACCACACTGCTCACCTGCACTGGTGGTTGCTCACTACAAACCCATGGTATGAGACAGCTCTGCTTCAGTGCCTTGGGCATGGGCTGACACCATCAGACTGCTGAGCTTTGCAAGTGCTACTATGCCCTGTGAGCTCTGCAAGTGCTTTTGGAGAATAATGTGTCTGATATGGCAAATTCTGGAACTTCATCTCTTAGCTGGGGTTTAGAGAGTTCAATGCTTCAATATGAGAAAGTAAGATCTGGCTAGGCTTGATCGGAATACAGGGAGTTCAAGTAGATGTTGAAGGCAAATGTTTCCTGATTCCTTCTATTTAGCAAAGACACTTAATTTTTTTTTGACAAATTCATTACATCATTAGGATATGGGCCTAAAATAAGAATGTACTCCTTAGTGAGTGGTTGGACATGGGTAGAAAAACACCTGACTGACATCTGTTGTATTTATTTTGGAGAGTGGTTCAAGAGCACCCTGCCAGATACTGATGCTGGCTGGCACTCAGCAGTAGCAGTGCCAAAATGAGTGGAGCCATTTTTTTTCTTTTTCTTCTTTGTATTTTTTTTAAATGTAAAGAAATCTTGGCAGTAATTGAAAAAAGATAACACAATGAATTGCCTTTTAAATTCAAGTGATCAATCCCATCTATTGCTTTGTTGAGCAACGATACCCTGAATATTTTGACCAGGTAATATGAAGAGAGGAACTAATAGTGCTGTTTGGAATAAAAAAATTATGGCTGTCTGCACTGAAACAGGTGGTATAAATATGTTTCCAGTAATTCCATGGCTGTATAAATTGTAGTGTAATTACGGAGTTCTTTAGATTGTCATAGCTCTGTGAACTATCATCTGTGGATTCATTTAAAACAATTGCCTCCCTCTAGTAAGGGCAAAATCTTCTGAAATAACCATCAAGTACACATGTCTGCTGGAGTCTGCAGCAAATTAAGAGATTAGTGAATTGTGATTTCATAGGTGACCGTTTTAACACAGGCATCAAGTGAAAGTTTTGACATTTTGCACCTGACATTGGATCCCTTTTTCTCCTCATTGCCATGAAAAGTTGATGAGTGGTGACAACTCAAAATCACCCCTGTGCCTTCTAAAATAGTGGAAAAGGAGATGAGGCATCACTGGCAACTACCCTGTGGATACTAAATATCATATAGCGTCCCCAGCTGTTCACAGAGCTTTTGTCTTTCCATAAGCAGCATCTATATGTTAATTATTTAAAATATTTTAGCTTATGCAGTTATTTTGTGAGCCCTTTATCAGCTGGGAATGTGCTAGTGAATTGTGCAAGTGGGAGGGACAGAATTTTAACCCAACCTAGGACCAAGGCTTCAGGGTAATGCTACACACCTGCAGCATAGTTTATCACTTTATCACCTGATTTGCTAGGCTGCGCTGTGCTGGTGTAATTGCCACCCTGTCTTACATAGAGATGTAACATCAGTGATACAGAATACTTCTTTGCAGTTGCTCTTCTTAAAGCTACTCTTCAGCATAGCTTCTTATTTAGGAGAAGTTGACCTCATGCTAACTCTTTGCACTACTGTGAACATGAAGTTTCTCCATCTCTGAAGTAAATGTGAGTGCTTGAGGGCTTTGCCAAGATGATAAAATTAATGCTGAGAGTTGCTCAGAAAGAGAAAACTGCATGTCATCTCAGGAAAGAGTCTTTGGTGACCTGTGGGATGATCTCTCCAATCTAGCAGTACTGTCTGATTTTGTCCAAAAGGCAAAGTAAGGTCATCCCTCCCTGCTATTCTTGCTTTCTTCTCTTTTCTCCCTTACCCACTAACAGAGGAGCTTTTGCTGGCCTTAGAGAACTATTTAGTAAAATGGAAATTGTCATCTGGGAAACATAATTGAATTTGACCCTGTGTTTCCTTAAAATCAGACTTCAAGTATTTAGTTTAGTTTTCTAAGCTATGTTTGCTTTATATTGATTTTGCAGTGTGGCTTCAGGGTTCTTTACACATGTAGATGTCACTAACTAGTTGACTGATATGAAAAGAGAGGGAAACACTGTTTTGGTGGTGGCTGTCGGACAGGTACATACACAGGCTGCTGTAACCATCAAGAAGCACAGTATAACCAGTCAGATCCTCAATCTTTGGTTTGTATGTGTGGGATATCTTTTAATGATTCTGTTGAGGAGGAGTAGAGGTAGCTTTTAATGATGCTGTCCCTTCTAAGGTAATAAAGTAATGGGTATATTGCAAGGAGGAACTCATGTAACAGGAAATGGAAAGCAGAACTAAGCATGATGCAACACAAGGGTCACCCATTCTCTCCCCACTCCTACCACTGGGCAGCAAGTCCATTGGTTCAGTAACATAAATGCTGTCAGCAGACTCCTAACAAATGCTGCAATATGGATTTAACTGGATTACCAAGTCAATAGCAAACCACTAATTACCAACAGTTTGTTTTCACAGACATGAAGCACATGGGTGTCTACTGCCTACATTGCCCTACATATCTCAAAAGACACAAAGAGAAATATTCAATGAATAGGCCAGAAAAGATGTCAGAGAACAAGAGGTTACTATAAAATGGTTACCTTGAACCATACTGTGATCTAAAGATTATGGCAAATGCATATATTTGTCATGAGTAGGGGTTAAAGACCAGGACAAAGGACCAGAATGTGTAAAAGAGAAAAACTTGGATAAAACCAATGGAGTGGGAACTAGTACCAGCTCTGGGTTTGATCTAGGAGTCAGTGTTTCTCCTCTCCAGAGTAGCAGTTCTGGAGAGAAATGTACAGGCAGCAAGAAGACTTCTGTAGGAAATGTGGGGTCACAGGAGACTGAGGAAGGAGCCAGATGGAAATGCCTGGCTGGGGCCATATACAAGCTGTGATTTACTCAGACACAAGTTATTGGGCTTAAAACAGGGTAACTGAGAGAAAGTTAATGGCCTGTGACATACAGGAATGAATATAGATGATCTAATGGTCCCCTTTGGCCCACAAGCACTATGAAAGAAAAAAGTGGAAAATTTTACATTTCTGTATAAACTTTTTATCTGGAAGAATATCAGATTTTTTTATTATTAATGATAGTAACCATCATATTTAGCACTTTCGGTATTCTAAAAGTGTATGTGTGTGTATATGTGTGTGTGCCTTTGGAAGTAGCAGCGTTAGGAGTTAACTGAGACATTAAGTTAAATGCCCAACGCTTGGTTCTCTTGCAAAGACAGACCCTTAACAACCTAAAAGTAGATCTGACTCTGTGTTGTGCCTTATCCAGATTAGATATGATGCTTCCAGTACGCAACTGTAATGAGTACTATAAGACATCGGTTGAGCACTAAATCACTGACATAACTTCTCAAATCAAAGATTAACAGCTCTTGATAGAGATTTCTCGTATTTCATTGCAGTTCACATAGGCTGGGGGTGGGAATTATACATACATTTTTCTGGCCCTCCCCAAGAATTCAGGTTGCACCCTGAGGTGGCAATTAAAGAAATGAATATGTGTGCAGAACAGAGAATTACAAAGGGTCATAAAGCAAACTTCTATTTATTTGTTTTCACAGAAGTATAAGCAAGAAACTTACCAGACAAAATCTGAACATCAAATTATCTTGCCTGGGATTTCTCCTTTGTGTGCACACAACACAAACCTTCATCTTATACTCAGCACTGAATCCTCAGTACTAACAAAACAGGTGTTGAAGAGCATTTGTAATTGGACCAACCTACCATGAACAGATTTAGTAAAACAGTGCAAAACACCTGCCTTTTCCTCATGACATCAACAATACCCTATGGGCAGTGAGTTGAAATACATATGTCAACCTGCACCTCTGTAATTGTGACATAAGATACCCAGTCACTTGAAATATAAGAAAAAAATCTCTGCATTTCTGAATGTAAAGGTTAAAAGGTATGCATTTAGGAACAAAGTCCTGGAACATTTTATCTATTATGGAGAAGCATGATGGAAAAACCCTTAAAGTTACCATAAGAAATGCTTGCTAAAGAATTATTTTTTTTTAGAAAAAGCTCTTACATGTCTTCTTTATTGTGCCAAATCTAATGCTGCAATTATTGGCTTGCTATGAGTAGAGTGGGAATTCTGCTACTTTTAGCTAGTTGCATGCAGTAAAGTGTTCCTATATATAGTTCTTACACAATTCTTCAAGTATGAGGAGCAAAGAAGCTAATATAATCTAATACAATATTGTGCTGCATGTTTGAAGAAACCTTATAAACAGACTTGGCCAAAGTACCACACTCTTGTGTTAATTGATGGACACGAAAATGGCTATTTTAGCCACATAATCAGTTAACAGGTCATTTTTCTTTAATTGTATGTGTTGGAAAAGCAAAATATGTGTCAGAAAAATCAGTTATATGTTCCTGACAGACAACAATCAGAAGTGAACGTTGAGTATCTGCCTATTGGACTCTATGTATTCTTGTTCTGTTTTTTATATTGAAGCATACTGAACAGGACTATATTGAGTTTTTCCCCTCCTAAGTTGTTATTTTTAATTAAAAAGTTTGTGAAGCATCTCTCTCTTTTGAATCTGTCTGGCTAAAATGGTTTGATGCTCTTGTAAGGGTAAAGATCCTAAACTCTGAGTAATCTTTCCAAGGTGATTCCTGACAGGATTTATCATTTTCAAGTATTCCTACTGAGATCAGAGGCGATGCATACAGCTGATCAGGGACTTCATGAAGGCTGCAGTGGGGAGTTGCAGTGAATGTGGTATTGGCAGGATATGGAAAAATTACCAAAATGGACCTTCAAGTAGGACTGCTTCACAGACCTACAGAGCTCAGGGCAGTCAGTGACCAGCACCAGTGAGACACATGCACAGGGAGAACACTTGGGGCTGGTCCATTTCCAGCTCGCTCCTGGCTGCCCAGAAGAGAAGGATGGGTTTGGATGAGGAAAGTTCATTCTTGTCAAGGTTTTGCAATGTCTTCAATGCAAGTGATTAGTGATGTTCTTAATTAAAGCTAATGTAAACTAAAGTAACTAAATTAAGTAGTTAAAAATATTAACTATCAGACAAGTTTTACTGATCTTGTATTGGTGTGTTAAATTGAGCAAGATGCATACACATTTAGGAAGACACCTCTTCAAAGGACAGACAATGGCTCAACAAAAGTTCGATTCTGAACTATTGAAGTGCAAAGTCTAGCATTCCTAGACTACCAAGAAGCTACTCCAGCTGTTCAGGACCTTCAGGTTTAAGTCACCCGGGATGCAATCCTCTATCTATGCAAGTTGCTGGACACAAATTACATAAATAATTAATTAGGCTATTGGAAGGAAGAAAGTAATTAATAACCGAGCACAACATGAAGGAAAAGTTGTCTTTTGATGGAGGAGAAAAATGTACAGCATTGTCAAAAGCAGAAGTCAGTGCAGGTACTAAAAATACAGTTTAAGGTTTAACTCAAAATATCAGTAAACTGCTTTGTTACTGACTAATGAAAGGACACAGTCAGGAGTGTTGAGAACTAAAGGGAACACTGATGCACAGATTTAAAAGGTCAAAATTTAGTTAAAGAAATCCACGACATAATTAGAACTGCAAGATATAAAAAAGACAATAATGTTTATCATTCTGGGCTTTCTTCTTTTCAGAGTTGACCATATTGAAAGCAAAATTTTCATGTCATTTTCTGGAAGAGAATCCAATGTTAGCAAACTGTGAGGGTCACTAGTCTTTGTGTGGATGCCAACACAGATTTACAGTATTCTAGATGGTATTTTAGAGTCTCTGACAGAGAAAAGTATGGATACATTTTACTTTTTCAAATAACCTGATTCTTAGCTTACTTATAATGACTCAAAGGCAGTCAGACTAAAGTTCAGCATTTTCTTTGGTGTGACTGGTCTCTCACACTATTTATTCGTGTTTTTTATGTTACCCAGTGTTTGCATCAACAGCATCTTTCCAGTTTGTTCTGGTAAACATTCTTTATATTATTTATTCCTACAATTAAAAATACTTGCATTTCTCTACTATTCTGTAGGTTGGGTCCTTGTGACTTTCTGTCTCAAATACGCCATCAAATTTCATCATTAGTACTCTTCTGAGGTACCTAGTATTGGGTCTGGTCCAGCTCTTCACTGAAATAGTATAATGATTTCTACAGACTTCAACAGACTGTAAATCATACCTACAGGATGCAACAAATGATGATTTTTCTTCCAGAGCATACATAATATTAAATCAATATTTGTTTTCAGCTGGTGTGACAATATTTTCTCAATATTCTGAGAAAAGACTAAGCTATCAGATGTGGCACTATGCACAATTTGCAGGTGGTATTTTAGGATTTTAATTTTTTATAAATATAAGCATAATGTCATTATTTTTCTTGTCACTTCATAATTACTATTCACTCTGTTTCATGTCTCAGGCATCATTCTGTTAAGGAAAACCAGTTTAGTGCTTTTTTGTTTGTTTTGTTTATAAGTAATATGAATGTGAGGATGTATTACTGGCGAGATGAAAAAACTGTTGTAATATTTGTGTCCAACCAACTGCTCTTAGACAAGAGGCGTTACTGTCAGGATAATAGTGAGTATTCTTCCTCTGTTGTGGTGTTGTAGCAGAAATTGACTGGTCCCAGAAAAATTTGGCTACAAAATGCCATATACTTTCTTGGAGGGGATTGCGCACATCCTGTCTGTAGATAGGACAAAAGCTGTTGTGGGGCTGCTCTTCTCCATTTGAACAGATACTCCAAAAATGGTTGTATCTAGGTTTCCTCCTCATAACCACTACAGCTTTAGAACTGAAACCCTTATTTTCTTCCTTTAAAATGTAAGTTGATGTCGTGAAAATAACCCCAGAAGTAGTACCCAACATGCAAGCTGGAGGAATGAAAGAGAAGGGAAAATGAAAGAGAAGGGAAAATGAAAGAGAAGGACTGCTTTGGCCAAAAAAGAGATGTAGCATTAAATAACATTCCATAAACTACAGAGAAAGTTCTAAAAATTTTGTAATTCCTGTAGTTTCTATGTACAAGTACGGTACTCTTCTCTAGCCTGGCCTTGAAGTCTGCCCACCCTAACACGAGATAAATTTTTGCTTGCCTGACCCTTGTAAAAGAAGCTATTTATGATTGCAACACACAATAACAGTACAGCATTTGGGGCACATCCTTTATACTGGTGCTTACAGACCAAATTCACTGCTAATGAGAGCAAGCACAACTCATTTCAAACAGTTGTGTCTTCTTGGATGCAATGAAAGCATTTTAAAAAATACTGCTCTTGCATAGTTTTCATTCCAAGCTTGAAACGAAACAACAAAATACTTATTTTCACTCTTCTAAGAACATTAAGAGTGTATAAAGTTATATTACATGTTGCATGAACTTTATATCATTACCTCAGTTGCTGTTCTTATCTCTAAATATAAGTAAGGTATTAATAAATAGCAGTTGCTCCAGTAGCATAGTTAGGTCTGACAGGCTTGTTGTTTTACAGTATACAGACTTTCTATGTGTTTAAAAGTATTTATATAGTTTATATTTTTTCTAGTAGTCATATTTTTCAATAATTTTATTTCCTTGTTAATAACAAGTACTGCCATTTGTCTTTTTCTCAGCTCAACATGGTGATAATATAGTAATAGATCTATTGTGAAGGTCTACCATCCCCAATTTGTTTGCTAAGCTGTTATGCCTCAAAACAAACAATTACAAATGGAAAAATAGTCCAAGTAGGATAGGATAAAACTTTATTTAAATTATTC
>VXBX01008686.1:76701-108502 GCA_013400415.1 Scytalopus superciliaris
AATATAACTCAGGGACTCAGAAAGTTCTAATTTCCTTTCCATACAATATTTACCGTATTTCCACTGGTACCAATGCTGTGGATGCCTTCAGAATTTCAACTGTTAACAGTAAGCTATTTTAATATAGAGATTGCTTTAAAAATAGATGTAATACCACATGAAAGCAAATGCATGCTGCACTACAATCAAGAGATTAGAACATAACTAGCCAGGGAAACCTAGGAATATATCACATTTGGCTTCTAGGCTGAGAACTAATATTTTTTTTGCCAGATTTCAAACAATTTTATTATAGTTACTAAAACAATACACCACTAAGCCACCAAAATGGTATTTTTGGAGTGAACAGAACATGCAGTAAAATTTGATACTTCCAAAGTACTGTTTGTAATCACTTGAGAGAGAATTTTTTTGCCTCTATTTTTTTTTTTTTAAACCTTCTTGTGAAGTGAAAGGAATGTGCAAACCAGTATGGGCTAGTAAAGCATATGACACAAAGTTTGGCTCTACTGAAGTCATAATTGGATGAGACTATGATCCACCCACAGAAATAACACAAATCCTTTAACAAGAGACTTAAGAACAGTTAAGTAAAGCCAACATAGCAACAAACTTCCCCTGAAAACACACCTTATCTCAGGAAGTGAAAACTATTCACTGCCTGAATTTCAATTAACTTTGTCATGCTTTTCAGAACCACATCAGCTCAAGCTTGATCCACATTATGATGACAGATAATTGCTTTTACAGGTCTGATTTGGTGGAACTGTGGAAAATGGCTTGCCAGACTGTATTCCATGAGTGAAAAACATTAAATAGACAACTAACATGTCTCATCTCTTCCTCTCCTCTTCTCTCCCTTTTTTTCCTGTCTTTTGTAACCTCCCATAGAGGTTTATGTGTGTGCATCTGTGTGTGTCTTTGTGTCTGTGTCAGTAAAAGCCCAAACATTAGATCACAAGTTCTTGTTTATATAAGCTTCAATTTACCCTTCAGGCAGAAATTTAGAGATTTCCAAACACACAGATGCTTGCCACTATCCAAATTCAATTTGAAATGCTCTGCACAACATCTCCTTTAACTTAACTAACCTTGTATTGTTCAAATACTTCATAATGTGTTTTGATTGCCAAATATCATTACTAACTTTGCCATTGTTAACAAAGTTAATTCAAACACAAATAAATGGAATTCCATAAAATGTCAAATCATCTGAAAAAAATTGTATTCATTTTATTAAACACACAAATCTGATTTTACAAAAAATTGTTATGCAAAGTTATTATGGAAAAGCTGTCAAAGAAAACAAAAGAAAATGTTGCTACCTGGTATGATTGAGACCCTAGAAGAGACCCTAGAGGTGTTGTAGGAATGGTCCATCAAGAGTCTCAGGAATATAATTCATTCACATAGAGCAAAACCCAAGGAAGGAAGGCAGAAATCCCAGGAAAAAAAGCAAGGTTTACTTAGAGAATTGCCAAAGAATGATCCCCTCAAGGGAAGATTTGGAAGTCTGTGGAAGATAGAGGGAGAAGGGCCAAACCTAGCATGCTCTGGGGAAAGTTAAGTTTTCAGACCATGACATGCTGCAGTTTCTCTCGATGGGCACACTGTGGAATCCACAGTTCTGCACTCTAGAACTGATTGAAATAAGAGGGACTTGGGAAGAGAGAACCCAAGTGACTAACCTCTAAAAAAAGGAGGTTAGCATCACTAACCTCATCCTGAAAATAACACAGAGGACTCTTCAGGTTCTCACTCCTTATGAATAAATTTCAAAAGAATACACAAAGCAATACAGAAAGAAAATGTAACTTAGTTACGGATATCATTAATATCCACTTTGACCCCATGCTCCTGGAAAGTAATGCTGCATACAATCCACCTAAAAATCATGAAAATCCAAGTCTGTAGCAATGCCATTATCTGATAGATTCTGTGCTGAGTCAGGAAGTAGTATTTTGCATGGAGGTTCTTCTGCAGGAGGTCCTTCTCCTTCTACCTAGTCCTCCTGTGCCTCCTGGAGAAGGGATGTGGGTCTCCAGCCTACAGTTTCCATCCTATGGAACAGACAAGTACAAACTCTTTGTAACAATTAACTGATCCAATTTTACTGTTTGTAACTTTTCTCCAGTGAGCTCATTGCTACAGAGTAAATTTGTGGGACAAGTTACAGTGGTCTGGGATTCTACTGTGTCCTCTACCAGAGATGATGCTATTTACATGTCAATGAAAGACAGACTGGATGTGCTGTGTCCATGTGTAAGATATGGTAGGTATTAATGTGTGCATGGCATGATGCTGCAAACACCTGAAATGCGGCAAGTTTACTTCCTAATTTAGCCAATAGTAACTTGCTCATCTACCTATATGCCTTTGATGTGTATTGAATATATGTTGTTCATGCTCACAGGATATCCAAATCCTTTTTTGGCACAACATAAATCTATTGCAAAAATTGTTGAAAAATGTAAGCACAGTGCGTTCTCCAAGATTCATAGCAACATATGTCTATGTATCTTGTTCAGAGTTGTGCCTGAAACATGTTAATGTGCATGTACAAGTAACGGCACGTAAAGGGGGTTTTGTTTTAGGCATGGTTTACCCCTGGATTTATATGGGCATGAGGTAACACCTCCTTTTTTTTTTTTTCCTTCAAAGAGCTAATCCACATGCATAATTGAAACAAGTCATTATTTTGCTCACTATTAATATGTACCATATGTATCTCTTATAAATGTTACATTTTGTAGTGTAGTGGGATTTGCTAGTACCTGTGAGTTATGTCAACCTTTATCCAAAGGGAAATAAAAATTAAGAGCATTGCATAGTAGGATATGGTGTGCCCTAGACATAGTCACAGGCAAGTCTATAAGTACAGTAAACAGCTACATTATCACCCTATTGATTTATTCTGTGTAATATGATGGCTTGATTGCTGTAAACAGGAATCATGACACTAAAACAACAAACAAAATTGATTGTACTGAAGCACACACATTGTAATTTCCACTGGCTTTTAGGCTTGTTCTGGTATACACTTACAAATCATGGGGTTATGATTAGCCGTTCTTTATGGATTAACAAGAGAATAAAGATGTGAAAATGTGAATGCACTGCATTACATCCTTAAAATTTAACTATTGAGCTGTTCACAGTTTGAAGGCATTTTAAAAGAAGTAATCTTGTGACAGTGCCTGGACTTCAGCTAAATAAACACTCTGGAACTTCCTTTAGAACTCTTCTGATACAGTACAAGATAATCCTTTCAAAAATACAGGCATAACACAGAAAAAGGTGCTACTTCTTTGGGTACAATCTTATGTCTTTGAAAAATGCTATTACAGGATGTCAGATATTCACCAGGTCCAAGTGACCCAATAAAAAGCCTTTACACCCATGTTCACCAGCAGAAAATCCTGTGTGTAGTCCAAGAGATATAAAACAAATTGGAGAAAAAACAGAACATAGCTTCAAAGCTTTCTGAGATGTTTATCCTCTCATTTGTGCATCTGCTAAAAAGTCTCTGTTTTCACTTAATATATTAAAAAATACAACAAAAAAAATAGAAAAGCAACTTGTGAACCAATTACTAACAAGTAAAAGTATAACAGATGCAAACAAAGAACTGCAGTATTTTTCACCATATGTTTCAAATCAATCTTATTCCTTCATCAGTTGGAAACAAAGCATAATGTGGTTCTAACAGTAACTAACCTTGATCTATCAAACCATAGAAAAACTAGCAGTACTTCGACAAGCCACTTGTTCTATTTATCGTTAATAGGATTAACTAAAGTTCACTGTTCATTTACAATTATATTATCTAATTATTCCCATTTCTGCTCCTTTTCTAATTGCCCTCTGGTGTTCAAATTCCTTTATTGCTCATTTACTAGTTTCTGCTCTATTCAGGTGGCATTTTGTTTAACAACCTCAAGTCTGGAATTTCAGGTACAGAGGTCTGCAGTTGAACCGGGTGGTGCTGGGGAGGAGGACGCGGGGAAAGGGCTGTGCAGGACTGCAGCTGCTTCCCCCTCACACACTGCAGACGGTGTAGAGCACTGGGGAGTGCCAATGCTGTGTGTATAGTTCCGGACTTCCTCCTGAGAAATCTACCCACACATAGAGGCACCTGCACAACATGGCATTTTTACTGTCTTTAAAACAAGCCATTCATCCTGGGGTTTGTAGCAAAAAAGCTCCACACACTCCAGTTGCAACAAGACTACTCATGAAGTTCAACATGCATTTTAAAACTAGATNACATAGCCCAGAATGTATTCCACATCTTTGAGTCTGCCAGCATTCAAGGGGGCCTGAGAAGATAGTAAGAGTGAGGCACTGGAGACAACCCCATAGTTTCAAGCTTCATGTGGGAGGCATGACTGGGTGATTGCTAGAGAGGCCTTCCAAATGCTGTTTCTGTCATTTTCCCTTGCAAATCCCTTGTAAATGCACAGAGATGCATTAGTAAGAGCTGCAGATGCATTTTTGTCACCTGTCTCCAGAGTGTGCTGCAGTGTCTAATATTGTGTGAAGGTGCTTTCAACGTCGATGTTAGGGTCTCTTTTACCACCTGTAAGCAATCAGCTGCAGTGCCAGGATATTACATGCTGTGCTTGCAAACATCTTGCCGGCTTATTGAAGTGCAGCTCCCTGTGCACACAGCAGTTTAGGCAGCACTAGCAAGGGGATCTCCAATGTCACAGCATTTACAGGCACACTCTTACCAGGTCTCTGCTCCCTCCCAGCCTTCTGCTCTGAGCTCTGATGAAGCTGGTGCTTGGGAGCGTAAATACAACCTCGCTTGCTTTGAGGATGTATGAACTACAGAAACTGAGTGTTGCAGGCTTGCCAGATTCACAGCTCTCTGAACCACCTTAGCTTGTGTTTGCTAAACTTTCATGATCATTGGCTTATATTCATGAACTCAGTGAACTTTGCATCCAAAAGTAAGGTGAGAAAACAGTGACTTTTAAAGCAAGTGCTATGTTCAGATCTAAGCACGAGTTTTTGCCAGCTTCAAAAGAGGACTTAAGTGTTTCATTTGGGATCTAGGAGCTTAAGTCCAAAACATGACACTGAAAATACCTGCCCACCCCTGGAGACACCTGGTTGTGCTGGGTTTAGCTGCTATTTAACAGGCAGTTGACTTCATCTTAAATTTTCCTCCAAAGTTGCTCAGTTTGTGACTACATTGACTCATCTTGGCATGGCTAATAAAGTGTAGTTCCCTCTTTCTTACAAAAAGATTCAGAGTTATATGTCCTCTCTTTGAAGGAAACGTCCTGCCACCAGACTAAACCAATCTGGGCAGATGTACAGTCCAATGGTACTCCACTGCACTGACAAGACTTCAAGGTTTATGGGGCCAAATAGGATTCAGTAGCTTAAGTGGCTAAGTGGCTTATCTTGGTAGGAAAAGTTCTGAGTTCTGGTTTTTGGTCCCAGGACAGTGTCTGCATTTTAGATGACATAGTTAAACTACAGGAATGACCATGTGAACAGACACCTGAACTGTGTCCCTCAGCTGTAAACGTAGCCATTAGACTATAGAGTCATGGTCTTACTCTGTCAGTCAGTCTTTCACGTATTGTGCACAGCAGGCCCATTTTTCAAAGGGGGTAAGTAGTGTCACTGCTTTCGAAGGGTGCAGCACAAGTTCTAACTACATTTTAAAAGAAACAAATCAGCACTGCCTAGCTCTTTAGAGTCCTGGCTGTACATATAAAGTACATAAAAGCAGTTTTTTGCAGCCCATAGTAAAGGGCAAGATCTAAGACACACAATATACTTGGGGTTCTCCTTTGTCTCCTGGCTGTATTCTGATGGACATAAAGTAGTTCACAGCTCAGCTTGCTCTTAGGTTTTAGATTTAGGCATTCTAAAATACCTTAATATGTGTGAACAATTTATAGTCAACTAATTTTGGGTTTTCATGCTTGGGTATCAGACAACTGATGGGTTTTGAAAACCCAGGCTGGGTATTTGAAATGGATCAAGGCTACCATATGGGAGTATTAAAATTTCTCTTTTCTTCTCTGTCTCTACAGCCTTTCCTGCCTCTGCTGTGCCGTGTGCCAATGATAGGGGTACATAGGCAAGGCCATGGCTTCAGAACAAGTCTCTTGGTCTCTGTCCCATTAGCTTTTCCTTCACTTTCATGTTCATCTCCTCCCTTCCTCTCAGGTAGGGCAGCTGAGATCATGTCCTCAGAGGCAAACATTTGTTTCTCCTCTCATTTGCGTTTACCCTTCCCACTGGTTAAAACACAATGCTGCCACAATGATGTCATCCAGAGGAGGTCTGTCCAGCTTCATTGGGTGCTTGCATTGGGTGGTGCAGGCCTTTGTTATATGTACAGGAAGGTTAATTTGCTGTGTCTGCCTTTGCAGACAGCAGCAGTGCCCATGGAGAGGTTCTCATGGCCAAGAGTCACCAGAAAAGCCCTTAGCTTCTGGCTGGCTGTGTAATGAAGGGGTAGATAGACAAATAGGCTTGGTGTTCTGTACAGAAATGAAACTGGTTAAAACATGTACGTGGAAAGATTGGATTACAACCTCCTTTTCTGTCTGGTGTCAAGCCAGTATTAGTCCAGCAAGAGTGCCATAATTATTTAAATGCTAATTATAAAATGGGGTAATTCAGAGCACCTTCTGACTCTACCCATTGGTATAATCCCCAAACTGAGGCCCAGTATACTATCTTACAGAAAACCAAAACATTAGCTGTAGTGAAGGCTCTATGCCTGGGTTTCTTCTCCCATGTAAACGTAAAGGGGGTGTCATCACAATATTTGCCATATTGTGACTGGACATTATTGCTTGCTCAGGTTGAAAATGGGGCACATGGTGGTCATTTTCCCTCCTGCAGAGGAGTAGAAGAGAGGCCTTTACCCTGTTTAAGCACTGCTCAGCGATAGCTAAAACATCCCTGTATTACCAATATTGTTTCCAGCACAGATCCAAACACAGCCCCATAGCAATTGTAAAGAAATTAACTCTACCCCATCTAAAACTGGCACAACCAGCTCACAGGGCAGTGCTGCTATCTTTGGATGTCTGCTCTGCCTTCGTTCTCTCACTGATCACTAATTGCAGACCATGACATTGCTTTTATGAACACAACAGAGTACTCCATAATCACAAAAAGGACAATGTCAGGTCCAAAAGGTTCTCTTTATTTCCACATAAAATGATCTTATGTACATAGAGGCTGTCCATCCTCACAACACTTGAGATTCTCTTGGATTTGATATTCCTACCTATAGCACAGCTCCTGTGGTAAGAAAAGGAACATGTGTACTACAGTATACTCAGAGGAAAAGTATCCCAGCCAAGTGACCTGCACCCTGAGCTGACAGTTTCTCGTCCTGTCTATGACTGGTCAAATCCAGCACAGGACAAAGCTCAGGGAGGTGGCTGCTGGACATACATAGATGAAGCAGTCATTTTCAAAAATGGGTTTGGAGTAAAATAATTTTTTTTACCACCTTACCATAACATAGCAAAAGCCATGCTGTAGCTTTCATGAATGAAAAATAATGCAGAGGGAACACTACAGTTAATTTGTTGATTGTTGAATACAAAGGACATTGGGGGAACAAAACCATGCAGTGTCCTAGAGTAATGGATTTTGCATTTGGATCTCTTTAAATGCTGTCTAAAACTATAGGCAGACAGGGAATTTCCCACTGAATCACGTGGTACTAATTTGTATTGTTTGTTCCTGTTACCCATGTGGGATACACTGTACTCATTAAATATGCTGCTGACACCATACTGCCAGGAAGCCATAGCTGTTGAGTAGGGCTAATGCCCACAAATATTTGATCAGAACATGCCTTCCACACAGCAACATAGGCACATATCAAAGCAACTTGATGTGGATGGTTTAAGCAGAAATAGTGGTAGCAAATGCGTGGTTTTGCTGCTAGGGCAGTGGTAGGAACTGATCTTCACAGTGTTGATCCCAAATATGGTTCACAGCCAGCATGGCTTCATGATGGGGAGGTCTTGCTTGTTGAACCTGATTTCCTCCTATGACAGGGTAACCAACCTTGTTGATCAAGGCAAGCCAGTAGATGTAATATTTTGGACATCAGCTAAGTTTTTGATACTGCTTCTCACAGTATCCTTCTGGACAAAATGTCCCACACACAGCTGGATAACTGTGTCACAGGATGGGTGAGCAACTGACTCACAGATCGAGCACTAAGAGTTGTAGTGAATGGGGTAACATCAGGCTGATGTCCAGTTACCAGTGAGGTTCCACAGGGCTCCATCCTCATCCCAGTTCTCTTAAAGTCTTCATAAATGACATGGATGTAGGACTCAAAGGAATACTAAGCAAGTTTGTAGATGACACTGAACTGGGAGGAGCTTTTGACTCCCCTGAGGGCAGAGAGGCCCTAAAGAGAGAGACCTGGACAAATTGGAGAGATGACCAATCAACAACTGTATGAAGTTTAACAAAGACAAATGGTGAATTCTGTACCCAGGATGGGACAACCCTGGATGTTCATACAGACTGGGGAGTNGGGGAAAAAGCTTTTCACTCAGAGGGTGGAAGGTGGTTGGGCACTGTACAGGCTCCCCAGGGAAGTGGTCACAACACAAAGCCTGTCTGAGTTCAAGAAGCACTTGGACAATGCTCTTAGGCACATGGTGGGACTCTTGGGGTGTCCTGTGCAGGGCCAGAAGTTGGACTTGATGATCCTTGTGAGTCCCTTTCACCTCAGCATATTCTATGATTCTATGATAATAATCTTAAAACTACAAGGAAGAACAAAGCACAAGCAATGTGACCCCAGATGGTTCCATGTAGGTGAGAACACTTCCATTTCTTGAAAACACAGATGTTTTTTTCTCACTGGGATTCCTCCAAGGTAAAAGTTTGTGGGTTTTCCATCCATTGGCGAAGAATCATGTTACTTAAAGATACTTGTGCCTCCATTCAGCAAATAGTAGATGCATAATAGAATTACTATTCTCATTAACAGATTCACTAATTTGAAAATTTTGGTAGGTTTAGGTTTGTCTGTCTGTTTGTTTGTTTGTTTGTTTTAACCCCTAAGTTAATTTACTCCATTTCACTAGTATGAAAAGAACAAAAATCTGTATGAAAAGTCTTTGGTTTCTACAACTGAAAAAATAGAAAGCAGATATATGGTGCTTCCTTATAAGGAAAATTGGTTTGTTCTTAACTATTTTGACTACCACAATACAAAAATCTTCATGAAGAGAAGGCAAATTATTCGTTTTCGTGTATCTTGGCAGGCCCTGCAGATAGCAGGAAAATGTACAGCTTCCCACTAGAAACAGAAGCAGGGCTGTCTTCAGCAGGATTTTACACTATTTTTATTTTGGTTCTTGGCAGATAAGCAAGTCACTGTAAGCATGGTGTAGGTGCAGGACTGCTTGTGATAACTATCCTGATGCTTGCTTTTCAGGGAATCCACTCCTTAATGGCAGCAGAAGTAAGTTAGTTTGTTCTTATGAGAGAATATGGTGTGCAAGGAAAAAATGCAGAGTGGCCAAGTTAATGTATAGCTCTGTGGTAATACGTTTATATGACAAAGTCCTGGCATAGGAGAGCTCAGGGAGCTCAGATTCTTCCTAACAAAGACATAACAACTGTGTAAGTGTGCTACAGGTCTATCCCTCTTCCAGGGAGAATTCCCTGTCACAAATCACTCCTGAAACTGAAGCACATGCTCATTAAGAAATCAGACACGACCTATTACAAACAACAGCTCATTTATCAGGGCCTGCTATATTGCTTATCTTGCTTTTAGCTGCTAAAACTGCAAGCTTTGAGAAACTTCCCTTAGCTAGTGAAATCTTATTTAGGAGATACAGAAGGGCTCAGAGTTGCTGAGGGTGAAGAGAAGGTGGCAGCTCTACCTCTTCTGTTATTGAGGTCTTCAGTGAACACTTCCATGCCTTATCCAATTTACAGTCACCTAGGTATTTCCAACAGTAGGAATAAGTACTTGCAGGCAGCACTCAAACACTGCAACTACTGCTAACTAATAAAGTTAAATATGTTCAAGCCTCTTCAGAAAATGTCAAAGAACTTCCAAGGCTACCTAGTACATATTGGTTCAAATTGGGTTGTTACTGGAAAAAGCTATGTTTTAAATTAATATCTAAATTCTAAACTGAATCAGATGACATTGTCTGTGTAACATATTAATTGCATGCAAAAGCAAGGAGGATAGTAATTATATGACTCAGAAGCTACTAAAAATCCCACCCCAAGAATGTTGCTATATTTCTGATCATTGTATGGCATTGCAATAGTTTAAATGGCTTGATTCTTTCATTTCCAGAACCCAAAGCTCAGGAGTAGCAACACTTGTCTATTGCAGACAGGTGTTGTGAGGTTTATATATGTCCTGTACTGAGCAGTGTAAACCTATAAAATATAGGAAGCCAGACTGTCAAACCAGACAGGATCAAGTTAAACCACCAGTTCTCTCTTCAAGCATTTAGTGATATCAGTAGCTAATACAAACTAGTGTGCACCTATAGCTCATGTTGAAAAGTGAGGGACTTTCAAAGTTAAGGCTGTTAACTCAGGTGTTCATATATTTAATTCTATTTTTAATATTCATAGAGACTTGAAAATGCAAGTTTTACATTCTCCCTTTTAATGCAGATATGCATTATTATGCATAAATATTTAAATATATATGGGATAACTTGTGCATTCTGCTCCTCCATGTCTGAATTTCAGAAGTTCTCATGCTTCCAGGAATGACTTGCAGGTGGCTGCAGCCTGTTTCTGAGGACACAGTAACATCAACACAACCTGACTACATGTTGTTTAGTTTGAAGTTGGACTGTTGTCCAGCACTGAAGTTCAGTGTCCTTTTGCCCTTCCATCCTGTCACTACTTTTACAGGTTCCCTTCTTGGGCCCTTTCTAGGATCCTTTCCTAGTTTTGATTTGGCTTAAAGAGCTTTTTTTACACAAGTTTACTCTCCTGCAGATGGTATTTGTCCACAGCAAGAAACACTTCCCAAGAACTATCATAGCTCAGTAAATAAGTTCAAAAATCGTCTTAGAGAAATGAAAGTCTAACGAAATACTGCTTGGATCAAAGCTGAAATTACCATGTAACAACCCCTATGAGCACCAATAACTGATCCCTTTTCACTTCTCTCCTCTTAGTTTTAACACTCTGATCTAGTACACAAGTATTGGAAATAGAAAGTTGATTTCATGATGATATATATATGATTTAATAAGACTTAGTATTTCAATCTGCCAACACCTGTGCTGCATTAAAAACAGGATATTGTGTGTTTCTCTAAACTGTACCAGATAGAACTGTTCACCCACAGTGTAGTGTACTTTGAGCTGCAGGAGTGTAGTAGCACATGCCTCTTACCAGGGAAAGTCCTGGCCCGGTTTCTTTTCCATATAGGAGAATTTCTTTGTGTGTGTGTCATTAACATTATTTATTTTGTCTTCATTTTAACTTGCATGTAAGGAAGAAAGCAATGCAGGCATACTGCTATTTCATTACGAGCATAATTTCTACAAAAATATGTCACACTACTTAGAAGGAACAATGGTAGGGAGCAAAATGAACTGTTTAGCTGTAGCTGAAAGACTTAGTGTGAAATGTTAATGGACACCATTTTCTTCCATATGAATGTCCCGGTTATCTATTTCTCTTAGTGGGCTTTAAGAACAGTCACTCATCCCTTAGCATTGCAGACTTCATATAAAGATTTCACTCCTGCACTTGACACATTTGAGAGGAACAGAACTGAGATAGAACCATAATGGAAAACACACTATCATCCCAAAAGTGAGGCTAACATGTACTGCCACCACATGGTCGATTAAATGAAAAGCACGTTTCTCCTATACCCCTGGCAAAATGACCAGTATTCACAGAAATTACTTATGTTATCTGTTAGAAAAACATACCTCTATTCATAAAATGGTATATTGGATACAGTACTTAGTAATTCATGAATGGAGAATAGAAACTAGAAAATTAGGTGTTTCAGATGCAAGGGAGAATTATTACCGTATTAAATAAAAAATGCCAACCTTTTGAAACTCCTTTCCTCTGCTTCATTCTTTCAGTCCCAGTCTTTATTACACCATTTCCTCATCAGGATCTGATCATTCTGTGTTTGAACTGGGATTTGTCCCTTCATTGCTGCATGAAGGAGCCCTTTTTCCACCTTTAATGCTTTTCTACAGATTTTGTTCCCCAAGCCTATCCAGCATTACCTTGCCAGGGATTTGCTCATTAGGGCAATAAAGGAAAAAAGCTAACTGAGCCATATGCTTCCCCCTTAGTCTGCACAGCTTTGTCTACTCAATTCATCTTATCAACTTCAAGTTCTGTTTCAGGACTGTTTGTGGTTTAAAAAGACTGACAGTGGCTAATGGTTGATGACAGAGCCACAGTGGGCCACTGCCCAATGCTCTCTTACATCGCAGAAGTCCCAGTGCATGATTTAGCACTGTTCTTTGGTGACCAGTGTCAGCCTACAGCAAACAGTCACCCTGATGCCCATTTCACCTTGTTTACAATAATACATTTTCTTCCTAAATGAAATTTTAAGTTTTCCAGAGCAAAGCCTGTTTCTTCTTATGTGTTTCTGTGGTGCTAAGCACTGCAGAACCCTGATTTGGACATCTGGGTACTATTAGAAAACAAAAAATGAATCATGCCAATAATAGCTATGACTTAAAAAAAAGCAGCAAAACTTATGGTGAGATTTTGGTGTTTGCAGCATGGGAATGTAAAAAGGGCATCTCCTTTCTCATGGTCTCAGGCACAGGCTGTACTAATATTGGTACCTGGACTAAAATAATAATAGTAATAATANTGGGAACTTGATAGGACTTTCAGGCATTGCTGCACTATGGAAGTGCTACCCCTGGCTCTGACACCCAAGCAATGAGATGGAAAGGTCAAGCCTTATCCGAGACACTCTTCTGCACCAGATGTGGAAATGGGTGTTGAACCATGGGGAAGAGCAGCACAACCCAGCCAGCAAAAATGTTAAAGCCTTCAGCATTTGCAGTCCTTGCCTGAAGAGTGTTTATTTACCATCATCTACAGGTGCACTGGAGCTAGAATAGAGTGAAAAAGCTGCCTTTGGCATGAACGTCTCCCTCTCTGAGTTTGCATGGGATGAGGAAAAAAAGGGGTAACAGAAGTTGTGAACTGAGAAAAGATGAAGGACAAGATAAAGTACTTTGAGATTGCTGGTATTTAGAGAAGGCATATGACCAACTTTGAATGATATACCTTTTATTACCCAGCACTAGTCTTCACAGAAATAAAGCTGTCACTCTAATCCATGGTTGTTAGCCTGGGGGATCCAACAGTGAGGATAGACCAAGGCACAGTGGAAAAAAAGGTGCAGCTGCATTTTTGAGATGAACAGGGCATCAAAGTTCTCACTGCAGGAAGGATGGAGAGAGATAATGCCAAAGAGCAAATTTAGGTGCTCAACAGATGATTAAAATGGCAAGAATAGCAGAAGAAAGTACCTATAAATCCTTCTTGTTATTATGCACAGAATAATTTGTAAATATGAAGTTAATTTTCTTACAAAAGGAAATGTTGGAATATAAGTACCTGCAGCCAGAAGACAGGTTTCAGTATGCCAAAACCAAGCTCAGTCACAGAACTAGACTGGGCTAACACAAATGTTAATAATGCATATATTTAGTCATCTGAGCACACCTTATATTTTGTAGACTTTAAAAAGCAAGTTAATTCCATTCAATTAAAGATAGTTATGAAAAATTATATCCTGGGGGCAAGACATAACAAATACTGAGATCTTATCCTATGCTTGTCTGTGGCAAAAGCACAGAGTTAAAAAAGAAATCAAGGGGAAACTTAAAAAAAAACCACAGAAAAATAAGTCTCAGTTCACATATCCTCTGGAAAATATGTCACTATGAGGGTTCAGGATTAATTAGAGTTCTGACACTATTTTTAAGATAGAAAGCCAAGTATCAGCCACAATAAAACAATAAGCATTGTATATAATGTGATTACCTCAAATACTCACAACTACTGTAATGTCCTGAGAGGCCTCTTCCAGACTTTTGGTGCCTATTCTACTACAGATATAGCCCTTCTGCAACTGTAGCGTGTAACAGAGGATTGAGCACCAGGACCTCCTCCATATTGATTTATGGGCCAAAAAAGCATTGCCTAAAAAGCTCGGGAAATAAAGCCTCCCAGAGAGGACAATAGGTTTTCTTTACAAAACATATGTGCTGAATTTCCATGTTTTTACTCTTCTCTGTGGGTTTCACTCAAAATGTATTGCAAGTTAATCATTTTATCATTTTTCACATATGACTATCAACCATCCTGGAAAATAATCTCTTCTAGATTTCATGAAATAACAATGTGCTTTTGCCTTAATTGAAGGGGAAGAGGAAAAAAGAGGAAATAAAAAATAAACCTCAGTTAAAAATGAAAGACTTGTGCCAGACATGCTGGATCTGCATTTGCAATACCCTTGCTTCAGGGTATTTGGATGTATCCAGAATTTTGATTCAGACCATTAGAGAGACAGAACCCAACTGTAAAACTCTGAGATCTGAGCAATGCTCAGAGTGTATTTGGATGTGGAGTTTTGGCTGACCTATTTAAAGGATGATGTTGTGCAAGCGATTACTCCATAATCTAGGCAAGTGCCAAGACATATTTAATAGAAAAAAGTAGCCAAGACGTAAAAGTTTTCTTTTTTATTTTTTTTTAATAAAGACTGAAAAAAAATGAATTATATACAACACTGAGGAGTTTTGCAGATAACTTCCTGCAGGAGAAGTCACCATTTTTCCTAGAAAAAAACCCAGCATTCAGAATAAATTGGGACATGGACACACACACACACACACACTCTTCAGGCTTATTTCTGTAAAATAAGACAGACTTACTGGGGTTATGAAACAACTGTGATGGTTTCTTTCCTAGTAAGCTGGAAGAGTTTAGTTAGCTACTACCTAGTGATATGCTTAGGCAGCTTCACCTTACAGAAGTTCAAAACTCCCAGAGCTGTGCTTTATCTCTATTTCAGTTCTTCTTGTGGCTTCTGCACAAAACTCAAGAGGATTCAGCCATTATTACTATAGTTGTTATGTTCTTGTGAAACACTGGACCAAAATGCAAGTGCTCTAAGAACTGTACTGTATTAGTGTGCTGAACAACAGAGAAAGTTAGCAAGGAAAAGGCATCATCTAAATAATGGACAAGGAATCAGGACTTTAATGTCTTCTGCTAATGATTTCTTTGTGGCCTGGAGGAATATTGCGTATTCTGTCTGCCTTTGCTTCCACATGCTAGCCACCCAGTAAAGGGATAATGATCTCAAAGCTTGCTGTAAGAATTAGTTAATGACAATAAGCGTGTTGATAAGGTCAACTAGCAGTTTTGTGTAACAAGAAAGTGATCTTGAGCATTAATGAGTCTCTTCCTGATGAAAGGCTGTGCAAAGAAAACAGATTTAATCAAGAAAAAAATGCCTTTTGGTCAAACCAGAGTGTTGAAAAGATAGAAAGTCTATTACTGAAAAAAGCAGCTCTAGATTAGAAATGCAGACAGAGTATTCACTGGTAAAAAGCAAGACCCTGTTTGTAAATATTTGTAAATATTTACATCAAGCCCCAAATCCACTCAAACACAGATCCTGCCTAGTCTCAGCAAATAGGTCAAGTTTATAAATGTAGTAGTTAACATACAGCCAAGCACTACCACACACAGAGCATCAGTGCTAAAATACATTAGGTGGGATGGCTGATGCTGAGATGCTTCTCTTTGGGGGGATGACATATTCACTACATTCCATCCATGTTTGCAACAGCTTAATGATAGTTGGCTCATTTTGGTTTCTCTTCTGAGAAAAACATCCCCATTCAACTCTCTAGTAAGCCTTAGAACATACGTGGAGACATTAAAAAAATTAAAATAAAAAAACCCCCAAACAATCAATTGAACAACATGTATGTGCAAAAATCACTAACGGTGTGTCAGTGTTGCACAGATGGTGGAGAGCTGGTGTTGGGGGAGGCTGTATGCTGCTCTCCCTGCTGCAGTGCCACAGTGCCTGCCTTCTATTAAATTCTCCTCCTGGTGGGGTGGGAATTCTTGTGTTCCTGAACCACTCATGGACAATTCATAAGCATAATGGAAATTTAATTCATTGAATAAAATATGTGCTGTAAGTTAGGCAATTGTCTCTAGTATGTCCTCTGAAAGCTTTGTGCATTCAATTTCAAATGACTCCAAAGTTCGATATAAGGATATAACTTTTGATTTCCTCTGGCCCTCAGGACTTTAATGTCTGAGTACTTTACCATCTGTGGCATATTTATTCTCACAAGACCCCTGTGATGTAAAGAGGGACTATTAAATCCATTTTAAGGATGAGGAATGAGAGCCAGAACAATGGTGGGATCAAATAGGTGATCCAGGCTTCAGTAGGGTATGAATTGAAGCCTTCCCGATCATCAACTAAAGCTTTAATTACTGCATGCTTCCCCCTCCCAGTATTATCTTTGCTGTGAGGTTTCTCAAGCTGGGAAATTCTGTAGAGTTGGCAAAAATTCTACAAAAAAGATTTATTTTCCTTTTTTACAGTCTGTAGGGATTTTTCCTGGAATGGAGGATTGGAATGAGAGTGAAATTTGAGATAAGTGGGATAAGTTTACAACCATGACTTGAAGGTAACTTTTGTGATATCAGTGAGATAGATATTTAAGTGAGGCCTCAAGGAGGGAGGGAATGGTGGAATTTCCTTATAGAAGTAGCAAAAAAATTCACAAGAGTAATGCTTTACACGTTTTAGAAGTGTATCAAACTTAAGAGCCCTACATGGCTATTACCCAGCACTGCTGACTCTCCTGTCAGAGCCACAGATAGCTTTAGTTTTTCAACCTGATTTGTAACTCAGCCTCTGCTGCCCCTTACTGCCTTCTCCTATGAGTGTCTAGGCCTGACACATGCTTTTCATTTAGGCACTAGATCACATTAGATATATCTAAACTGCCCTCCATCACTACTGCCTAGCATTTATTCTGATCTCCACAAATTCTAGATTCTGTAGTCATATTAGGTCACATTTCTTAAAAATGAATCACAGTATAATATTTCCAATCCATATTCATTACCTCATAGTGTGGACTTCATTATTACTGCTGGCCTCCTTCATGTTTATTTCACTTTCCAAACCTAATTACTGTAGTTCTGCTATCTTTTTCCATTGAATCAATGCATGCAATGAGACTAATCCCTGTGACACTCCATGGATAATTCCTCACCAGCTTAAACTGTTGCCATAACTGTTATAACTTTCCAGCCAATTTGAAATAATTTTCTAAGTTTTCAAAGGGTATCAAACAAATTCTTCTCTCTTATCTGTCTGGATTTTCTATATATATTTTTACTGTCATAAATGTCACTGATGCTGATTCACATGCTACAGTAAGTATCAGAAAACAGGATGTTATGATCCCTCTATCTCTCCCTAACTATCATCATACTATCATCTCCATTTTTCAATAATTCATTTCAGCAAGAATACATGACCAGGCTGCAAAGTGTGCAACACATCAATTGATCCCACTGATGGGGAGTGCTGTTAGCCCACAACAAATAGACTGAATCTGCAAAGGAAAATTCTTGTTCTTTTCAATGACTTTGCAACAAGTAAAGGCCGAAAAAACCCACACAGTTACTGTGAGTTGGACAAATTACAGCACTTTAATTGCATTTTTTAATCAAAAGTGATGAAGCTGTACTGAATGATTAGAGCTCACAGTTCCACTGGCTGTATGCATATTGCATCATGAACCATAGAGAACTAATATAACATCAGTCTTGCCACTGCCCGTATTGTGAATAGCACCCCAACTCAAATTCTGATATGACAGGATTTTACCTGGACAAAATGTTTTTTTTGTTGAATTACACCAGATGAAAGAGTTAGACTTGTCCAGTATTTTGGGAAAAAATGTGACCATTTTAGAGCCAACTTTTCATGACTAAGTGGCATTTTCTTTTTTTTTAAATTTTGAAACAATTCTTAAATATGTGTGGTTTTTTGTCTTTTCTGCTGCTCAAGGTGGGGTTTCTGAGAAAAGATTAAATAAAGTCACAAGAACTTGTGGTAAATTAAATATTTATGGATCACTGTATTCCTATTACTGATTCATGTATTTACAAGAAATCCTTTAAACACGTTGACCAAATGCAAATGCTAGTAATTAAATCCAGCATCAGTAAATATTCCCATTATTGTTTCATATGAAGACATTTTTCTTAACTTCCCTTACTCAAAAAAGCTGTTATTCCTGGCATGGTATGGTTACCCTATTCTTCTCTAACTTCTCTAACTGCATTTCAGTGGTGGGTGAAGAATGAATTTTATATGTACGGTCTGTAAAACTCTTTGGGATCTGTCATGATGAAAGGTGCTCTGTGTACAGCACTATTATTAACTTATTGTATTTCATCAGGATATTCTATTTCACATCATGTCACTCTACTGCAAAAGCCTTGCCAAAAATGAAAGCTGTGCAATGTCATCAATTGAGAAAACAGACTCCTTGAAGAGGCAATGTAGCATGCAGATAGCACGTGTCCCCAGGAGCTCAGGCTGCCATTGCTGTAGTGTCTGTAGGATGTTAGCAGTTCCAGCATGTGCTACGTGTAAGACATGGTGTTTTCTGATGTAAACTGAGATGAAGGATAAGAAAAGAGATTTTGAATAGTGCTTAATACAGCACTAAACTTTTGAATTAATACCTCTTCAGAACTACTGGAAATGATAATTTATATTTTATTAGTTTCTGCAGTTGGATGTAATCTGGCAAATTATGAAACAGATTGTTAAGCTTTTTAGCAGTCCTAGTAAAAAACATCTGAGTTCTTAAATAGAAAACTTCTGTTCAGTTGTTCATTACTTCAAGAGATAAAATAAAACCATTTGATATTTCAATTTATTTTACTGGAAAGTCAGTGCCTATTTCCTTTAATAATTCTCCTTTCCCCATCCCGGCCCCTCTCTCAGCTAGTTCTTTGTAATAATAAAATTGTATCATGTAGTTTTTGTAAAATTTATGGATTATTATTGTAGCTAAGGAACAAATACAATGAAGAAGAAACTTAGGATCTGATGATTTTTGGTAAGACTTGTGACTGCGACTACTGAAATCCCAATCACATTCAACCAACTCATGGCTGCCTAGATGTGTTTAGAACAGTTCATTTTAAAGAAGAAAACTAGACTCAGAACAATATCTAATGGATTTCCAAGTTAAAAAAAAAAATCACATCAACACTTTATTACTTGTTTTGCAAATCTTTACAAAAACAAACATGTACTACTGTGATTAATTTATTGTATTCCCAAGGCCTCATAAATCTACAGGCACTCTGTAACAATATAATAACAAGTTTTGTTTTGAAGGTTGTAGCTAATACTCTAGCTAACAAACTTTCCTTTCCTTAAGGCTGAACAGCAGATTTGTTCCAAGCCCTGAGCAAGAGGCAGCACGTTGCTGCACTGCCACCAGCACAGACCAGGGCTGTGCTTGCAATTGTTCAGGAACCACCTTCTGCTTTGGACACCTCAATGAGGTAAGGAGACTGTGATTACACCAGGTCTTTGCCCCTTAAAGGGTGTGTTTCATGGGAGACCAGGAAGCACAGCATGCTGTCCTCTCTTCACTTAGCACTTCCAACTTCCAAGCTCTCAGATGGCCCTAAATGATTTTCCTTATTTTAACTGAAAGGAAAATTAAAAACTGTCAGAGGTGGATCAGCTTCTCTGGTAAATCATACTGTTCTTAGCACAGCAGAGTTAAAAACGGACAAAGGTGATTGTTTTCTTTGCCTCCCTAATTCTGTTCTATACCTGAAAGTGGCCTGTCCTTAGTGCAACTTAAAACAGTCTAAATGTTGCTCAAAGTTAGACTGAAATAGATCTTCATAGGCTGCTTTCTGGGGGAAGAACTAACTAGTAGGTGCACCATGGCCACAACCTCTGCAGGCGTGGACCCCTTGACAGCTCATCACCTGCATTGCAATGGGAGTGGTAGCCAGGCTCCAGTTGTTGATCTTGCTCTATGTCAAGGATCAGGCTGCACTTTCTTCACAGCATTTCTTTAAATGCATAATGATGTAGTGTCAACATAGAAATAAAAACCTATGTCAAAGTAGATAGTATAAGTTAAAACAAAAAATAAAGTTTCTGATTTCAGAAATAGAGGCAGCTATACCAGAATATTTTTACCACACTTCTAGTAAAATCTCATAGGGTATTATTCTCAGCCCCCTGTGGCTGAAAGCACAATGGGTGGACTGAGCATTCGCCTTGCATATGCTGCTTGGCTTTAAGTCAGACTTCTTAACAGTATCTCTGTGGCATTTTCCCCAGGCCAATTCCCTTTGTTGGGTTTTTCTTTTCTTTTCTTTCTTTTTTTTTTCTTTTTAATAGGAAAAAATATATGTCATTGAAGAACCACATGAGAAACAGTCTTAAAATTCTGACATATCCTTCATCTCAATAGAAATGCCCCCAGTGTTTCATCTTAATGAAATTATTGTAGGGTTACATAAAAATGTAACTTCTTATAAGTAAATGCAAGCAAAACCAAAGAAAATATACTTGCTGCCCCAGAGTGAAGTATATTAAACTTCACTGCTCCACTTTGTTAGAAGGGACTGATGGAAGAGAAGAATACCAGCAATGTGAAGCAACAAGGAAGAAGGTGAGGAGGTTCCAGCAGAAGGGGGAAGGAAGTGCAGAGCAGAGGATACAGGACAGCTGCCTGCCCACAGGCCTTGTGGAATGAGCAGAGATGGGTTTAAGATATCTGTCAGTTCAAGACCAGGGAAAGACAAACGAAATGTGACACACTTTCTTTTCCAAAAAATTGTGTTAAGCTAACTCACCACAAGCTTTTCCAAATTGCACTGACTGGGATATTTTTGGTTAAAATTTGGGTTCTAATCCTTTGCAAAAAAAGCCATAAAACTTAACAGATATTGTAACTTTAAATCAAGTGAATCTGCTAGTAAGTGTCACTCACTACATATAAACAGCAAACACAGTGTGTAATTGCAATAACTAAACAAATAAATTCCATATATTTCATACATATTCCATACTGAAATCAAAATCCTCTTGCAGACCTTGAATGTAGTCTTGGTTTAAAACTTAGTTAATCCACCTACTTCTTACGAAGTTCTAATCTTCCACTAATGATAAAAAGTTTTGGGTGGGGTTTTGGGTTTTTTTTAATGACAATTACATGGTTTTTATGGGTTAAGCACAGAACCTTAGAAAAAATGCTGGGATAGAAGGGAGGGGGAAGTGTTTTGAATGTTGATGAAGAACTAATTCAGAACTCAGTTCTTCCAGGCTTTTAATGATGTTTTCTTTCTGGAAAGACATTAGAGTTATTTAATTCATGTGACCTCTATGCCATTCAGGACAATGCTTGATTTTTTTTTTCTTTACTATGATTTCTGTTTTATCTTTTTTATCTGTTATATTTAGAGGTCTTTGTTACTTATCAGATGTGATGTTTAAACTCTGCTGTAATTACTGGCTTTTCTTCTTTCTCACATTTAGTTTATTAATGTTACTTACATCAGACTGTTTAAATATTTTGAGAACTCTCCAGGGATTGATAAAGGGCAATTAATATCAAACACTGATATTGTCTTTTCTTTTTCCTGTGCTCCCAAGATTTTATCTTTAATCTAGATTAAAGAGACGGGAGAAGGAAAGGAATTCAAGTCTTTTGGACTAGGATTTAGAATCTAAATGTCTTCAAAGTTGTGCTCAGCTGTTTTGATTTAGCCTTCTGCAGTGACAGGGACCATCTGAGGACTTTGGACTTGAATCCAGGTTTGGATTCCTTGGAAATAAGCCTCACACACAGAGTCAAAGATAAACACACAAACATACACACAAATGTTCAGGCAGAACTGGGCCCACCTCTAATTGCCTATTTATAAAATTAATCTGATATTATAACAAGGTTAATAATAGAATAATAATAGAAAAACATAGATGGTCAAAGAAAAATTAGGAAACCTCAAAGATAAAAACCAAATCACTCCTCTATTTGCCTGTCTTGCACATAAAGTCAGGATATTAATTTCTTGCATTTCAAGTAAAATGTCTTCTAGAAAATGCTGAAATTTAAAGTACTAAAAGATGCTGTGTGTCTCTAATGACACAAAATGGCCTCAAATGTGGTTCAGCAGTGAAAAAGAATGTACTGATCCACTGTATTTATTCAGACACACAAGTTTTAGTGCAATAGAAGGAATCCCAAACCACTGCAGGACATGTTTTGCAGAAGACTGAAGTCTGTTCTGAGAAAAACCTGTGGGTAATGACTGATAAAGCTAAGGGGAGCTAGAGAAAGCTCTCTGGCCCCACAAGTGTGGGAGACTAGCAGGATGCACCTGGGAGGCACCAGTGGACAATCATTAAATATTGACAAAATCACAGCTAGATACATAATCTGGGAATACTTAACCAAGAGAGGAAGAAGAAAGTCCTACAGAATCCAAGCATATCAACTGTATCTCACCTTTTTTATGTAGCTTTGCATTTCTTCTTTCTTTCAAGCTCTTTATTTCACCTTTTCTGTACTTCTAAACTTGTTTGTCACTACATGTTTAGGGGCAGAATAAAATCCAAGTCAGGATCTGAATCTTATGGATTGTTTTTGAGCTACTGCTGGACTGCATTCTGTGATGGAGTGGAAGAGCTAAAGTGCACAGTGACGTGCATACCACTCATTTGCACCAAGGCAAACCTTACATAGCTCTGGACTCTGCCAGGATTTAGGGGTTCTACACTTCTTCCAAAAGCCCAGATGCATATGGTCATAACTGAAGACTTTCTACTATTCCCTCATCTTCCTCTCTTCTGATCTTTCACCCCTACTCAGCTGAGCACCTCATTTTCTCCCTCCTCTGGCCCACTGCTGTTCTGTCTTCCAAAACTACTCCATGCCTTTGCTCATCTATGATCTGTGGCTCCTGCTTGTGGGCTGGTTTGGATTTCCAGACATGCCAGGTAGCTTGCTATTGTCAAATCCTCTACAAAAGAAAAATTATTGTGGGGTAGGAACCCCCATGCTGCTAATAAGGACAGTATCATTGGCATATGAAAATTATAGGACAGGGGGACAGAAGAAAGGTTAAACAGGCTGTGTTTGAGTGGCTCCTAGAAAAATTAAATTGTTGCTCTGGACTGTTTGGATTAGGGCTGGTCTTGTCAGCATTTGTGTTCTGTCTGGTTTCATCTGACCTAACTCCAGGTAGTTATCCAGACACCTTAATCAGGAAAGTATTAATTGTTAGCTGCCTCTTGAAAGAGAAGGGGAAACCCCTTACTCAGCTTAACCCTAACACTCCCTTTCCTTTAACAGACTACTAAGATAGCCTAGTGCAAATATTATCCTAATTTCAGTCCCTCAGTTGAACTGGGTGAATCAGATCTTGCATTCAGCTTATGCCACAAGGTTTAACTCTACATGCACAAAACTGAGGAAGAATGAGATGAAGGAATGTAGATCTGGAGGCAAGAAAGTGATGCAGCTGAATCCTGTGTGACACTTTTATTTGGGCAGTAGCATGTCGCATGAGCTGGCATCATGCAGTGGCATGTTGGGATATACAGTAACCAGAGAAGGCTACAGGTAAAAAAATGTGTTGGTCTCTTTTTGTTACACCCCTAGAGACTCAACCTGTGGATCAGCATTTTGTGAACCAAGCCCAATACCTGAACAGAAAGAAAAATCTAGATCATTCCTCACCTAAAGCAAAACATGAACTCAATGGGGTTTTTTTCTGTTTCAAGGCTAGTTGCAAACTTTTGATACTACTTTGTGAAGCAGCAGACAGAATAGCAAGCACATATAGGTGTTTTTGTATTCAGGCTCTTAAGAGACAATGACCCGTTCTGATCTCAAAAATATACAGATCAGACCTAATCCTATTCAAGAAACTGGTGTTAGGCTGCAATAAAGGCAATTTTTTGGAAAAGAAATTCACCTTCTACTATTGATAACCTAGACTATTCAGTTCTTACCTAAGGTCCTAAGAAAAGTGTTCCACTATTTAAATACCCACTTAATTTGTAAAACCCCTCATTTTCACCTCCTCAGTCAGTCATTTCATTTTACTTATTAATAAAGGTCCAAGTTCGAGTAGACAATAATTGTGTGGTCCTGAGCACAGGTATTTGTTTTCAACTGAAGTGCAAGAGTTGAAGAAATTAGCACTTTCTGTGGAAGTCCTCAAAATAATAGACTAAGAGAAGAACTTACTCTAGAAGAGAGCATGGACCACCACCGAGTTCAAGCACCTGCCGTTCTGGAAACTTTAAAAATGCATGTTACAGAATTATTCTTCCTTTTCCCCTTTAAGAAAGATGTTCTTGGAAGAACAGCTCCTTCAGAAATTGATATAGCTGGAAGCCCTAGAGATGTCAGAGCAAAATGAAAGTAAAAGGGGCAGAAAACAGAGGTACTAAGATTTTTATTTCCTTTGCATAAACTTGTTGCAGAGTAACCTATACTTTTTTGTTTGACACTCAGTAGAATAGTAGAATTAGGACAACAAACATCAAAAGAGATGTCATTGCCATCTATAACTGGCAGTCCATTCTGTTTCAATGCTGACAAAATTTCGATGTCTCAAAAACAGCAAGGGAAAAAACCTGATTATTTTAGTGGGCCCAGGCTGCAGAGCTCTCTAATGAGACCACTTCATTGTCAGGGTCAGTTTAAATCAATTCTGCCATTGATCCCTGTTTCTCCAGACTGTTAACAGCAATTTCTTTCCCCATGATTAAATGTAACACTGATGTAATGGCCAATACTGTTTTTAAATGCCAAGAGCTACAGGCAAGTGATATGAGAATTACCCAGTTGCAAATTCCACCATGGAAAGGTACTGAACATGAAATAGCTGCAAAATTTATAATATGCGTATTATCAACACCTAATATTTTCCTGTCATACTCTTCAAATTTGTCCATCCCACCAGAAGGGTACTAGCTGCCTGGGATGGCTCAGTGAGAAAAAGCTGAGGAGCATCATGGTTATGCCCTGCTGCAGGGAAGACTAGTGAATTCCCAGAACATCAATGACCAAGATGTGCAGCTTCTACCAAAGAAAAAATAGCAACAGAAGCACTGAGGAAAAGAATGATTACCTTGGGGTCACCAGAGGAGGCTGCATAGCATTTGAGCCCCTATTAGGTTTGTTACAGTTCACATTTATTACCCAGGTCTGAGATCTGAGTACTGAGCCCAAAGGAAATTCCATATCAATTTCTACTTTGGAGAGTTTACTTTTACAGGGAAAGCTTTATTCCAGATTAGTTGAGTAATCCACAGGCACTCACGTAACAGTAGGAGGTTACTTGATATTCTAGAGACTTCTCATCATAACTTCAAATACCACCTCTTTTAGTTCAACTAACTACTTGTGAGTGTTTAATTGGACAAAAATTCACAGAGTCTAGATTTATTCTCAAAATATAAAACAATTTTACTTCCCAGGAACCACCCCTAGGTCTGCCCACAATTATGGCCTGTGTTTGGAGCTACAAGCACTCTGACTTCAGCTGTAGAGGGCAGCTGATGTTGTGTATGGACAGCAGATGAAAGGCACTCAACTTCATTAACTTGCACCTTAATTTCTTTGACAGTGCATGCTTATCTTTATGCACAAATTTCTGAACTGTTTCTTCTTTGTATTTAATATTGAGAGAACAACTACACTCTGGTATCAGATCCCTGAAGTTCTTCTAAAATCTGGGTTCACTTTTCTGTTCTTAAAGTTGTGAACGACTAACAGAAGACTTAATCAGTGACAAGTTTCTACTTACATATCATTGTTATATTGGCAACCCTTAGTTAGCAGACCCATGAGCAGTTTATTTTGGCATATACTGCTGAAATAAATGATTCCATTTTCCCACTGCCAGTTCCTACCTGTACCTTTTCTCCTGAGCTGGCATAAATGTCCATGCAGCTGCATAGTGAACTGATACACTTTCTCTGCAAAGTTTTTTTTGGCTGAGGCTAGATGGCTTTCAGCAGTTACCACATTTGATGGTGAGGCTGCCTACATGAGCTGAAAGTGTTTATGGAATTAGAAATGCTACATGTGTACCTACTATGACAACAAGTGCATCAGGTGGATTGAAAG
Organism: Scytalopus superciliaris; assembly: GCA_013400415.1. Classification (NCBI taxonomy): domain Eukaryota; kingdom Metazoa; phylum Chordata; class Aves; order Passeriformes; family Rhinocryptidae; genus Scytalopus; species Scytalopus superciliaris. The sequence continues at coordinate 102,954 of VXBX01008686.1, forward strand.
GTATCTGCTCATTATCAAAAAAGGGGTAATCACTAGCTGGTTATCTGCAATACTTTAAGGATATTATGAGTCTTGACAAGACTTGTAAGCAAAAATTCTTCAAAAGAGATCATAAATGTCCTCATTGAAGACAGCACATAAAGCTGCATGGAACTCAAGTATGCAGATACAATACTGCATGTATTAAACAGACATGGTATGCTTCAAACTTTCAGCTATTTTTACTTCATGCTGTTTAGATGTATAGGTTTAAGAGGAAGTGACAAGACTATTCTCAGGATTAGCTGTAAATTCTGGCCAGCCAGGAAAATCTTAATTTCAGTAATAGTTCTACTCCTGCATCTAAAATGGAAAGGCAAAGAGACATTCTTTTATTTTAATCAATATTCACTTTCCACTTGTATCAGTCTTTGACTGAGAGACAGAATTTGACTGAGAGTCATCAGCTCTCTTTAAAAGACCAAGTGTGCAGCTCTCAGACCCTATGTAGTTTCTTTACATCAGTACAAAGTAAGCTTCTCTAAAGCTGCTATGGGTAGCTCTTTTGCCACACTCTTGAAACATTTTGTAGTATATCTAGAGTAATTGCAAATGTGAGGAAAAAAGGGCTGCTGCCATCTCTCCATCAAAGCAAACACCAGCCAGGAGAAAGTATGTTCAGGTCTTGCTGCTGCCTGGAAAAAAAGGTTGCAGGTCCCTGGCTGTCAGTATAAATACTTATTAAATATAACTTCATAAATATTAATTAAAAATAAAAATTTGAGAAGGCCAGAAGAAATCTAGACTAGGGAAGGAGAGGTCAGAGGACTGTCTTGAGGCTGTGCTGGGGAAAAAAAGTGAGACATTCCCCAAAATAAAAATAAAATTTAAAAAAGTAGCAGAGCAGAATAATTCTACTTGGATATAATTTATACTAGAAAATGGTTGCTTTAGCTGGCAGTTTGACAAAATTGCCATAACTGCAGTTCGTTGTAGTATCTTTACCAATCATACCACTACTTGATCTCCATGGTAGATATGTCTAGTAAATCATGTGATTTAATGCATGGAAAACACGTTAGTGCTTCTGTTCATGGAAGGATCACTCTTTTAGTAAACAGATTGTTGGTCTTGCATTTTTTTTCTGTTTTAGTTTTAGGCAATATTCCAAATATAACACTGGGAAATCAGGAGCCTTTTAGGAGACTTTAGGCATTGTATCACAGAACCTTCATGTTGCTAGCACATTTGAAACATGCTAGCACAGATCTGCTAGCACAGATTTTGAAATGGTTCATTTGAACAAATGTACTCTTCTTTGTGTATTGAAGGCCAAGGAAGAGGCACTCTTAAATACACAGAAAGATCCATGCTCTCACTGAATACTTAGGAAGAGAGAGCTGTTGAGGAAAATACCACACATAATCCCTGTTGTTACTTCTGAATTTTTTACTGAGTTTTCACTTCCCAGTAGAAGGACTCCTGTGTATTCAAAGCCTGAATTCTGTTCATACATGCATGACTATGCATCTGCATTGCTTGTCTATATCATTGCTTTCTCCAGTCCCACACTGGTGTCATTATTTGTGTGCCACTTTTAGTACTTGGGCCTCCATGTACCAAATATGAGATAGAGTTCAACTATTAAAAGTTTCTTATTTAGAATTATACACCATGTAGCAGGCAGGTCCTTCTTGACTAACCTCTAGAGCCTTTCCCTCATCCACAAGCAGGCCACCTTGTCAGAAAAGGAGATACTGTTAGCCATCTAATGTCTAGCTGTGGCACTTGGGGACATGGTTTAGTGGTGAAAATGTCACTATTAGGTTAATGGTTGGACTCAATCTGAAAGGTCTCTTCCAATCTTAAAAATTCTATGATGCCATGTAGAAGAGATCATAATTCAGGCACAAGTTGCAAATGCGCACCACCACTTAGAAACTGATGGGACTATTTCATTTAACTTTGTATAAAAGTTATGTGTCTAATCAAGTCCTAGATGATCCTTCTATGGTGGCTCCTGCTTGTGAAACTGTACAGTTGCCTCTAGACAGCAGATATCTTACCCAGGGTAGGTAAGATAGATTGGTGTAAAAGACCTGAACCACTATCTGAAGATGTCTCTACCTTTTTATTAACCATAGGAAAAACCTAGGCAAAAAATTAAATGACCCGGGGACAGCTAAAAGTAGGTCAAGTGACTCCCATCCCTTCTGAAAGATCTCAACTCAGAGGCTTCCTACAGAAATCACGGCTATTCTAGCCAGAGTTGCCACTGCTCTGTGCTACAGCTTCAGTTTTTGGTCTTTTATTTTTGAGCCATATTTTAGTTCTTGTAGTTCCTGCAATGACTTTGAAAGCTTCTCTGAGTGGTCTGTAGCATCTAGAGTCATAAGGCTGTGACTCACACATGCCAAAAGTCCTGCAGTGTTATCAGCTTCACAATTCCCCTCAGTTATGAACACTCCTATAGTGCTTAGGGTACTGACTCAGGGTATTACTCAGCAACAAAGCTACATTTTCTGTGTTACTCCTGTTGTCTCAGTGTGCATTCTGAAGTCTCCAGTTCTCTATCATGCACCATTAGCTTTGTCATCTTCTCTAAGGACATGGAAATTTTATTTTCAGTAGATTTACATCTTCTCAATTTTTTAGTATCTGTTCCAGTGCTCAAGTTACTTCTCATGTTATGGAACTTGCTTCTGTCCGTGTATTTGCGTTGCACTAAGGACTGAGCACAGTCCTTAACTTAATACCTTTTCAGATTTTTCCAACCCTGTGGCTTTCTGCTTAGAAAACATTTTTTAGGCTTTCTCCAGTCCAGAGGACTATACCATACCATGACATCTCTAATATTTAAAAAATGGTATTTTGTTTCTCTGTCACTAGAGGAGTAAAAGGAACATATTCTCTAAGATCAAGATTAGTCCCAAGAACCTGATTTCTTCAGTCTACCCCAAGAGTCAATGGAGAAACTTTGGCCAAGGGAAAGCAAGAGAATAAGTTAATTTGGATCCTCTGAATCATTCTTTGGAAAAGCCTGTGGGTTTTCACTGCTTGCAGTCTAGAAAGATTAGCCTCACTAGGCTAAAACTTTTTTGTAAATATCCCATAAACCTTTCGGAAGTTCCTAACAAGTTTTTCTTTCCTTCAAAATGCTATCCAGTTGGTTTCAAAGGAAAATAACATTCATATCTCTACCTTTATATAATCTCTGTCAAAAAACCCTACAGTCTGCTTGGGTAACTCTCCCTATGTACACAACATATTGTTACATCCTCCTTACACCATGCAGTCTGCTGGTCCCTGAAGAACACCTCAAGCCTTTGCAGCTTTTGCCTGAGACTTCAGGACCTGGGAGACAAATAAGATTATTCCTGTACTGTATGTTGGTCAATGTTCTTAATGTTCAGCAAGGAAAGGAACTGGACCTTGATCCCGAATTCTCAGCCTTAACCCAGAGTCCAGCATCAATTACTCTTAGACTTTTTTTTTTTAAAGATTGTTTTTATTATATACATTAACATTTAAAATAGCCTGATTGTATGCTTGTCTACAAATAGAATGGATGTTGACTACATATTTTTGAGAGCTTAATAAAAATGAACCTAAAACCTCATTTTTGTTCTCTTTTCAGAGCTAAGAAATAACGTTTAACAATTTTAATGAATATTCCTTCAGATTCCATTGTATAGCCAGTTTAAAAAATAATTTTGATTTTATTTCTTTAAAAAACTTAATATCCCCTTAACACCTCTATTTGATTAAAGTATATCAAATAGATATACTTTAAAAAAAAGTAAATCTTTAGATAAAAATTTCTGTTGCCCATACAGTTAATGAAAAGTGAAAATATTGCTGTCCTAAGAATTGAAAAAAAAAACAAAACCGTGCAGAGTCTGAGAACTGTAACATTTAACACTTTGATCTTTACTCTAGCTCTGTAAGGATGGAGTAATCATTGATTGACGTGTTCATTTCAGAAACAGATTACACATTGGTCTGAGAATAAGATGTTAGCTGGTGCCCTCATGTGGATAACTTTTAGTCAAAACAAAGCCACAGAAACTTTAGCACCTCAGGTTTGCACACAAAATTTGGACAGCTTATTTAAGTCTTTCATTATTCACTTGTATTGCAGGCAATGCCATATTACTTAGTTGTAAACAGAATTTTCTACTTGGATGTCAGGATACAACACAACTCTTAAAGAAAATGTGAAGTAAAACACTGAACTCATTGTTATCTGCACAACCACTATCCCCCTCCCTCAAAAAACTTCTCTGGATTCATATTAAAAAGTAAATATATCAAGTGACTTTCAGAACTAATCATACAATCTTTTTTCCAGGGTTTGAAAAAAAATTCAACAGAATATAATCTCTCTTGAAAAAATCCCTTTCTTAGTTACAAAGGAATAGAATTGGCATTCCAACTGTCAGGCAGCACGGAGAAGAGCACAGGGCATATAGGCTGGGGGAAACAGTTCCTTTTTGACCAACCTCAGTGGAAGACACTATCAGTCAAGATGTTTTTCTGGAAGTGTGCAAAAAATGAGTGAAAAACATACACTTTCAATAAGAATACTAATTCAGTTTTATATACCAGATGCATGATGATGAACACCTGCAGATTAAGCAGGGATCTTACAAAGATGACACGTAGACAGGTATGAGACCACAGCACAGTGCAAGCTGCAGCCCACCCTCTGCCAGGGCCACTGCAGGTACAGTTCTGTTGTCTCGTGTGACTGTTCCTTTGGAGCACTTATAAACATGTATGCACTTTTTACTCTATTACTCAAAAATGTAAAACTCTAAGTGTAGAATGAATCAGGTTGCATAGCATTCTACAGAATCAGCTATGTAATATTTACATCTTAAGTGTAAGGAAAAGACTGAAGGCAAAACTTCTAGAATACTTAACAGATATCAAAAGAATAACTATGTCATACAACCAGAATCTAAATCTAAGACAGACTGCCATTTCCAGAAGATCCTGTCACAATTGTGCTCTGTGTGCCCCCGGAGGCAGGTGAAGATACTGACCTGAAAAATGATATTGATCTGAAATACTAATCTGAAAGAGTAGTAAGTAAAACTTCAGCAAAACTTCCATTTTCAAGCTGAGTAATGTAGCTACAATGATTATAAAGAACTGAAGGGCAAGGTAGCTTTAATCTGTAATCTGATATGACAAGCTATGAACTGGTAGGTAGACATTAACTTAATTTTCATCAGCCACCCACAGATCTGAGTAATTCCTCTGGAATTCCATTGGCTTCAGCAAATCAATATTGTGAAATGCTTCTTACTTTGTGCAGTGTTTCAAATTCTTACACAGTATGATCATTAGAGTGCCAACAATTTAATCTGGGAATATAAACTAACACTGTATTATTTATCTGCCAGAGTTTTATGTCTGCCTGTTCTAGGTGCTTTATAAAAGCACACAAAAGCATATGAGCTAAGTGAAATACTACAGATGAGAGACATTATATCTTTCCAAACATAATACCAGATACCTGACTTGTTGATTTGATAGCATTCAAAATTCCTTGCCCTTAGAAC
>VXBX01008686.1:122049-134999 GCA_013400415.1 Scytalopus superciliaris
ACTTTTTAGTAGTGGTTACATTCCAGTAGCTCTGTCTCACAGAAACATTTTTACTGTGCAGCTGATATTACAAGTCTCTTGCATTAAAAAAATATGGACAGACCTTGATTCAGAGTTAGATCTAATACTCTACCAGCAGCAAACTTGCATTAGAAATAACGTGCCAACCTGCAACTACTGAATGATGTGTAGACATAATTAATTTTTAAGATGATTTTTTGGCTGTGTAGTTCTATGGTGCCACAGGAAAAAACCCTCAGCTATTATTACAAATAGACAGTTATATTATAATTAGCTTTAGCAATTGGACTTTACATGTATTAGGATTAAAAGTGATCAAAATGGAGTAGTTTTTCAAAGAAAAGTGAGTATTGAACTTACTTCAGTTCATATATGCATTTATACTAACATTTATGATTTAATTTCAATACAGTTCTTCTCTTATTACTGTTTTGAAACCTAGTTAAACTAACTGACATAATATGCCTCTGCTTCCACTGGAAACAATGGGCTGCTTATCTGAGGAAGGCCATTTTATTTATGTTATTGTACTGTGCCATGGCAGTATTTACATGCTAAGGGTTCAAGGTCCCCTTGTGTATGGCGTTTTTCCTAATGCTGAGAAGCAGGTTTATGTAGTCATCATTATCAATGTAGACAAGATAGATTTGAGGGCAGGGAAATAAGGTAAAGTAAAATGGTTTGCTCAGTTTGCTCATGTATCACATATAGTTACATATCATGCAGGTGCAAGGTCATGCTCCTGAGTCAGGGCAATCCCAAGCACAAGTGCAGGCTGGGTGAAGAATGGATCAGGACTAACTGGGGAGAAAGACTTAGGGCTGTTTGTGAACAAAAAGCTTGCTATGACTCGGCAATGTGTGCTTGCAGCCCAGAAAACCAACTCTGTCCTGGGCTGCATCAAAAGCAGTGTGGCCAGCAGGTCAAAAGAGTTGATTCTGCCTCTCTACTCTGTTCTTATGAGACACCACCTGGAGTGCTGCATCCATCTCTGGAGCCCCCAACACAAGAAGGATGTGGACCTCTTGGAATACATACAGAGGAGGGCCACTAAGTTGATCAGAGAACTGGAGCACCTCTCCTTTGAAGACAGGCTGGGAACTAGGGTTGTTCAGCCTGGAGAAGGCTCTAGGGAGATCTTACAGCACCTTCCAGTACCTAAAGGGGTCTTACAAAAAGGCTGGAGCAGGACTTTTCACAAGGGTATGTAGTGATAGGACAAAGGGGAATGGCCTTAGGCTGAAGCTAGGGTAGATAATAATAAGAAATTCTTTACTGTAAAGGTAATGAGACACTGGAACAGGCTGCCCAGAGAAGTTGTGGATGACCCATCTCGGGATGGGTTCAAGGCCACCTCAGATGGGGCTCTATCTAGTGGAAGGTGCCTGTGTCCATGGCAGGAGGGTTGGAACTGGATGATCTCTAAGGTCCCTTCTGACCCCAGCCAATCTAAAGAGTCTCTGACTATCACACACTAGTGAAGCTTCAGCTCTATAATCTATTTAATTGTGTCTGCAGTGAAAGTCTACCAACAGTTGCCAGCTGCACAGAGTAAAAGGAGGAAAGCAGGTGATTTTTCCTCCCAGGGATTTCAATCAGTTTTAATACTTAGTTACTGTATCTAAATTAAGTAAACCATAATGAAACATACAGCTTCAGGCAGAAACGTGGTTAAACTGTGGTTATTAACATACTGATGCACTTTCCTCAGTGGAAGTGAGTCCTTCTTCAGGACACCAGCTGCATCTTGCGTGCTTACACACCCTACAGACCATGTGGGCCCTATTATCTAGGCAGAGCTAAGCAAGTTCAAGATTGAGTTTTCCTTTGTTTTGGAGGTTGGAGAGAAGCCCTCTGCTGTTTGAATGTCATTTTAACCAGGAATTGTACAGACTCCTGAGCACAGATTGCTTCCTCTGTCAAATAATTCTTTTTCTCTTTAGAAGAGAAAGAAATACATGACCTTTTCCATTTTTGGTGTTCATTTTTCCATGTTGATGTTTTCTGTTACTATGCAACTAATTAGTGTATTAATTTCACAAAAATAGATGCTCAGCTTGTCTTTTAGTGGATGGTTCATGAATGAAGTAAAACCTGTGCAATGCTTGCATACTGGTGCTGTGCTGTGATAGGAAAAATAGTGGTATTTAGAACAGTTAAATTCTACCTGGGACCCCATGATCAGGGGCAATTCTGTGTTGCCCTAGTGCCTCTCTAGTGCCTTTCTAGTGCTGCAGTCTCCTGGAAGATTTCTCCAGGGTGACCTTAAGTGCACCTTCCCCATCAGCAGTGCAGCTGGGAAGGAGGGTGAGGAAAAGAAGAGAGAGAATAATTGTGTACTTCCCCACAGTGATCAGGAACAATGAATGGAAGAGATGTTGTACTGAGTCACAGCTGAGTGTTACAATGTGTGTATGCTGCCATGGTAAAAACAATGAAATGTCATTTTGTGTCCCTAGCTGTGCATGAGGCAAGTACTGCTTTGTTCTGGAACAATGATGTATCGGTCTTGTGTAACTTTGGGTTCTTCAGCTGGCATCTAAAAGCAAAATGGAAATGCCTCTAGGAGGGATGTTGTGCATAATTAGAGGTAGAACGTATCTCGCTGAAATTTAAGTTCACACTTCAAGCTCAGTGTTCTGTCTCCCTCTGTAGGGCTACCCTCTCTGCTAGGGCAATATTATTATCAGAAGGCAGATTATTGTGTTTTAAGGTAGCTGCCTAAGGCTATGTCTGGAGCGACCCAGAAGTGTTTCCAAATTTCCAGGCCAGGGGATGAATTCCAGCTGTGTCTCACTGTGTGTTACGGAAAGATGTGGCTGCACATGTCCTAATATCCACACATGCTGGACTATGCTGGTGGATGAGGGCTACCTTGTCTCCTGGGGAGGTCTGCTGAGTGGGATGATAGGCAGCTGCAGATAAATACACAAGTCCCAGTTTTTCTGGAACAAGTCCAGCTGTTTCTCTGCCTTGTCTGCAGGGAGGGTAATCCCGGCCCTTCGCGGCTCTACCAGGTATGTCACATTGGTGGCTCTGGTGCAGAGAGATGTTCCCAGAAACAAATGCTGCAGACCAGAGGGTCATCATGTCATTGCTGTACAGATCTGCCAGATAAGGGCTATCTGTAGAAGGGAAGTGCATGTCTTCAGAATGGGAATTTGTCCTCAAAAGATGCCTTAGAACATTTGAATAGACTGATCCATCCCTTTGGCTGAACATCCAAATACCAGTATTGCTTAATTTTAAGAGTTTCCTTTCCTGATCTTGATCATTCTACTCTGTTCTCAAGAGAACCTCAGCCCGATGCATACTGATGGACTGTCATGGAGTAACCGGGGTGGGGAAGGGGGCTGTGTTATAAGGCGCCTACCCAGGAGATGGCAGCCGAGAGATGGCTGAGTGGGAAGAGCGGCTCCTGGCTGCTCAGGTGCTGACTGTGATGGGAAGTACAGGCCCTTGCTTCAGCTGTCGCTCATGAAAGTGCCATTGTTGCACTCAAGAATGAAGCCTGATTGCTCAGCTTTAAACTAGATTTCTGGCCTTTCTCTCAGCTCAGTTTTCCCACAGCTATTCAAGTAATTTGTAGTTTTATAGACTAGCACATTCATTTGTTCCTTCAAAAACATTAGAAGGAAAGAATTGCTAAACCTAATTATTAATGAATTGCCTGTGAAAGCAGACCAGTGCTGCCCTTTGTCCCTTAAAATGCTCTGAAAAACCCAGTCCTGAGCTCTTCCATTAAGTATCCTGTGGAGGTGATGGAAAAGAGTTCAGAATAGGCTGATGGCTATAAATGACTGGACTGCCTTAGGTCTGCTTTCTGAAAAAGAATCAAATAATAAAATTCCTCTTATCAAGTGTTTAAAAAATTAGCATCCTGATGTATCTGTATAGCAGTTCTATTTTAAAAGTTCCATTTCAACTATTTGAAGAGTCAAATAAATTTTAAAAACTGCTAGTGTACCAAAGCCTCTGATCACATACAAATGATTGACCATAAATGAGAACAGAGGTTGACTTGAAAGATAGGACCCAAGTTTTCTGAGGCAATAAAAACGTACACTTAATTACCTTTGAAGGCAATAAAAAGCTGAGGGAGTTAGCTATAGATTTTGAGATACATTTTCATACTTAATTTTCTTTAGTTTTTAACTTTCAGGCTTTTGTTGTAGCTCAGTTGTGGATGTAAAGTGTATTCTATGTTTTACCCTGTTGTGCTTTAACCCCAGTCAGCAACCCAGCCACTCACTCACTCTGCCCCTCATGGGATGAGGGAGAGAATAGGAACAGTAGAAGGGAAATTTCATGGTTTGAGATAAAGACAGTTTAATAGGGAAAGTAAAAACCGCTCATGCAAGCAAAGCAAAACAAGGAATTCATTCACCACTTTCAATCAGCACACAGGTTCAGCCATCCCTATGAAAGCAGAGCTCTATCACGTGTAACTGTGGCTTGGGAAGACAAACATTATCACTCTGAACATCCTTCCTCCTCCTTCCCCCAGCTTTATGTGACACCAGATGGGATGGGATGGATATCCCTGTGTCCCCTCCCAGCCTCTTGTGTACTGACAGCCTCCTTGCTGGTGGGGTGGGGTGAGGAGCAGGAAAGGCCCCGACCCTGTGTGAGCACTGCTCAGTGATGGCTAAATCATCCTGGTGTTATCAACACTGTTTCCAGCAAATCCAAAACATAGCCCCATAGCAGCTACTGCCAAGAAAACTAACTATGACAGTCAAAACCAGCACATACATAAGTCAGTATTTAACGAATCTGGCTTTTAATTCTACAAAACACTGCAACTTGGTGATAGACAGTTTTGTGCCTTAAGATTAGATTTGTCTGGTATTGCATTGTATTGTGGAAGTATCTACCTGAATGTTTATGTACCACTGCTGAAAGTATGGAGAAGTTGAAAGTGGAAATAAAAAGCTCTGTGAAAGCGGGTAGTTTTCAGGTGGTAGTTACTGACAATACTCTCTTCTAGCCTCTATTAATAGCCCAGTTCCTCTGTCACTTCCTTTGCCACATTGTTCCTGCTGAAATGTTGAATTCAGCTTTTCCAGCGTACGGTAGGGAGTGGCCAGAGCCAGTCATGGCATGCTACTGCTGACCAGTTCTGTAAATCACAAAAAGTGCAAAGGCTGGCAGAATGTGGTATAATTTTAGAGGCCAGTGATGATAACCTCATCTTTATAGGAAGGCCTGACCATGGTAATGTTTTAGCACCATCTATTCCATTAGAGTTTTTCAAATATTTTGCACTAATGTGAACTGACTTACACTACATTATAGTTTACTGTTAGTGTTTTACTCCTGACTATGATCTACAAGCCTTAAGTGCAGCTTCTCTGTATACCTAGCAGAGTCATCCCCTTAGTCATCCCTCACTGTGTGCTTCTGGAACAAAGACATGTTTGGCTCCATTTAATGCAGTGCTTTTTTCAGTAGCATTGCTTCACAATACGGTGCTGTTTAAAAATAAATGAGTCTGTTTTCAGCAGTAGTCTTGGTTTTATTGCAGTAACGCTGTTAGGCCCTCAGACAGGCACCACAGTGATACAGTCCCTGCTCCCCATAGAGCTTACATGCTAGCTTTTAGAAGTCAACATTATTATCAACTCTCTTGTACATCTCAAGTTTATACATAGGCTCATATGGAACCAACTCTGATTTTGGACTTGATTCTAGTACTTCAAGAAATCAACAGCTGGATTTCAAGACCAGAATCAGATGTAACTTAAGTTTGCTGAATGTATTGCTGACTTTTCTTGCTGGAAGCACAAACAGAAGCACATGCTGAAGCTCAAAATTTCAGAATATTTAAAACATGCTGTTTTAAAAAAGTAAACTTAAAAAAAACCCCCTTGCACACAATACAAGATATACATAATATTTCCAGTATTATTTGTGGCTGTGCCAACTTAAAAGTGCAATAGACTCACCATTACAAAAACTGAATTAGCAACCTAAGTATTAATTGTAAAAGAAAAAGAAACTACTAACTTGAAGTGGTTAGGATACAAAAACCTTACCCATTGCTATGCCTGCCCTCTATTTTGGAAAAAAAAATATTGTGTCCAGGCTGGGGGGAAAATCCTGTTGTCTGGCTCAAAATAAAACCCAGTACAGACTACCTGGTTTATAAACTGTTAAATCCCCAAAGAAGTTGCATGGTGGATATTGACCTGTACCTCCCACCAAAGGCGGAAGAAGGAAATCTGGCTGAATGCCTGAATTTCCCTTGCAGGCAGCACCAGAAATGAAACATTCTGCCATCTGGTGCATTGTGAAATTCCCCCTCTGCCCTGAAGTGCATGACCCTGATTATGTAGGAGCTTCCCACATGGGGTGTAGGGTTTGTTTTCTTCCGCACAAGTTCATACAAGAATTGAGGCAGACAAATTTTTATCTTTACTTTGCGAGCATTTGCCCTCAAGGTTTGTAATTGTAAGTCAGGAGCTTATTCTTTAGATTTATGCAATTGCTATTTTTGGGGGGGGTGGTTTTTGGGTTTTTTTAAAACTTTTTAAATAATTGTTTTGGTCAGAGACTCAGCTGATGGCAAGCATCTTGTTTGACAATCAAGATCAGAATCTGGATTGTTTTTCAGAATGTTAAAAAAAATACCCACCACAAAACACAACATTTCATAGATACAAAACAAATTCAAAACACATATAAAACTACACTCCAACAGCACAATCCAGCTGTTGCTGCAAATGAAGCTGTTATTTGCCAAAGAGATGGTTGGCTTCTGACTGATTACTGATTAAAAAGACTGAGTAAAACTTTCAAACGTGCTCAAGCCTAGTCCCTCAGAAAATAATGGAAAGGTGCCTAAGAATAATTACAATCCAGCTTTGGGGGAAAGAAAACATGACTTTGCGTTCTCAGTCAGGCACGTTTGAATGTCCTACTCATCAAGTAAATCACCTCAAGGTGGAAACAAATCTCACTTTCATGGCAGCATACACAAAGCAAACACATCTCTCACAATCGATTATAAGCATAACTGCCAGCCATGAGAGAGAAAGGCAGCCAGAAGGCCAATTTCCCTGACTCTTTCCAGTCTTACAGCATGGGCCTTTCTAAAACTGAGCTTTCATTACAACCAGGCAGCATAACAGCATGTGGTGTGTAACGAACAGCTTGAGGTGTGTAACGAACACCAAAGTCACCCAAGTGTGCTTAGAGCTCCTTCCAGAGCGCTACAGTACTTCACTGTATAAAACATAAGTTAACTTCATCAAGACATGAACAAGGACCAAATAAAATGTGACAGGTAAGGAGGTTGTACTGAACTTTGGTCTCCTGGAGGGCACTAAGATGCTAAAGAAATTAAGTGCAGTAAACATTTTACAGAGCTTAGATCTTCACTATCCCCTTTAGTAACATGCATAATTCCTCAGTCATCTATCCCCTTTAGATCACTTTATGCTCTTAGTCTTGCAAAATCTCTCAGTACAGAATTAAAGGCAAGATCTTGACTGTCTTCCTTATTTCTGTCAAAAGCCAAAGTGGTGTTAGAGGGACCGAGAGCGTAAAGCCCAGCGTAATAGTAGTGGTAGTGCTTCTCAAGATAAAATCTGAAAACCAGTAACAACATTACAGAGAATATGCTGTGATTATGAAATTCATATTTTCTTCTCAGAGTGAAAGTATGCAGAAGGCCGTTATACATACCATTTGGCAGTATTTCCCCAAAACAATATCCTTCAGTAATTTAGTTGTGACCTTAGTGCAAGAAGTACGGTGACCTTTTAGAACACTTTGCCCAACCAGTTGTCCTGTAGCACCCAGACAGACATATTCATACATAGTTCCCAGTTTACAGATTAGTTAAGACAAAGGTTTGCTGGTGGAAATTATTTTTCTAAAACAATAAGGATGGAGCTAGTCAATGAAAAAATGAGTTTTCTTCTCCCAGTCTGGAAGCAGTATTCACCACACATTCATCATCAGCTTAATAGAAAATGTCCTTTACACATATGGTACTTGTCAACTGAATTACGAACTGATGCTGTTCCACAATAATCTGAAATAAATTGTTCTGTTTCACTCTGCAGTGGATCAAGAGAAGGACTGCTGGCACAGTATGTTACTGTATACTCCGGACCTGCCAGTTCTAAGGGCTAAGTTTGTTTGAATGGCAAAAATTTACAAGAAAAGGCACTATAAATCATTTTTGAAAAAACAAAACTGTCCTGCAGTTACTCTTATAATAGAGTAGAATCTGTAAAATATTTTCATCTATAAAGACACTTTCATTAAAAATGTTTAAATGTTACTAAGCTTTAAGGCACTCCAGCTGAAGAACCGACTGGATCACAACTACTGTTGGTGGCTCAGATCTTCTCTTTATCCACATATCTCATCTTCTTCAGTCTTTGTCCTTTGTGAGTTCTGCAATTTCATCGACATCTTCTGTATCCTGTGTCATTTTCTCATACTGTCTCTTGAAGAAGCCAAGCTGTGAGAAGTATTAAAATAACACCACATTGCAGTCAGTCACTGAGAGTTCATTTCTTAGCTAAGCTAAATACTGTGATGGTAGAAATGCGCATGTGTGCATGCACACACTACAGAGTTTAATTTGTAGACAATTCCTGCTTCTAAAATGAAAGGATCTGGGCCCTAAACTCCTGCCTGGTGCAACTAAATGCCAGAACAGCAGTACTGATAAGCTGTTTGTCTCCCTGACAAGATACAGACATCTCCATGCTGCCTTGGTGTGCCAGGGAGCCCTTCAAACACCAAAGACCTTGCACATAGTAAAACTTCCCTCTCCCCTTTATCTAGGTATCCTTTGTAAATGACTTTTTTCCCTTGCCCTTTCTTTGTTTTGTCTGTTTAGTATATGTCCTGTCCCTCTTTGCTTCTAATTCCCAGCCTTGTCCATTTGGAGTATCATCGGCATTCAGAACACAGCTGGGGTATTACGGAAGGAGGCAGACAGCGTAAAAAAGAAAAAAGTAAATGCTACAGCCCCTGTTTTGAATGATTGGCAACTCATTTATCATCTTTAGGTTGTCAGTTTCTATGAGGATTCATTTCATAAACCATTCTAAAATACATCAAGGGTGTAATGCCAACACAGTACTATACCACCAGACTGCATCCGCAATTTTGTTCCACACCAGATCAGAGATATTCCAGAGAAAATAGCCCAATGTATTTATCTCCTTCTGTTTTTTAAGAATATAAACATCTACTTACTTTCCACAAAACGGCAACCAGTATTAACAGCAAGAGGAGTCCTGCCAATATACTGCCAATCACAACACCTACTGGTATCTCAGCTTTCTCATCTGGCTTCATTATTGTAACTGGAATCTGAAAGCAGAGATTATGTATTAAGCGTTAATGTTAACTGCATATGAAGTACGATTTGTGAACCAAAGATCAATGGCTGGAGTCACACATTCCATGATCAATGACTGGAAAACACCAAGCAATTACAGCCCTTTCCCCGGTGTTCATGGGTACCTGGTTGCACCACCATTGCCCACAGCAGGGCCAGCTAAGGATTAGGGGCCTTCCTCACTCCTGATGATACAAAACAGGCAGACAATCAACTGCTTCCTGCCAGCTTTCTGCCTCTCCATTAACAGGAGCCCTTTCAGAGTTGTCCTGTAGTGCACAGACACATCACTGCATAAGCCAGACATGTTTATATGAAGGCAGGGAAAAGCCAGCTGTACAGCCCCATCTGCTCAAAAACAGACCTCTGCTGTGTCAGCTGCAGAAGAACTACTTTCCCCCAAGCATTGTCAGAGCCTGTTAGCTGTAGTGGGCAGCTGCAGGAGCAGTACTAATCACTGAGGCCAGGCACTGCTATGCACTCACTGCATCTGCTGAAATTTCAACCCTCTGCTGGGCAGGTACCTCTGTCTCCTCTGCCTGCTCTTCCTGCCTCCTTTGAAACCACTAACAACTTGATAGATCTTCTCACGTTAATCTGTTCTCCTGAGTCAACTGCATGAGTTTGCTGCAAGATGTATGGGTCAAACAGGAGCGCTTCTAGCACACCTACACTTCCTGAACTACAAACAACACCAGAGAGCTCCCCGAAGAGCATATGGTGTCTGGAAGTTAGTTTTCCGGTGATACCCTATCTAACTGGATTATGTATAACCAAATATATAATTACATATAACATAGTTTCTCAGGGAGACATTGCTGTAATATTTATGAACTGTCAGATCTTTGCATTTAATCTTGGAATGATACGCATTTAGCTGAAGGTTTTTTTCCTTCCTGAAACACGATAAAATAAGTCACACTGGTTTACTTTCTCAGGGTTCCTTGTTCAGTGCATTTGTCTGGTGTAATTTAATCTTAAGCTTTCTGGGAAACTTGCACTGGAATGACATCTCAGTGATTTAAGCAATTTCTGCTGGAAGGCTCCAGTGTTGTGCTAGGTGTGGCTGCGTATTCATTTCACTGAGGCAGGATGGCTTTGTGTATTTTCTAACTGAATGGCCATAATGATGATTCTAGCAGATTAACGTTCTGTCCTCCAGCTGGCAGTCCTTTCCAACTTGGAAAAAATCTGAAAGCTTTTACGCAAAAATACCTAAGCAGCTTCCCCACATAGCATCACAAGGCAGTATCATTCATTTGGCTAAAGAACAACCCAGCTCATCCAATCTAAAAAGCTTATTTCATATGGATGTGCAGTTTGCCTAGTAATGCTTTCTCCATTAGATTAACAGTGAAGTGGCACTGCTGGAAAGGAAAACTGATGTGCAAGAACAAATTACCTTGCCTGAGGTTAATCTGTGGTCAGTAAGACATCATGACTGGGATATACCTTATCTACTCGTATATCTACAATATGGTTCCTTGACTTTCAAAGGAGGAAAGGCCTTTTTAGGGCCCAATTCACTCTAGTTATTTTCAGGATCATCTTTAAGATGGGATGAATTGCATTTCAGAAATACCTATTCTTCCTATGGATTAAAGTTTATAGAATGTCTAACTCTAATGTGGATGACTAATGTACATACTAAGTCAGATGCATCCTAGGATGGCCATCTAAATTAACAGGGTAGGTAGGGAAATAAGCAGGGTTGCTTCTGCATTGTGTTCCCAAGGTAGTGTGAAAGGCAGACTGAGTACCCCTGTTGGCCTCACAGGAAGTATGTACAGTGCTGGGTAATGACCCCATCACTGAAGTGTCAAACTGCCTGAGCTAGACAGAAGGTACCTCCACAACCTTGACACAGTTACCAAGACTTCTCACAGAGCAAGAGGCTTTTGATTAAGGGTCATGCTGTAAGTCTTGTCAAAAGCCGCTGTGTTTCTTAGGAACCACGTGGCTAACCTTCAGGGTCTGTTTAGCCACTGCCTCAAAGGTGTGAAAGTCCCAGCTGCACATGGGTCGGTGGTTCACTGAGGAATTAACATTTATGTGTTAATTTACTTATTAAACTGTCATTTGAATAAGTAAATTCTAGTTCTCCTGAAAGTGCCAACAGAATTGCTGGTAATGTAGATTTGGTAGTATCCTGCTCCAAATGTGGAAAAATAATTAGTAATTCATGTTTTATGAGGTATCTAAAAAGCCTGTGCAATTTCCTGGAATACTTGCAATTGTGTACGAATTACTTTCATCTCCTAACAGAAATAATACCATGCCAAAAAGCCAAAGCACTCAGAACACTTCAAATACTGGCATGTAATTTCTCTGGAAAAATACAGCATTATTTCCGGAACATATTNGGGTTTATTTAGAGGTTCTCCACATGAAATGGAGTGATCCATGAGAACTAATGACTAAAAATGGTACTGGATTGTGGTCTTAGCACCACAACGAGACAGATCAATTGCTAACTGCCTTTGTACATATTTAATTGAATTCTCCATTATCTTTGAATGGGGTATGCTACACAGTCTCACAGATATTTGATTGATTTACTAATCTGCATTTTGGTTTTCAATGGCCTGGGTTATTTTTATAGATAAAACAGGTTACTAAATCCTGTAAAAAGATAGTATTAACCATAGTAATACTAACCACAGTATTGCAAATGAAATAGTGTTCCTCTCAGAAAGACCAAGAGAAAGAACAAAGTACCCTTTTTTATTACAATGCTGCCACAGTGCTATTATATTGTCGCAGTAATTTTTTATGTTTTTATATAGCAGATAGAAAGCCTGGGAGAAGAATTTTTTACTAATAAAGTAGCAGTTTGGAGACTTCTCTTGAGATGAGCTGTGTCCACATCGTCCATATGACAGCCATTCCAAATGCTAAAAATATTCTACATTCTTTCACAAATGCGATTAAGTATATTTTCTGGAGACCTGTGCCAAACACTTGTCTAGAAACATCTAACCGTATATGGTTACACAAGTAATTAAGACTACAAATCAGATTTTCAAACTGTTTCCCAGAGCTTATTTATCTGTAACAATTAAGTCCATTGCAGAAAGAAGTCCAAGTTTTGATCTTTTCATAAACAAGAATCTATATGAACTTCTGATGTTTCTAACTGACTTTTTCTGATAGCTCTACAATCTATTTGAGACCTACAGGTTTTAACTAGGTCTGGTTTATATAGCAGTTGGCTGAAATGAAAACATTTTAGTAACTTAAGGGAGGCTTTATATAGTCAGAAGTATGCATTAGTTCAACACAATCAAATTGCCAGGTACTCCTAAAGGACGCTGAAAAGTATTATCATTTTAATACAGTAAAAGAGAAGAATATTGAGAAAATATCACTTACAGTTAGGGTATTCTCTCCAATTATAAATAATTCAGGACTAGGTGTATCAATTTTTGCTTCTACAGAGAGTTGTAATGTCTGGAAAGTTAACTGAAAGAGAAGATTAAAACAATTGTAAAGCTCTGTTATAGAGCAAATCAATTAGACTAGAGACATCCTAAGATAATTCTCTTGCTTTGATACGCAGATT
>VXBX01008686.1:135095-162107 GCA_013400415.1 Scytalopus superciliaris
TAGCTAACATGTACATCAAAGTAATAATGTATCAGTAATCCACACCTAGCAATGACACTGAGAACTGGATTTTCTTTAACATACAATTCAAGCAAAACAGAAGGAATTGTTTATATAACCCTTTTTATAGTTATTTCAAAGCTGTCCCTGCTGCTAGCAGGAAAGAGATGAGGAAAAATAACAGCGAGAAATGGAGACATAGCAACAGAAGACAGATGNTTTTCCTATCACTATGTGTTTCTCTCCACTTCCCAAATCCTGACATGGCTCTCTCAGCCTAAACAGAGAAAGCTTAAGCCAATTCCCATTTGAAAAGGAACCTTATGCAAGATTCCACTTCTCTCAGTGGATGTGCTGGGAGGAGAGGTGCGTGGTTGTGTAGACACTGACAGCTCACTGCTGCTCTCCTACAGCACCACCAGGAAAGGCCTCAGGTTCGTGGGGCCACAGGAGCACTTGCAAGCTGAACCAAATGCAGTGCCTACTCTGTCACTGTGCCTCCTCAGCCATTCCTCTGTGGCACAGCCAGGTACCAGGGGTCTGACACAAGGAACATGGGCAATCGTGGGTCTGCAGCAGCTGACACACACCAAACTGACCATCCCTGCCCTGTAAGTTATTGCAGCCTGCAATGTGGCCATCTGCCCATGTGGTCTGGCCTGCACACATGGAAGTTTAGAAACCACCTGAGTGCTATTCAAGGCACCTCAATTCCTAACCACATCTTTTCTTTCCTTAGCAGGTACTGGGAAGCCTGCTATGCCCTTCTTGGACAATGGCTGATTCCCACTACATAGGCTGATGAGGTGCATTATTGAGTGAGTGCTTTCAAGATTATTTGGAGTGAACTTTGACAATCAAATAGAAAATTACAAAATGGGAAATGCGAGGAAAACTGTGGCATAAGATCTTTCCTTCCTATTGGCCTGTGGTAAATAAATTATTTCCACTCACGTTCCTGAGAGGGTAGCAACCTTTTGTTTAGGTCTCCACCTTCTCTGTACCTTGACAGCACTAACAAATAGTCTTGACCCAGATGATTTTAAAAAATACAGACTTTAAAGACAGACAGATGCTTTTTGTTGCACACTTGCGTAACACACTTTACAATATCAACCTGACCTTTTCCTTTTGAGAGTTGAATGCTAAAGCTGACAACAGCCCTGCTGCTAAATGTCAATACCTGCCATAGGACTCACCAGACAAACTAAAGAGACTGCGTCATGTTTCTGACACTTTAGACAAACCCAGGACTCCAAGACCATTTGGTTGCCTGCCTAGCTAACATGGGCTAACTTCAAAAGTCTGTTAAATGATGAGTTATATCCTGGACAACACATGGTTGATTTAAAATGGAAAAGCCAAGATATTATTGATAGATATTTTTAAGCATCTTGTAGGTCTCTTTGACACTTACTCTAATAAAAACAAAAATCAATTAAAAAATTTTTGTAACAAATTAAATTGGCTGCACTAACAGGATTTTGGTATTTTGATGTGACTTAAAATGATGACTGTGTAGGCTGTGATGTTCAAAAGCTCAAAGCACCATTATTTTACAGACTACAATGATACTGTACTCTGTTCTCCTAAGATGAGTTTTGTGGAAACTGTGTTTCCCCTTGAACAAATTCAACAGATGTAGGAAATGTTTTTTTTAGCTGTGAAGGTTGCATTATGACAGCACTTTCTTAGAGTTTGTGCAGGACTGAAGTTTATCAGCTACATTATGCAGCCTCACTACTTTACTTCTGGATTCAAGTTTTCAATCTGGAAAAACACCCAGATCGACATAAAGTGAAAGAAGGTCATTCTAGATTTTAAGGTCTCTTTACTGGACTTTGAATTTATTTTGAATTATTAGGAGTTCAGAAATACTTGAGTATTGGTTCCTTCATAAAGATGCAGCTCATACTCACAGCAGCAAAGGTTCCATTCCAGATTTGGGTAGACACATTCACAAAGTATTCTCCCTTCAGCATAATGTCTTCCAGTTTACATGTGATGGTACTGCACTTCACATTCTTACAGTTCTTCCAGAGGGAAAAGCAAGGAAAGGCACAGCATCCATTAAAAACACATTTTAAAATATGTTCTTCTAACATCCAGACTTTTTTGCCCTTGTCTTTGCCATTCTATGCATACAAATTAAGTGCTTGCAGGCTGTGAAGAATGTGCACTTTTCCGTCTATCTAAAACAGATGTAGTATGTGTGAAAACATCCACAGGCTGAACTCCTCCACTGTAAATGAGGAATGCCACCCCATTACAGCTTTCCTAGCAAGTACAGCAATGGGCTCATAAGGATCAGCTGTGCCCCTGTCCTGATTACTGCAGCCCAGAGTCTTACTCACCAGTTCTTTGGAAGTTCTGAAGTTCTCTTTTGTGAAAGATGGAGAATAAGGTCTTTTCCCTATTTGCAGTGGATTTATCTGAGCTTCACAAGTAACACCTCTGGCCTAAGAAAGATGGCATGAATGAGACTGGATGACATCATACTCAGGAGTTTATAGTCATCATAATATACATTTCTGGGATGAGATGGTGGCTGTGAAAGCCTAGACTAAATTATAGAACACTGAATTATTTAGGAAAGTAAGAGAAGACTGTATGTGGTTTTGCTCAGAATTAAACGGCTTTTACGGTAATTTTTTTTTTTTTTTCTTCTAGATGGACCTGAAGGACTCATTCTGATCTAAAAATTCCATTTTTAGGGTAACTTTCCCAGGAACTTGGAGAAAGACCTAACTGAAGAGATCCAGAATCCCACAAAATCTCAGCTGGGGATGTAAAGATATTCCACCTCTGCCAAGTAATAGACCAGTATACTGATCACATTATGGTCCTTCCTTTATGAAGAAGGGACAAGGAGAAAGCACCTGGATTCTCTGAAGGGAGATAATTATGCTTATAGTACTGATTAACACCTGATCTGTGGTGACTGTAGTTAGGTACATCAGTGGGTTGTCTTTGCTGGTCAATTCTGGAAGACAGATTTTTACAGATGCTGTCTTTACTGGAATACTTCCTGTTGTTACCTGCAAAACAAGTAACTCAAGAGTTAATTCAGGTAGCCATGCTTGCACAGATTATTTGATATAGTGAGAAAATTGTAACTTATGGACAAGTGTGGAAGAACTGGACTCCTTTTACATCAGTAGTTTTGTACTAAGACACTAGGGTAGTAATTAAATTGTGCAAATAGTAAAGCAGAAAATGTATTGTATAGCTTCAGGTTCCTGTCTGTTTCCTTAACAACGCTTTTATTAACTGCATAAAATATGTTTTGAAAAGCAAATATGCTGCCACAGCCAATAAGCCTGTTTAGTTCTTTAGAGCAGTGGTTACAGGAATGTAAGTGGAACATAATTTAAGTTTTTTCCACGTTGCATACTTGGATTTAAGTTTTTTCTGAGTTATGTAATAGGTACTGTGATTTGGCTAGTTCTCACATCTGGTTTGAGCACTTAACCCTTGCCAAACTTCAAGTTTCAAAGTTCAAGCCTGCAAAGACTTGTTTTTCTTTATCAAGTTGGCAGAATACTCTGCGAAAAAACAGTCCAAGTTGGCCTAAAACCAAGCATTAACTATCTTCTAAGGATGTAAACAGCACAGGACCAGTATCTCCCCCATTCTACTTGTGCAGTAATTGCAAATGTCATCTTTAACCTTATGAAGACTCTAAGTATTTATTCCCCAGGTATTTGCAATTTTTCTTCTTACTAGGCCTTTTCAAAAGCCTCAAAATCAGACAGTGAAATAAGCAGTGCTTTTTCAACTAGGTTTTGGGAGCAGGCTACAGGGGGAGCTAAGGCAACTTCTCAAACCAGAACCAAATACATTTACTAACCTTAACGGAGAAGTTGAATGTGGGGCCAATATCTTCAAAATTACTCACAGTGGAAGGAATCTTATGACCAGAGTATACTTCATAAAAGTTGATGTTGGCAAGCCTAGTTAACAACCAAAAAACAATAAATTTCAATTTGGCAGCTGCTTTGAAAACATATGTTACTGGATATGCCTTTGTGAAACAGGTCAGAAGTACTGCTGGAGGAAAAATCTGTCACTTGTACTGCTGTTTGAATTTTTTACAAAGTTGGTTAAGAAAATATATGGTGCACTGAAGCTAAGAGCTGGAGCAAGTGTGTGAAGGTAAAGCAGGAGAGCTGCAGGGGATGCAGGCTCTGCTCAGGCTTCTGGATCCTGTAGTGTTTCAGTGCCATACTGCAAGCTCCTTTCCTGTTCCCAAAAAGCAACTTTCAGCCTTGCAGTCGTCTCCTTCCTCAGAAAGGGTCCCCTTAATGGTCCCTTGGTACATCTATAATGGCAAATACCAGCAGACTCTGAGGGAGATCGTGGGCCCTAATGTCACAGACCACAGGTAGGCTTGTTTTCACACCGCCTGTGTGTATAAACACACATGACACCTTGCTTGTGTACATATCATACAGCTCTCAATCCTCTCTGGGTCACTTTCTTTAGTAATTATGGGGTTTAAAACCCAAAATTTCTAAAGTGACATGAGGGTGGTTTCAGCTCACCACAGCATGGAATTACAGGTGTGTGATGGACGAACATGGTGCGAGGGTCTGTGGATGCTCAAGGAGCTCAGCCAGCTAGAACCATGCTCAAAGACAGTGAAAGCATCCCTGTGCAGTGCATGACCACCACATGCCTGCTACCTGTCAGCAGCTCCTCTGCTGAATCATCCCAGAACTGAGTCTGCTCTTCACAGTTTGCTTTCCTTAGGAGGCAGTCAAATTTGAGCAGTCAAAAAGCAAGCTGGCAAGTGAGTTAGCACGAATTAGGGGCTATCACAACTCTTACATCAACACTTCCTGTAACACAAGCTGCAAATCGATCCTCTTTACTCTCTTCTTGTATAACTGGGTAACATTTATGTCTACAGTCCCAAGCTAACCTGTGCAGTCTCTCACAGGTGCTTCATCAGTTATGTTCTTTCATACCACACTGGAAATCCTTTTTGATCCTCCATACCGCCTCCCATGGGCCCTTTCCTTGATGGGCCTCCTCAGAAGGAATCCCAGGAAAAGACACATGACACATTTTGTTTTCTTATTGCTGAAGACTCTGGCCCTTCCAAGATGCAGTGTGTCAGCTTCCCTGCCCTTGCAGGAATCAGTGGTAAGACTGATTCCTACATCTTTTCCTGGAAACTCTGGAGATTATCCCCAGAAAAGCTTTACTTAAGCAAGATAACACTTTTTTCTCATCCTTTGTAGTTTAAGGTATTGCTCCTCAGCTGTATTATCTGCCTTCAATTAGTTCCAAGTAAGTACTTCCTAAGTCAGAGAGTCTAAATTATACCAAGCCTTAATATGTATTTCATTTAGTTCTTTTAAATTGACTGTCTCCAAAATAATTAATCCTTTGCTGGCAGTAGGGATTCCTTCATGCTTTGACTTGCATATGAAATTGCATTTTCTTATACTCAGGAGATGCACCTGAATTCAAACTCGTTTTTCTTTTTATAGACTTCATACTTCACCCCTTCTGAAGCACTGCATTTCAGTTCCTATTTCCCAGCTAATTAAATTTGCTGATTCAAGTTTGCACAATCTGAATTTCCTAAGAAGCTGCTCAAGTTGCTGTTCTAGTCCCCTATACAGATGATTCTGCGGTCCCTGTGCTGCTGCTACCTTTGTTAACAAACACTCTGCTTCTGATCAGGTCTCATGCAACTTTCTCATTGAGCTGAAAGAACTTGCGCTGAGGTAATTAAAATAATCTCAAAAATTCTGCATGACTCTAGAGCTGGTGCACCTGGTCACAATGCAGGGCCTCCAAATATTCTGAAACTGCTCCTGCAAAGCATGTTATAATGCTAATCTTCTATACTGTGATCCCTATTCCAGCTTATATCATCCTATGCAGCAGTCAACAGTTCTCGTAGCCATGGTGATCTTTGACTATTATTTTTCTGAATCCATTGTTGCTGTGCATTTTTAAGCAGCTTCCTCTTTTTCAAATGTTGGTCATTCTCTATTTTCTCAGTTTGTATTTACTAATTTTTGAATGCTTTGGGATGCAAAAGCATTTTTTCACCAAGAATTGCTGACCAAGTGCATAAAATGTAACTGCATGTACTTTATCCTAGAAATTCAGTAATTTTGAAAGATAAATAAATCTTTTTTTGATGAAAAGTAAAATATCCTACTTCGTTCTGAGAGTCAAGCCAGTGCATTTTTGTTTCAATTCTAATGTAAGTTAAACTGTAACTGAAATAATTCTTGTTTGGAACAGTAACGAGCTAATTACTGTTCGAGTGCATCCCAAATCACCAGGGGTTTCCAGGGCCCAAGATAAGAGGTTTCAAGGGCACAATATAAAGATCAGTCTTTAAGGGATTTTTGTTGTTTTCTCTCTCCCTGCCCACTCAGTTGCCTCTCCTTACAGACCACCCTTTCCAGGGTAAAGGATTCCTCTTGCCCTAACTTGCCTTCTGCAGGGAGGGGAAAGGGCTGGCACCAGACAGGGAAGGGGTATGTGTGAGCCAGAATCTGGTGGGGTGCATGGGAAAGCAAGGTGTGCTGCTCCCAGTGCTAATGCAGCAGCAGCAGCAGCAGCACAAGGGGAATCTGCTATGTGCACCTCAGGTTTTAGTTCAAATAATCATCTAAACACTGCAGAAAAGTTTGTAATTTTGGCCCAGGTTCAGCAGCGTTGTCCACAGTATTTTTCTTTTTTTCTTCCCCTCCTTTGCAGGGGGCTGGGGCATATTTTTCCTTTTGCTGTAGTTCTTTTGTTTAGTTTTGATTACTTTAACTCCAGATTTGATCCGATGTCATTACATTTGAGCCCAAAGGCCCAACCTTATTATAATATACTACTTATATTATTAAAACCAGAAACACTGTCTGGCTTTTATAGCAATTCACATAAGCACTTATAAAAATTGTGCAGAGGTAAACATAGATCCACAACTTCCATATTTTTTTTATGTGTAAGGTTTTTGGAAGGACATATAAATCTGCTACGATTGATTACGTGAAAATTTCCTACAACTTCCAAAACAAAACCAGAATTTTCACTGTATTTTGAGTGGCTTTTCAAGACTGTTACTCTGTTGAAGTACCTTGACAAAATGACAGTTACTCTTTACATTATTCAGCATACCTTGTGAAGTGAATTTCTGCATCATATCGCAAAGGAATTGATAAGATGACCTGGTTGTCTGATTCTCGCTCTTCCTTACTTTCACTGTTCATCAAAACACATTTAAGTGTTATAATATCATTTCATACAAATGAAATATTAATACCTAACTTGCTTTCATGTGATTATATACTTTACCTCAATGCACGAAAACTTAGATCTGCCACATTCTGAAGATTTTTAAGGTTAAAATCAAAGCTAATATCAAAGGATACCTATGGAAGAGACAAGGAACACATACTGAGTTGATGGTACAACACGCAAAGAACTTCCCAATATCAACGTTATTATTCATATGTGCAACAATCTAGAACTGCCGCCTGCATCTGAATTCTCCACAGATTTCTCCATATTTCAGTAATTTCTTACTACTCCAGAGTTGATTTGTTCTTGTGTTCCCCTACAAGCTGGTATTCTTACATAAACCTGAGCTATTTGCACTTTAAAATTGTGTACAACTAGCTACATGCTGCAACAAAAAGTGTTCAGGATTCCTTCAATTACATGCTTTTAAACTCTAGTACTGACACAAGACTTGTGTTCAC
The DNA here is from genome assembly GCA_013400415.1 of Scytalopus superciliaris. Lineage (NCBI taxonomy): Eukaryota > Metazoa > Chordata > Aves > Passeriformes > Rhinocryptidae > Scytalopus > Scytalopus superciliaris. Next base: position 142,820 of record VXBX01008686.1, read on the forward strand.
TCTTTTCTTCCATTTGTTCCAGCAGGTCCACTTTGACTAATTCCATTAAAAACTCATAACAAAGTCCACTTTTTACATGCAATTTTTTAAAATAATTATGCATTCCCTACCACAAAATACCATGTTTCTATTCTTTTTAGGAAGTTTCTTACTGTTCCAGTTGATTATGTTAGAGGCTAGAACCCTGTTTCTGTTCTGCCCTTGAGGAATAAGAGATTCCATAAAACTGTGAGTTTCATAAAACCACAGATATTCCTGAGGTTTATGGTATATATGAAAAAAAAAAAAAAAATATACACAATCTATCCTAGGGCTGTGTGGGACACCCATCTCTCAAAGCAGTACTGCTTTTTGGAGAGATGAGATTCACACAGCAGGTGAGGGAGTTCCTCCCCAGGTTCATGCTGCCTGAGGGATTTGACTGGAATTGTGCTCAGTTCTCAGGAGCCTGCGCATGATGCTCTATGCTCCTCTGCTCCAAGCCTTCACCCTCCAAAAGTTACATAGGTGTAGCAGCATTTGAAAGCTGTGGGTTGTGGCAAATGTGCTTTGAGTGACTTTTTCCTTTAATCTGGCAGGAGTCACAAAAGTTTAACCCTTAGTTTGCTTCTTTTAATGCCTCTGTTGTCAAATCTAAGAAATCTTCATCAGCAATAAATGCAGATTTAGGGGAAAACAACAGCAAAAGAGGTTTTGGATAGCATTCAAAGTTATGTAAACATGCTAGCTGTACCTGTTGTCCTGTTCTGAAAACAGGATAGCTTATTTGGCAAATGACTGTACTTTGTGCTGTTCCTGTTTGACACGAGACTTCAGTCCCATCACTCTGCAGAGAAAACAGGCAGAAACATCATCTTAATAGCAGGTTTTGATAAAGTAGAGAGGCAGTTCCTGGTCTGTATCTTCAACAGCACATGCTAAGGAGCAGCAAAAATAGGTGTTAGGGCAGTAATTCATGGAGATGCAGCAGATGGGTGAGGCATAGTCAGGGCCAGGAGAAAAGCAGGATAAGAACCAGTCCCATGCAATTTCTTGTGAGCTGTAATGATCTTGTTAGAGGTTTTTGCTGGATTTGGAAAAACAAATATAGGCTAGAGAGTACAGGTCACCTCCAGCACTAACTTCTGCAGCACTTTTTTACAGAACTTTTGCAGACATATTTACACAACCTTAGAGCCAGTTAAGTACCTTAAATGTAAAAGTTAGTGTGCAAAGGGGAATTCTATGATACTTTCTGGAGGAAAATCTGTAATACGTAAGAGTTTGTTTACTACTCTGCAGAATATTTGGCATGCCATCATCCTTACATCAAACTCATAGACCATAGCCAGTTATGAACCCTTTAAAAAGAATTCATTAAAATGTGTGGGCTTTTGTAAAAAGCATTCTTAGCAGGCATTTACCATTCATGAATTGTGCTACAAAAAACCCCAAAACAAGACCCATACGTACTCAGCTTATGCTTTTCTTCCTGCTTTGAAGCAGACACATTTTTCGTCAAAGCTTCACTTGCACACTGAAGTAATTCTAAGCAAACAGGGGCTTTTAAAGCAAAAGAAAATCCTAGCTCCAGTGTGGTCTTTTGGCAAGCGTGGAATGAGCAATTTTGCTGCACAACAGGATGGGGAGGTAGAGGGGCACCCTCAGTGCTGCATGTAGTACTTCTGCCAGTTCATTGTTCAGAATAATGCTGCTCTTGGGAAGTGATGAATGCTACCCATCCTCTCCCATCAGTATAGGGATTGCTCTGGATTTCACCCCTAGGATTATCATGCACCTCTCCAGTAGTAGCCTGACGACATAAGACAAACACTGAAGTCTGCATTTCATCCTTCGTTAATTGTTTGGGAGCAACAACTGAGATTGTAGATATACTGCATTCCCCAAAATAGTATGTATAATTTCTCTCTTTCCCATTTTCTAATACAAAATTTGTTAGAAGAAGAGCTTCTGGTATAGCAATCATGTCAGTCTGATTAACTGTCTAGCTGGAACACATGGTCTTGGCAGTAACCCTATTTCTAGATCCAAAGTCTGTGCTTTTAAGGAAGCATCACTGATGCTGCATGAGTGATTTCTCAAACACAAATTCCCTGTGGCACAGCAACTGCATCAGGCATGTTGCTAAGAGTCAAGCAGAAGATGTGAGTGCCAAGGCCTAAAGTGAGGAAAAGACGACTGAAATACCGAGGTGAGGTCAAACTCAACAAGTTGCCAACTTCTGTGCTGAGTGGACAATATTTCTCCTTGACCTAAATAAACTGATATGCTGAGGGAATAATTCTGGTATCCAAGAAAATAAATCGGGACAGAGGTTTGCATACACATTCTTTCCTGGAATACACACTACTAGAAAGATAATAAAAAATTTCTCTGAGAACCTCAAAAATCAGGGGCAATAACAGAAATAGTCACTGAGGTTGGGTATCACGCACCGGTAGAGATGACGAAGCGAAAAACAAGTTGTCTGAAAATGTAGCCTGGATTCTGGTGTTATATGCATTTTCCTTTTTATTTCTCAATTTCACGTTGAATGTTAGTCTTCTGTTTTTGCTGCTGACAACAAACTGTTTGCTGTTGGAAAATAAAGTCCATTGTTGTAAATAGAGATACTAAAACAGCTGTTAATCAGGAAAATGTGTTGCCTATAGCCAACAACAAATAACAAGCACAGCAAGACATTTCCTACATTCTACTCAATTAAATGCTCTTCTTTCCAAAGAAAAGATAAGTTCTGTGGAATTAGTGTCTTCTCAAAGTGCAGGACTTTGTATGGTCAAAGTCACTTTGCTGAATTTTAAAGGTCTCTGCCTTGGTGGGAAGATGGGCAGGGTGGGCAGTAGACATGGACAGCAGTTCCAGAAAGAGGCAGCCTTGTCTCTGTGTAGTGTAGATGGGTGCACATATCTGATATGGACCTGGAATATGTGCTGCCTGGATGGCTGACCAGAGCTCCTCATTGGCATAGCCCACTCCAGGATCTTTGATGCTCCCTAAAGGATGGACAAAGAAGCTGCTGCAGCTGCTGTTGCTCTCCCATTGTGCCCCGTTTCCCAACAGCAGCCAGTCAGGCACAATTCTTCCAAGTACTCTCTGTGTCCTCATCTCTAGGGTACCAAGACTTAGGCTGGTCTAAGCTGACAAAAGTCCTGCTTCTATATTTGTGTTCCTATCTTACCCATTTTTCCTTGTTTAGATTTAGACAGAAATGGCACTTTTATCGCTGCCATTTCTAAGTAGATGTTGAACTAGAAAGGCACTCTTATCTAGAAATTCATCTCTAAGGACAAACCAACTGGTGAAAACCTAATACCAGACCCTAACAATTCCACTGATTTGGCTCTTACCCATCCTCTGCCTTCCGCTGGACATTCAGAACAAGATCACAAATACAAAGTTCATCTTCACCACAGTCTTTAACAAAAGGAATCTAGGAAAAACAAAAGCATTTCCTGAATGACAGGGCTCAACTTTTAACATCATTTGCAGACACTAGAAGGCAAACACCTTTGAAGTGAAGCACATTCTGGGTTGGCAAATAAGAAAGTATCTCTGAAGGACATTAAAAATTTTTGACACATGAACAAGTTAACACTGAGTAACATCATGCTACATGTCAACTGATCCAGAAGAATGGTATAGACAGGTTATCGTTAGTCCACAAAAAAGGTGATTTAGTCAAATTAGTTCCATCTGTCTTCTATGTACTCTTTTATTGCAAGATAAACTGACCTAAAAGAATTCGTGTGATCAACTAGAAGTTCACATCAACATTGACATGGCTGAACCAACATGCTTGTTATGTCACGGTGGTTGATGTGTGTGTGACCAAGCTCATGCAATACAGGCAAAGGTATAAAAGGAAATGGGGCACACCCCACCATGTAACTTAACTAGAACACAAGTTTTCACTTGCATATACCTCTCTGGTGTTTGTGAAGGCCACACATTATGGATCGGTATAACCAAGACATTTCTCAGTATTGTCTGCATACTTACACTATAGGCCACAGATGCAGGAGAAGATATATCAAGGACAGGACTGGAGGCAGGGTTTGCAAGGCCAATGTCAATGCGCAAACTAAGTGAATTCACTGCATCTGAAGGTTCCTGTAAAACACATGGTTCAGATGATAGCTGTCAGCACAAAGAACAGGGTAAAATTGTCAATTCTGTAATAAATTGAGAATATAAAGTAAAATCATACTTGCTCTAAACAAGAAGTTTGATGAAAATAATTTTGTGAGATTGCCTAGTGTGGGCTCCTCTAGCTCAACAGTTTTCGGTGCCATTTCCATGACTATATATCACAGTCACTTCTGGGACTAAGGAACATGCAGATTATTTGCAGCTGTAGGAGCTCAAAAGTCATCACCAGGTAACTTTCATTCTCATCTGGCTGCAGAAGTCAAATTCCTATTCCACTCTGCATTACCATCAAAGGGAGCAGCTGGGCCTTAGTGACACTAAAACACAATATACTTCATGTTTCCTCTTTTTCTTACTACTGGATGAATAAACTTCTAGCCCTGTGTTTCATGGCACTAAATGCAAACAACAAGTCAAAGGTATTTGCATTGCAAAGCAAAGCAGAAATTAAAGTCCTCTTAGTATCATGCAGCTCTCAGGACTTTGTGTGGTCTTTGGTTCCAGACAAGGATGGAAACCTGCTTATTTTTATTTTATTCCTTGTGTACGCCTTGGGCTAGTATGCGCTACGAGTCTTCCTGAAATGTTGTTGAAATTATGGACTACAGGCTCTCTGTTACACTAGAGCTGAGTAACAGATTAGGAACTGACTTTTCTATCCTAAAAATGTGTACTGAATTTGACAGTTACTGGTTTTTATGAAATCATAATCTTACTAAGTATTTTTCAGTTGGGGGGATTTGGGAAACATAAGTAATTCAGTACACCATGCATGAAATTCACCTTACAGACCAAAAATTAATCAATGTCTTTCTAATTTTTTTTTAGACAAGACTGCTTGTCAATTGCACTTACCTGTACACTGAATACATCGTGAACACAGTTCTCTTCATGATGTACCACAAGATCCCTCTGCATGTACCTTTCATTATTTTCTTTGAAAAATCCTCTAGACGTCACTCTGGAGGACTGGAGATCTGCATCCAATGTTGCATTGTACTTTATAGCTACAAAAAGAGTAATGATACATTTTTTGCTGAGTATGATTGCTTGTGATCTCATTACTATGTTCAATATTATAGTGACAAGGCTTTCCAAACCACACTGAATACTTCACCTTTTTCATAGGTTGCTACATGTAGAGCAATCTCAAATGAAAAACATTTTCAAAGCAGTCAAAAAAGTTTAGATCCTGATATAAGTTCTGATCCACAGAGAGCACATTAAATGGCAATCAATCCAGTCTCCACTGCAGATATCTGAGCCTGCAGCTCAGGCAAGAAGCCAGTTAGCAGGGCCAGGATTACTCTAGAAAAAGGGGCCTTGCAACAATATCACTGAACTCTGAGGAGAGACTATAAGGAATCTGCATCTTCTCTTCAATCACATAATAATTTCTGCCATCTTCTCTTTATATTATGACTAATATGCTGTTGGAAGTTCATTGTTATTTTATAGCTTACAATCATCAGTTCCTAAAGGCACTACACATAGCGCTGAAGCTGTCCAGCTGGTGTTATCTGTAAGGTTTAACTTAATAGCTTCATGAGAAGCCACTGCTGGTCTCAGAAATATTCCCTGTCCTCTGAAAAGAAGAGCTTTCCCCCACTGACAACTGCACTGAGCCTATGGAAAGTACTTTTTTTCTGAAGAGGGTAGAAAAATCTGCAGTCTGCCATTTAAACCAGCAGGCTGAAAAAACTCAGCTTCTCACTAATGGCATTTTCTAGGGATTGTTGAACAGCAAGGATACAGCTCTCCTTAATACTGTTAGTTTCCCACTTCTCAAAGATTATGGAGCCTGTGATGGAAGTAGATCTTCACAACACTTTCTTAGGCACTTAAATTTTATACTCATTTTGCCATTCTTGACATTCATTCTAGCTTATCTTTAGACTTTCCACTAGTCATATGAATAATGGACTTGTGAGAAAATTAATATAAGACAAGACATTGAAATACTCTTACCCACTTGATTATTTCTCTTAGCAGGTCTAAATGTAGCCTGAAAACATATTTTGACAGTTACTTCTGTATTCTTGTTCAGCAGACTGATTTTCTCAGGTTTAAATGAGGCAGTTATGGACACATTTGCAATGCTTCTTGACCTGAAAAGCATTTTTAAGGGTTACATGGGTTTTCAAGAGCACTGTCTATTACTATCTGTAAATGTTACTATTGATTTTTTGGTTCCCAGTGTAAACTTCTTTTAACGGCACTGGTAGCATTATTTTTCTTTTCAAATCTGTGGATTTTTTGACATAGTAGCTTTCAGCAATGATAATAAATAATTTATCATGTCAAATTAATGGATAATCAATGTCTTTATCTTAATGCTCTATTCAATTCCTTAAGGTATCAGTGAATGAAGCCCTTGTCCTGTTTTCCAAATAAGTAACCTTCTGCTCCTTTAGGGAAGTTACTGAGCTCCTCTGGGAATCTGAGGAAGGGTAATTCTTCATTTTATTTAATAATCTTACTTTTTAGAAAAACAACCTTTATGTAATTAATCAAGATTTTTGAAGAACAGTTCAAAAGAAACCCTACATGTAAAAACAAATACTTTAATCAAAAGTGAAACTCATTAATCAGCCCAAATGCCAGAGTGAAAGAAGAATGAGCATCTTCATTAATCAAATCTAAATAAATACTGGTACTCCAAGGACCATAATTTTCATTAATGAAATTCCCAGCAGTGGCAGCAGCGGTCAAAGGTCCAAACTGACCATTCATTTTTAATTATCTTGTTTCATTATGAAAGACATAGCAATTCAGTGATGGTTTTCTTACAATGGGGTGCCTCAGGCAAAAGGACAGGCAGCAGATAGGAAAGGAAACTGCATTTGAATTTAGCTTCTCAAGCAAGGACTGGAAGCCACACAGTACTTAGGGAGGCAGACGATTTGGGTTTTATGAAACCTTTCTATTTTATTTTGTGGAAGTCCTCATATTGCTGTGGCAAAGCCCACATGCCAATAAAAATGGGTTTCTCACTAGAAGTAAGGGTCAACTCTCTATTACTGCTCTCTGTCCCTAACCTGAAGGACAACTCTCTCCCCCCTATCAGCCTAGCAGCCAGTAAAGGTCATAGAAGTTGTGTGGGAGGTGGCTTCACCTATCTCAGACTCAGCCAGCAAAATTATACCATGGCTACTGAAGTACACAACCTGCTGTTGCCATTACTTGCAAGCAAGCCCCATCCCCTACTGCACAGCAGCAGCGGGCAGGGATGTGTCCTGGCTCTCCCATTCCCAGTCAGGTCCCTCCCAGGAGGCTCTGCCACCTGGCTTCCTCCCACATGCCCTGGCTCTGCCCCCTGTGCTGCCTTTGCTTTTGATGTTTTGATGACAAATGCTTAAAAGAGATTCAGTCTAATGCTCTTTTTTCAGCTAGTTATGACAGCAGAAATGAGGCAAATGTGCTAGTTCTGAACACATGGAATGAAAGAGCTTTTTCATTTGCTTATTTTCCTGTTTAATTAACTAAATGTTTAACTTCCATCTGATTCACTAATCACTTCCTTTCTGAAAAGAGTTTACCAACCATAGTAGAACCACATTTCCATCAGCACCAACTGATACATCAGTTATGTCGTCGTCATCTAAGTCTCTATGGCCATCTACTGATCTTCCAAAGAACTGGAGCTGTTGTCCAAAAGCAGAATCCGATCCTAAAATTTTCTAGGAAAGAGAGTTTGGTTACTGAGTTTGCAAAAGCATGCTTAAGTCTGTAGACAGCAGCCTAAGCAATAGATTTTCACTTACACTCCCAATATAATGTATTGTTTAAACAAAATGCATTGTGGATATTTTCTCAGATGCTTTTTAGCACTTCTTCCTGCCCTGTTGGAGCAGACAATGGACTAGATTTTTCTGCCTTGGGAGTAGATCAACTAACTGACTGCTGTATGCCAGACAGTACTTACTGGACACCTTTTCCATCTCACATTGAGGAACTCAAAGAACATCAAGCTTAACAGGAGTTCTAACAAATACTTTCTGCAACCAGAAAATCTGCATAAAAAGTGATAGTACAATTACCATTACAGTATACATGAAGACCATGGAAAGACTTTCCCTTTAACACTATGTATTTGTAATTTACAGAACTGGGATCTATCTAATCCTCATTGACATACATCAACCCTAAGAACATGAATAATGGGTGTCAAAAAACATATAGGAAATCAGCTGACTTCACATTCAGACATCAAAAATGGTAAGAGGCTCAGACAGAGCATCTTGCAAATCCTTCTCCTCTATATGGTTCAGTTATAAGCACCATAACATTAACCTGGCTATGCTGACACCTGAAGGAAGGAGAGGCACAAAACTTGAAATAAGCCACAAGAATAACAGTACTCCTTTAATAGGATGAAACAGTAGCCAACTAAAACATAAAAAACCCTTCCTTTTTCCTGTAGCAGATCTAAAAGCACTGAGTATTATGCAACAAAATTATTTACCTGAGAATATTTGGTACGTATAGTCTTTTGAAATCCATTGTAAATGTAAATTGCTCCAGAGTTTTGGTTTTCCAGTGGAGCACCTACTACAACATCATTAAAGCCATCCAAATCAATGTCTGCAAGTGCTGCGATTGCTGATCCAAAGCGTGCATTTTCTGACCCTTGCGGACCTTCCAAGAGTTCTTGTTGATCCAAAATTCTCTTTAAAAATTGAAAAATAAGAAAAAGCAAAAACACAGCTATCACTGCACCAGATCAGGCATAAGAGCAGTATCTATGTGCATTGTTTTTTTGTTTCTGTTTTCCACTACATTCCCCTTGGACAGCTCAGCACTGAATTCCTTCCCCATTGTATTGCCCATTCAGTTTGCATTATGTCTCAAAAGTCTTGGCAAGAATCACATAGCAAAATCAAAGCATGCTATGCAAACTACTAAGAGCAAATATAACCATATGTATGAAGCTTAAACGCTCTCACTGTCCTCATCTGACTGTTCTGAAAGTTTCACAATACATAGAAAAATACAGTTTCCAGTTTTGGATTACCAGTTTTTATGCAGAGGGAATGGAAATTATGTAACTGGACATAATTCTTTGAAACAGAAATGGAATTTCCTTACTAAACTAACGTAAAAAACATGTGTCCAAATGGTAAACTCCTGACCTCTCCAATGGCAATGGAGAAAGAAAGAGTGGAGATCTTTATAGTTAAATAATCCCATTTACACTAGATTAAATGCAACTCTGGCAAATAGCATTCTCACCTTTAACCTCAGTTATCTCACTGTGCTTAAAATTTTAGAAATATCAGCCAAGTTATTTATTAAAAATGACTAGAGAAGTATTACTTGTTCAACATGGACAACTTTGACAAAACGACATTCTTCAAACAAATTTTTTAAAAATCTTTCATTATTCTTAGCTTTCAAATAATTATTACCTAACATCTGACAATGACTAATGTAAGATACTTTTCCAATTCATTTGGCTTTCAAAAGACAAGAAAAAAAATCCTTTCATTTTTCTTTTCTTCCATATTTTGTGCCTGATAACACAGTCACAAAGACCAATGTCAGTTGCAGGCAGTACCACTTTCAGCTCCTGCATTCTACCTTGAAATTGCTTTAGGGTAGTTTCCTGTTGTTTCAGGATGGTCTGACTGTAAGATGCTGCTGAAGAGGATAGTCCTTCCTCTCTGTTTATTTGATTGCAATTTACTTAGTAAAGATACCAGGGTCTGTTTTCTCTGATGGATGGCAGATATTAATTTACTTTGCATATCCAGACATCCAGTGATTGAAAGACTGTTCAAAAGTGGCAGAGGAATCAGGATGGTTAATACAGATATTCTGCTACAGGTCTGAATAAAAAGCACTGTCAATCAAGCATGAGACAAATAACACTTCACTGAACAGAGGACACAACAGGAGTAATAATAACCATCCATTGTCTGAGTCTATGAAACAATGCAGAAAACTGGTAGAAGAGCATTTCTCAGAACTGCTTCGGGAATACTGTCAGGTGTTAAACACATTTGCCAAAATCAAATAGAAAATATTTCTAACACTTTAAGAAGATTCTCTAAACAGTGACTTAGAGCTCCTGAGGAGGCCAAAGACCTTTTTGCTTGCATGTGGCCAGTCTGCTTTGAAAGAAGCTATAAGCAATGCTGGCGTGAGCCATTCTTACCTTTGTGACAGAAAACATGTATACTCTCCCTTCTTCTTTCTTCAGGTTGTTCATAAACATTGGTGCACCCACAAGCAGCACGTCTGTCACAGAATCCCTGTTGACGTCCACTGAACAAACCACACTGCCGAAGTAGGAGCCAATCTGAAAACAGTAGTAAATGGGTCATCACTGGATTTTGTAAAATAGGTTTTAGCACCCGACTCAGAAAACTTATATCCAGTAGTAGTCATACTCCAGTGTTCGAAGGATCTCATCCTTACCATGCGACCACTGTTTCTGTTCAGTAGCTGCTGCTGTGGCTTTACCACTTGGCAATACAGATGATAACAGAAAGCAAGCTATGGGAGGTATATTGTTAATATCTGTGCACATGAACCTGCCCAACCTCTGATCTATTCTCACATTTGTTTTACGGATGAAACCAAACTCACTGCTCTTTTCCAAAATAAACAAAAAGAGATCATGCTTCCAGATTTCTTTTTTTCATGTTATCTACTTCACAGCTTCTCAGGCAGAACAGAGTTCACTGAGTATCCATATCCCAAACAGAACTGTTGACAGAACGATACACTATTTAGCTTTATATATTATCTTTTACCACTAACTGGCTCACTTCCTAAAATACTCTTTAAGAGTTACAGTTAACCTTGTTGAAATTGTCTAGTGGCAGAAAAAAGTTCAAGTGGATTCTAAATGCTTTGAAAGAAAGTAGAATTTTCAAAACAAATTACAATTTACTGCTGGGTCAATAAAAAGAGATGCCTAAAAAGTCTGCATTCATGACCAAAATATACTTGCCTGCTCGCCTCTCTGTGACTGCACAATTGCAATGTTACCATCACTGTCAACATCATAAACCACCACTCTGCCAGTGTAGTTGGATCTTGGTGCACCAGCAACAAAATAAATGGAGCTCATAGTTGAGAGAACAGCAACGGAATAACCTAGGGTGGAAGTCAACATTTAACACGTGTGAGACCATTAATTACCATTCATCAGTTGGTTATCCATAAAGTCTCAGCGGATGAGTCAACCTGGTATGTTAATAACAGAGAATGATGCTTCCAAGATGGGGAGTTATGCTGTCACATGTGTAAAATTTGCATTATCCTTCTGGAGAGGACAATGGCACACAGATCAAGTTGAAGCAGGTTTGTAGAATAGCATGGTCAATAGTTTAGCCTACTCAGTAAAACACAGACCACAAAAATGTCACGCTTGTGAAAGAAATAGGAAAAAAAAGTGCAAATAGTATCCTTGGAAAGTAGAAATAAAGAGAAACATGAGACGAACATTTGGGCCACCCTTCAAACCAGGGAGGAACACCTAGCTTCTGCAAAGCCTGCAGCACATTTTCCCACAGCTCACCAAACCACAGCCCAGTGTTTTGGCTGAATAGAACAGGCTATATTAATAGCTTGTCAGCTGAAGGGTTGATTGAACTTCTTTGAACATTTTAATCCTCATTACCAGTATTCTAACATTATTTGCTTTCAGGAAACATTGTTTAATACCTGAAAATATTTTAAACATACATTAGCACTATAAATCTAGCATTAGTACATACTTTACATTTCTGTGGTTTAATTACAGCAAATTTATTTTTGACAGCAGAAAACAAAATCATTCTGTATAAAGTCCATAGTCATACTGAATAACAAAATGCCAGTGACTGGACAGAATACGCAGGTCTTTAGCAAGCTGCAGGAAAATGTGAGGAGCATAGTTTAAAAGGACTATACTCTGATCTTGACCTATACCAGTCTGCTTCAGATTTTTGTTCAGACACTGTTTCTAGGGTGAGAACATCTTTTGTGACTAGTTCAATGAGCAACAACAAAACAGGATTTTATTCTGCTAGTTAAGGACATACATTCCTAACTAATACAGCATGCAACCATCTGAAGTGAGAGGGTACAGTGCAGAACAGGGGCCAATTTAGTAAGCTCTCGTGTGATATCAGCTCTTTAACTTGTGCTCCCCCATGCTGGTGATAGAGAGCTGGTATGCAGAGCTTCTAGTAGGGAACAGAAGATGGAAGGGAAATGAAAGGACACAAAAGGCAACAACATTGTTCGCTCCAAATAAGATTAAAGTAAATACTCTAAAACTGCCATGCAGTAAAGGAAATGAACTGACCTTTAAAAAAATATTATAAAAAGGAAGTAAGAGAAAGTCTGAAGAGGTCACACATGCAAAAGAGCTACTGGTCATTAGGTTGGCTTTAGATTTATTCACTCTGTTATAAAATGCTGAGCCATGGGGAAGAAAAGAGCATGTTAGCTGCAAAAATAGCATCTTACTTAATAAGTGTAAGAGTAAGAAACTCATAGGTGTTTAATGTAGTAGCATATTCAGAGATCAATCACCAGAGCATGCATGCTGAAGGTTTGCAGAAAACTTTTCAATGAACTGAGAATACAAACTGACTTGCTTTATTGGGTCACAAAAATGTGTCAAAAATACATATGGGAATTATAAATAAGACCTCTATTAAATGGTAGCAATATTTCTAAAACTATAAACTGAACTGGAAAAGGCAAAAAAAATAGCAGGCACATATGAAACAATAGCAAGTCAATCAGCTTCTTATCCACATGGAACTGGGGAAGAACATACAAATATTGTAACAGAAGGGACCCATAAGGATCAGTATGATTCACTAAACAGTCTTTTCAAATCTCATGATTTATTTTGTTTCTGTGACTGTGCTGGTTTTGGCTGGGATATAGTTAATTTTCTTCACAGCAGTTGGTATGGGACTATGTTTTGGATTTGTTGGAAACAGCATTGATAACACAGGGACGTTTTAGCCATCACTGAGCAGTGCTCACACAGAGTCAGGGCCTTGCCTGCTCCTCACCCCACACCATCAGCCAGGAGGCTGGGGATGCACAAGGAGCTGGTAAGGGACAGTGCCAGGACAGCTGATCCCAGGGATATCCTATCCCATATGGTAATGCTCTCAGCATATAAAGCTGGGGGAAGGAGGCAGAGAGGGGGTATATTCAGAGTGATGACATTTATCTTCCGAAGTCACTGTTCCATGTGATGTAGCCCTTCTGTCCTGTGGACGGCTAAACACCTGCCTGCTTATGGGAAGTGGTGAATGAATCCCTTGTTTTCCTTTGCTTGCACGTGTGACTTTTGCTTTCCCTATTAAACTATCTTTATCTCAACCCAAGAGTTCACTCACTTTTACTGTCCTGGCTCTCTGCCCCATCCCACCGAGGGGAGAGGGAGTGGCTGTGTGGTGCTTAGCTCCCAACTGGGGTTAAATCACAGCAGTGACAGTCTGATTTTTTTCAGCTTTACCACACTGATATGAGTAGAATTTAAAAACACAATAAAATTTTCATTCAATGAACTGTTGACCAGTAAATAAAATCTTTTTCAACTGAAAATTCTTTTCATATTCTCAAATCAGTTCTTAACAGGAATCTGGCTAGATGAAAATTTTTCAAGTTCTTTAATATTTTAATTAAGCGTTGATAAATTTCCAGATTTGCATTTCAACCCCTTACCTAGATATGAGCTATGATTTCTATCCTGTAGAATCTTCTCAAATACATGGCTTGGAAAGGTCGTGACTCTTTCTGAAGACTCTTGCACTACTGTTCCACTCCAGTCATAGGCCCCAACAGCACCCAGGAGCAGAACATCCTTTAAAAAAATAAAAGTCAATCTTTTAGAACTACGTGATTTAGAAGAACTGTGACCAAAGCTGAAGTTACCATAGATAATTTCCTATGTCACTGTGTTTAGAGCAGTGATGTACAGCCTAATGCAGGCAGTTGACTGGAGCTGCTTATAGTTACCACTTAAACGCAGGACTTTACTGCCCTATTAAGAGGGATTATCACCCGGCTACTGCAAGAGGGTAAGTGCTTGAGTTCCCATGGCACTGCAACTCAAGATAAAAAGGGTTTATTGAAACACTGTAATAATTTCCTAAGTCTGTCCACCCTGGGGTTGGGCTTGCTAAGGCTATACTTTTATGCACTCATGATCCTCGGAAGACTGAGGATCATGCAAACAAAGATGTAAGAAAAAGGTAAAGTCTCTTTTTAACAAAGAAAGTGCCAATGACAGCACACAAAAGCTGATGGAAATAGACACAAAATCTCACTCTTTATTTAAGGAGATACTTTTGAGAGACAGTTAAATCTAGGATCCAAATTAACATGGCTTATTATACAGAATACTTCATACAGAAATAGTCTTAGACTTGTACAGAGAAAACAAGCATAGTTTAGTTTATTCAAATCACTAAAATTCTTCACTGAAGTGAGATACTGTTATAGAAAACTACAATAAAACTGGATGTGTAATGTTCCTGAAGGAACGCGCAAATGTTTCTCATTTCCTAGCATTAAGTACTTTGCAGTTTAAAACTTCAATTTGTGCAAATACTAAGGATTTTTTAAACATTATTTCATTCATCTTTAAGGTCTCTGAAAAAGAAACAACGGTCTTGTATTTTCAGTTGAAAGCTTATTGAACCACATTTGAATTTTACAAGGAGGACCTATTTAGTCAAGGTAATCTTAAAATTGATTAGCATTAGAATATATCTGATTTTTGTTTTTTCTAATTTCTAAAATATGATTAAAAGAAATATTATTATTTTCATAATTAATAGAGAAATTATTTATATTTTGGCAACTGCCTAGAAATATGCCAGCCTTACAATACAGTTCCAATTCTTCTGAGTTATTAAACTTCAAGATACAAACACGGAACAACTGATTTTTTCCTGCTACATAAGATCAGAATTCACTGAAATAATTGTATTAACACATCTCAAAATCATTATATNNNTGAAATAATTGTACTAACACATCTCAAAATCATTATATGAAAGAAACTGTTATTCCCCTTCACATAGGAATACATTTTTTTTTCATTTTAGAGATATACACCATCTATTAGTAGCATTCAAGTACAACAACAAATGAAAAGGATAACTTGATGTTCTCCTGCTTGTAGAAAGCTCTTAAAACTAAATATTTTGCTTTATTACTCTTATTTTATTGCACTCATTTCTACATAATTATCTATTCGTATCATTAAATAATTAAATTCACATACCTTTTTTTGTGAGTAATATGCACTGAAGCCCACCTGTGACATTTCCATTTGGAAAGTATCACCTTGATCTGTACCTGGTAAAACAGATATCCACATATGGTAACTCTATAGAGTCACACAAGATCCAATCTTGCTGCCTCTCAGTTTTAGCTATACAGGGACTATATATATATCCACCAATTCTGCTAAAGCATTTACAAACATTGGAAATCAGAGCTGATAAACTGTAGAAAAGTTGGAGGATTTAATGACAAATCGGCAAGATGAAGCCATGACACTATCTCTTTCAAAAAAAAGGCAGAAGAGGACGCTAAAGATGGTTTGAATTAGTTTGCACAGTCTTGTCACTGTGGTTAATCTCTTTCTGTGTTTCCTAGGAAGCATTAATAATACACTGAAATTAGCAGCTTTAATAACTGTATATTCACAAGTTGCAAGTAGAATATGAATGTTTATTGTCATATAGGACTTACAAAAACTGTTTTAACGGTCTTGAGAAATACTGTGACATCCAGAAATATTTACTAAGCTAGAGGGATGTGAACTCAGTGGGAGTATTCAGGAAAACTCAAGACAGGGAGTTCAACCTACCCCCTTGCTTTGACTAGCAGCATGGGACCGGTAAAGAACAGATGGGGTCCCCGAGAAAAGAATGTCCATCCTGAGCATGGGAAGGCTGTGGCTCCTTAGGAAGGGCTGAGGGCAGGTTACACAATTCCAAAAGCAAGTCTGAATTTAGATTAAAATTTAACAGCTGGCTCGGGACTGGGGGAACGGACAAAGTGTCTCTGAGTCACCTCTGCAACACCTTCCTCCAAACAGTGCACAGGGATGGTGCCTGGCAGGCACCACACAGACTGCATTACTGTGGCTTTTCAGTTCTGAAATCAGTAACCAAGTCTTCTGGTTTGTTTTTTAAATTTATAATTGCTTAGCATTCACACAGATGAAACACAAAGATACCTTTACTCACACAATGTTCCAAATACATTTGGACACACATGGACAGGCCCCCATGCCTAAAGCCCATGACTTGATAGAAATTTTCATCAGCTGGAGAATGTTTTTCACAAACTGCAGAAATTAATTTGAAGCTCGGGCTTATTCAGGGTGAAGTAGCTGGAGAACACCTGTGAAAACCAGAGCCCTCCTGGCAGGCAGGGAGCAGCCTGCAGCTCCAGCTGCACCTCATTTTCACAATACTACTCTCAGCTGACGCTAAATAAAATCCTTGTCAGGTGGGAGAATCTGATCTAATTTTTCAAAGACATTAAGTATTTTACCTTCTATACTAAAAATACGCTCTCCAAGCGTTCCTGCTTCTTCCAGGAGTGCAGCCTCAGATGACACATTGAAGAAATACTTGTCTGTTGGATGACTAGCAATTCCTTTGATTTCTTTAATTAAGTTTTTAGTATCAAGCTCATGCCTAATTAAGTATCCCAAAACCTTGGATAAAAAAACAAACAAACAGCAAAATAAGAAGAGTGAAAGAAATTATTTCCTTCTGTACTATGTGAGCGAACATTCTACCCATTGAAAAAAAACAGAAATACCTTCTTTCATATTACTGAATTGCTTATCAGATTGTATTCTTATGCAAGGGACCATTCAGAGAGGAAAAATACATAAAACATATAAAAAAAGAAAACCACTTAAATTGTTCAGGCACCATTAGTCTTTCTTTTTCAGCCAGTAAATAAGAACAATATTACACTAGTTTATAAGGATTAATTTGATTTTTTTCAGTCTCACCAGTGCAACAATGCATGCATTATATAACATTCATGTACTTTCACAAAATACACAAAACAATACACATACACAAAATAATCTTTCAAAATTGCAATAACATATAATTTTAGTATTACTTACAGCAATGCCAAATCTGGTTATATTGTCTTCATTGCATTTACCTATCACTGTTTTCAAGTTGGAGCCATCATGTGATTCACCATCTGTCACAACAACCATTACTTTTGTGGCTGTCGGACGTCCTCCCGATTCAGGTGAGAAGGCATATTGCCTGATATAAAACATTAGGTTTATCACACATCAGTCTACAATGAATAGAATTCAGCACATACACTGCAATAAATGTCCATCACTGACTTAGAGCAAGTTGCTTCTGTAGTGCATTATTCTTTGTAAATTAACAGTCTGCAATAAGAATTTTCGATTATGCTCCTGATAGCTTCTTCTCAACCCCCTGCTCAAAAAGCCATAAGAAATGTAATCAAAGAAGTAAGAAAAAAAAAGTAGGACTGAAAAGACTGGATAATAGTTATGATAGAAATGTAAATTCGAGGAAAACCAATATATTTTTGTACAAATATATCTAAACAAAAATGGGGTTTTGTCAGCACTATGATTTATGATACCATGAATTGGCATCACCAAGTTCAGACAAAAACGGAGAATTAATAATAGGCTCCTCAATACTGCTGCAAATACTGACTCCGCTGAAGGTTGAGTCTGCTCTTAAACAAAATATTCAAAAACATTTGATTCAGCATGTATTTTGGCCTGGAGTTCTGTCCTTGATTCAACTTCAAAACGGCATGCTCCTATTGAGAAATAGACCTGGTTGGTATACTATTCAGAGTGACAGAACATTGTTTTAAGTTCTTGCTATTTTTCATGCTGCTGGTGCTGCAGTGACAAACTAAGAACAGACAAGAGATTTTATTTTTGCTGCAATCAACCAAACCCTGATCTGCAAACACGAAAGCTACTGGACTGCCTGAATCTCTGGATGAACTTCACTTCTTTTATTGGTTTTGTATCTTTCCTAAAAGGTACCTTGCCTTGTCCACCATGTCTGATGTGCTGTCATGTTTAGATATGTGTGACAGAACAAGCAATTCTGTTGGGTACCAGAATTACTTTAGTACAGAGTTTAACCCAGTGGTTAACAACTTTCAGCAAGTCCACTTTACATATTGCTGTACCGTTCTGTAAAGAATTCTGCCTAGTGCTGGAAACCTACTTAGAGGCCCTGAGGACATGATCTTCTACTGGGAATGAATTCAGGATGTTCTCATTGCTATTTAAGGTAAGTTACAACAGTTGCACAGTAATCATCAATGTGTCTCACCTTGCATTGTCAATGGCTTTGAAAGTATTAGTGAGATCTCCTCCCTTCTGAAACGTTTTCTCCATTGCTTCAACAATCTCATCCTTTGTTTGATATCTATTCAAGTTGAAGACTACACGGGGATCATTAGCATATTGAATTAAACCCACCTATGCAATAAAAAAATTATGTTAGATTATCATGCATTACAAATAGTTACACAGAATCATGATGCTTACTTATTTATCCAGTTGGAGTAAATGCCCTGCAGATGTGCATGGGATTATAATTTTCTTTCAACACATATAAAACCAATTAATATTAACACATGGAAAGCAAAGAAAGCTAAAATGTGCCTTATAAATGCACTTTGTATCATTTTTTATGGACTACAATATGTTAATGGAAGAAAACCTGAAACAGTAGACATTAAATGTTTGCTTGGTTACTTCTGAAAGAGTTGATGGATAGCAATAATACAACGAGCTATGGGAAAAATGAGAAAATAGCAGAAACTCTACAAGCTGACAGCACCTCGCTAGTCTCTTCTAAGAAAGTCCTAAAGGGTTAGTTACTTCACAGTACTTTTTATTTTTAATATACGTGAAGCTAAAGACATATGAAAACACATACATTTAATGTGAAAGAAAAAACCAGAAGATGCTAAGGGTGAGATTCAGAAAGAACGGTGCAGGAACCCTAGCTTTTAAGCACCTCACTTCCAAAGTAGCCCAAGGAAGAAGGCAGCCTTTGGGAGAGAGATTTCCAGTGCCCAGTCTTTGTTTCCAGAACTGTTTATGGAAAATGGACAG
>VXBX01008686.1:163688-179745 GCA_013400415.1 Scytalopus superciliaris
AAATGGAAAATGAGCTAAATCACACACTACATGTCCTATGTGTGACTATCCTGTGACACATCTCACTATCCTAACACGCTTGACCAGATAGCAGATTTTCTAGACGAGAGAAAGGAAGTGTATGTGCATTATCAGATCTTGAAGTAAAGTGCTCTTTTTACCTGCCACATCAGGCATGATTAGCTTTTACTCAGAGAGACACATTTAAGAGGTAAAAGGTATAAAATAAATAAGCTATGTAACTATAAAGCTGGAGGAGACTTAGCAGCTTTTAAAGCTCTTTTTAAATCAATCTCAATTGTCCGTTTTATAATTTTCTTCTGTATTGGTGGTAACTCAAAAGTGTGATGAAAAAGCAAAAATGCTAATGTTCTAATGTTACAATAAAAAAATTAAGATCTATGATTAATGCAGGGGAAAACTGGGAGATCATGTATGAAGGACTGATGAAATTGAAAGGTCAAATATTAGAAAGGGGCACACGCCATTCAGGACCAATGTCAAGAAATGTGGACAAAAACTGGAGGGTCACTGAATAGAAGAGAGAGAGAAGAACACAGATCGGACACTGGCTGATTGCAGGGTGATCATACACACACACAGCCAGCATGCAAAGCAAATATGGCTTAAAGATATGTGACATGAAGCACTTGCTGTTGAGCTGGGGAAATACCAAATACACTGTACAGTGCCCTGGAAAGACTCATATGGAATACAGCGTAGATCTGGTCATTCATGTTCGAGAGAGGCATATTTTAAAAAGCACATTTCAGCCAAAACACTCTGTGCTTGTTTACAAAGCAAAGGACAAAGAAGAGTGATTGTGAGGTCTCAAATACAGAAGGGAGATTTTGCATGCAGTGAGATGGGAGCTGATTGTTTCAAATAAAGGTGCAGCACTGCTCCAAAAACAAGCTGATAGGCACTTAGGTGAGAAATCCAGAAAAGCACTGTTAACCATCAGTGAAATTCTTAAGCATGTCTCCAACAGGACTAAGCATGCCTCAGAAAAATGTAATGAGTGAGTGGGAAATGACTGCCCTGTACTTAGGATACCTGTGGGAAGCAATCACATGGCATCAAACAGCTGAACCAGCGGGACTTGTGATCACAGACACACCAGGCTGGGTCACGCTCCAGCCAAGCAGCCCAGAGACTGGGCAAGCAGCCCTAGAGACTGGGGCAAGCGAATGGAGGCTGAAAGAGGAGCAACCACAGGAGTAAGGAGAACAGTGAGCTAGGAGGAGGAAGCCCTGAGTGTTAACCCAAAGAGCCCTGAGTGTAAGATCACAGAGGCCAGCTGCCACAGAGTCCTGGAGCAAAGTCCTGGCTGGCAGCAGCAGCAGCATGCAATTATGAGAAGGCATTCTATGCATGGAGTCCAATACTTGCCACAATTAAGTTATGGGGCTTTTGATATTTGTTGAGGCTGAGTCACAGATAAGCACCTGTCTCCAGTACCTCATTCTCCGTATGTCAAAAAGAACTCCTGTTGCCAAAGACATGGCTGTTTATGCCTTAGCACTCAACCTTTTTTTTTTTTTCACTCCATGCAATTTAAGGAGAGTCAATAATATATGGATCAGGAAATTCTTTTTGACGAGAGAAGTTAAAATATTATTAGAAAATAGAAAATTTCCTGCATGAGATATTTTAAAACACTCTAGTTCCTGATACTAATTAGAAGTGGGTATACATAGGACATCATTAACAGTAATTAAAAGTATTATTCAACAGACAGTATAAGATTCTTTTTAATTAGTATCTTCTTAAACCAAAAATCAAGAAAAGCATGTTGCTGTATTTTGAAGTTATGAATAACTTTACTAACTCCAAGAGAGCTGCGGAAAAGGTTGGAATTAGGCCTGCTTTTAAGTACTTCAGTGAACTGGGCTATGCGTTAATGAATATAATAAGTATTTGAATACTTTTGTGATTACTAGGAAGGTGCAACTGAAAAATACAAAGCTTAAAGACAGCCTCAAAACCCTTTTGTCTCTAATTTATTGTTTCACTTACTTACTGTGCATGGCTACAATGGACACAGCAAACTGAAATATACCTACACGGCAAAAGTTTTCATGTTTATGGTTAGGATTATAAGAAAAGCATATTAAACAGGCCTTCACTTCCTTTTGATTAAGAAATCTGTTTCACAGGCTCCAAGGACAGTGGTTTGCAGAATATACACACAGAAAATGCATCCTCCTCCAGCTCACTAACTAAATTAGAAACATTGCAGGGGTTAGAAATCCTAACATCTCAGGAGGACAGTCTCTGTGCAAGTGCATATGGTGGAGGACAGTCTATACGGTCTTTTGAAAGCACAATCAGAACTATACAAAACTGCCTTAAAGAATTTAATGGCAGAAATATTTTTGCCTATATTGTCTGATTTAAACTACTGAGTCTTTAATTATATGCCCTTCCATAAGGTGTTTAGATAATGTCAAAGGAGAGACTGCACAATTTTCCTGATTGTGGACTCTAGGTAACAACAATGGATTGGAATACTTTAAAATATGCAAAAGATGTACTAATCTATGCTACATAATAAAATACATTTAGCTTGGACTTATAAAAAAACGTGGAGAGTTTCTTCATTCTCCTCAGGAATTTCTGTGTGGACTGAAAATTATCTTGATACGTACCAAAAATCCTCCTGTTTTTGAGTTCTGTATCAGAGTTAGGCCCAAGTTCATGTCTTCTTTTATTTCAGTCACATTTGGAATATTTATTAAAGCTGAAATAAAATTAGATTAAGTAATAACAGAATAATAAAAAAGATGCAGAAGCAATTTAGTGACTTAGAATTCCTTTTCAAAAACTCGATTTCACAGAATCTTAAGACACCTCTTCCAAATGGCTGCATACACTTCTGAGACAAGAGAAACAAAAATCAGATTTTGTCAAACAACTGCCAACCATTAACTATAAACATGAATTTAGAGTATCTGCCCTCAAGAATGCTGAAGGCAAAAGAGAGGAAGAAACAATCTACCTATTGCATATTTTTGGCTGGCTGAGTAGCTGCAGCTGAGCAGCTACTGTTACATTCCTCAGGGCATTAGATTCCTCTGATCCAGTATTAGGCTTTAGACAAAAATTTGAACAGAGCAGTGGAGAGCACCACTCTACTCTGCACCACAAATAAATATAAAATAGGTAACTCAGCACACTCTGCTGTCTCATATTTTAACTGTATGCAGATGTGAACCTCATTTTATACTTAGTTTGTAAACACACAGACACACACACCCTACCTGGTCTGGGGAAGACAGAGAGAGTTGCCCTCCCAACCGGCCACCCCAGGGTGCCAGCAAGGAGCCCTTCAATGACACAGAACCCTGGCTAAGCCAGCAGCTGTCTTTGGGACCTACACCATTCCTGCTCTATGGCTGGAGGTTAAAGACCCCAGTTGCTTCAGTGAGTGACACTGAGACCCCAGTGCCTCCGGCAGCTGGCGCCACAGGCCAGATGCCCACACCCTGGCCTGACTCCAGTGGCAGGCACCAGGTTTTGCTCAGACAGACACAGGTCTCAGCAGCAGCAGGAACTGAGCGCTTGCAGCAAACACACACATACACACCCCACAGAGACTGAGATTATGCAGAGAATTAGTTAAGAGAAGTTTTAATAAGGTAGATTTGCCTGGTACATAACCAACAGAAAACTAAAAAAAATGCAGTAAGACTTCATTAGTTACAACTTACCTTGTAAATTCAATTTTTTACACGTGGTTTTGGATGTATGAACAGGACATGCATATATATCTCCAGTTCTGTTAGCAGGATAGCCACTCCAGGGTGAGCCAACCAACACCCTAAAGTAACAGGAACTTCATTAGGTCCTTAATGATACTGGAAAAGTCCAGCAGCATCATTGCATGGAACGCTACAGTTAAGAGGTAAAGAGAAGATAGAGCACCTAGGGGATTCAGGAGTAGGAGTCTTCTCCAGAACTGTTCAGCAGCTTTACTTGCATAACGGTACACTGGATTCACCAAGGGCAACTTTGGTGAAGAAGTAGAAAGGAAGTGCTTTTGGGATTCAGCTGCCTCAAACATGTGTACTGTTTTTTTCTGTGACAATATATCATAGGTCAAAAGAAATACAGCAAAGACACTAATACATAGATGCATAAAAAGTTAAAAATTGGGGATTGAGAGACAAACTATTGTTCTATCAGTTAATGGTTAACTGATTCCTTTTAAGTTATTTTTTTAACTGATAAGAAATACTTTTTACAGGATCTGCTCGGCAACAGTCACACACTTATGTCTAAGCTTGAACACTACCACACCTTAGTAACACTGAGTCAGAAAGAAAATACTGCAGGTGGTAACAATCTGCTGCATGAAGTCTGTAATCCTGAACAAGAAAGCTAAGACTTTTGATAATTTTTGCCTACAGTACAAAGTGGTGCAAATTCTCTGACTCGTTCCTTCATCTGCCATAAGGCTTTTCCTCCAGTATCTGCTCCTCAAGACTCCTCTAATGATTTAAGTGAAAGCCTTCACAAAACTGTTCTTTCAACTCCTGGCAATAGTGCTTAAGGACACCTATATTCCAACACAAGTCTCTGGAAAGTGAAGGTGATCTCAAGGGATATAAAAAAATAAAACAGATGACTGAAAAGCAGAGTCTGGGTATTCTAACAAGGGTATGATTTTGCATTTCAAGCAGAACAATCTGTAGTCGCAATTAATGCATTTTGGGGACAGCAAAACTACAAGCAGTCGACCCCCAGTACAGAATATGGAATTTTATTAGAAACCCTCTTTTTCATCTGGTCAATAGGTTGCTTAAAGCAAAATTGTTGTCGTCCAAAATTTACAGGTAATTAATTCAAATATACCTTTCACTATAAAACGCCCCCCCAAAAAAAACAACCAACCAACCAACCAAACAAAAAAAAACCAAAAAACCCAAACCAAACCAAACCAAAAAAAAAAAAAAAAACCAACCCAAATTTTGTGAAATTATTATATTTCAAAGCAATTGGTATGTATCATATTAACTTCCCAGGAATTATCTGATTTTACTGCTGCCATTTTATAACTAGTTTGAATAAGATGGCTGTGACAAAAATACAGTTTTAGATGCACAAGAAGTATTTTGAGACCTTTTTACCTTTCTAATTAGAAAATTTTCTGTTAGAAAATACTTCTAACTGCATTTTTTTTTTTTTTTACTTCATTTCACCTCAATTAAACACAAACTTCAGAGCATAAATAGCATTAATATGTTTATCAGTTCAGCTGGGGGGTTTGTATTCAGATTCTATTCCTTGTGTGCCAGAACATTTTAAAAATGCCTAACTCCTTCTCAGTTACCTTGTCAAAAAATGGTGATTTAGGCAGGCCACAGTAACAAGATTTTGTGTACTTTTAGCACCTCTAAACATGCAACTCAGGTTCGTTTTAATACCTCTCTATATAAAAACAATGTACATTACACTAGCTGCAAGGAGTTCTCTGACCTTCTTATTTTCTGAGTATTTCAGAGACTTTTCTGCACAGTGGAAACCACAACCATCACAGCTCTGGACCAAATAAGCAGAGCTCATGAGAAACTACTCCAGTGGTCATGTGCCAACCAATAACAGAACCTGCAAACACTTGCAGTGACACAGAAGGCTGGAGATGGTCAATAGCAACTGACAGGAGGGAAGATACGGTGTTACGCTCTTCTGCCTTGTTGGGTATCACAGTTAGGTATAGTTATAAAATGCTAACTGGGCTGATGGGAGACAGGAAGGGTTTAGAGTTCTCATGACAACAGGAAACAGTTTTAAAATGAATGGCAACACTGCATGTGCAATATCTGAAACTGGAATAGCTTTTCAGCATTAACTGTCAAGCTGGACATTGCACTATGTACTTTTATAAATACTTGTATGTTTTTTCTAAGTTTCTCAGAAGGCAAACATATTTCAGAGTCATTGCAGGATGATAGCAACTGTTGAAAGTAGCTGTTCTTTCTTGGAAATATGCCCTACAACCACTCCATCTGGTCATGAAACTCACTGGAAATCTCTATACTGTGCTGGCATTGCTCTGCAGCCACCAGTTATCCTGAGAGCCTAAAGCACATAGTTTCACTCAGAGTGAGTACCAGAGGAGAAGACGAAGAGAAGCATGCTAGAGCACGGTCTGTCCCCAAATCCAAGCCTAACTCCAACTCTCAGCCTTGCTATTGGCATAGACACAAACATCATCCACAGAGTTTGCTAAAAGCAGTTTTCTCCCCTTCAGCATGGATACTTGTGCTCATTCCATGAGCTTTATTTGGCTCCCATTTCCGCCAGCCTCAACTTTAACTCCAACCCAGACATGTCTTTATACCAAGGAACCATCCCTCTTTATACCCAATTCACTAGTACAGCTTAATATAAGATTATTATACAAGATAATTTAACTTTTGCTATCCCTGAAACTAACCTTGTAGCTGTTCTATGGTACAAACAGGAAAATGTAGGACAAACAAGATGAACTCTTCTAATTTTAAACCCAAATTTAAATGTATGCCAAGTATGCCCAAAGCAAACTTAATTTTGTCTTCCACTCCTCATAGTTCACTGGAAGTTATTTATTAACTTATTTTGCTGTATTTCTTGTTGATTTGCAGGGTCTGTGAATCTCAATGTCACACCTATATTGTAGGCCAAAAAAATGCCACTCCATACACAGAATTTAACATTACAAGTGACTATTACTGACTCGGACTTTCAGAAATGAACAGAGCTATTAACCCCCTTCTGTTATTTGACTTAACTAGTCTAACCTGTCATCAATACATGCCTGAGAAAATGCTATTAACTGACTTATGTCAAACTGAGCCCTCTACTTTTAGTTGACAAGCTTAGAAGGCCTAGGAAATAACTTTATTATTTCTCTCGTATCCTGTGCCTTACTTAAGCTTAATACTAGCCCTAATCTACATTAGAAATCAGAAAGTCCTACTTGCCTTTGAAGATTAACCTAGATCATTACCATAGAGAGTTACACTATACTGCTTTGGGAAAATGTGTGTATCTTTTTGAAATACCAGAAGTGAAGACAGCAAGAGAGCATCTGGCTGGCATCCTGCTAACTACAAAAATACTGTGATACAACAGGATGCACTTGAGGCAAAGTGAAACAGAATGTATCAGGAAAGAATGCAAGAAATGAGTACTAAAATACATGAAAATGCTTGTTTCCAAATAAACCGTATCATGTATAATGTATTAATTAAGGGTCTTTTTCAGCCATGAGTTAAATATTTATTTTTACAAAACTTCCTTACGTGTCCTTCCAGACCGTATTTACACAATACTATAGTGAATATAACATAATATTGCCACTGATTTTATTATTTCTCTCCTTAATCAGTCTTCAACACTGTATACAAAGCAATGGAACTACATGAAGTCAAATAGAGTTCAGCAGCAATGCCCTACCACACAAGCTGCAGGAGCAGCAGATCAAAGTGCAACAGGAATTATTTCTGGGAAATTACACCATGACAAAGCTAGTAATCAGCAACGTGTGATGTAGCAGAAAGCAAAATCAGAATTCATAGTGAAGGGCTGAATTCCCAGCTGTTCTCAGAGCATGTTTTATACTTTCTGTTGGTTTTTTTTTTCCTTTCATACATTTGCTCTTTATTGTATTTTTTTCCCCTGAACACAAAGATATCTAATAGAAAAATAAAAGTAGAAAGGATCTCTTAAATCATCTTGCCCTTTCCCCTACAATTACAGGAAGCGATGAGTGGATATCAAGACCAGAAAACTCTTCACTTTCATAGATGCTTCTCTGTACACTCTAAAATACTTCTCATCATCTAAAACTTTCCTTTGAACAAGACTCAAAACTTCAAAACCCACAGCAAGCTACAGCAAGAGAGTTTGACTAACAAACTTAAAAGTCCTAGAAACAGCTGCCAGAGCTTATCCAAGCAGGAAAAAGACAAACTGCAATGCATGCAGTGGGGGAAAGCAAAAAGTTCCTATCCTCAAAAGAAATGGAGAAATGGCCCTCCTCATTAAAATTAGAAAGCTTTGAAAATGTACTGATTTAAACAGAAGTTGCTACAGAAATGTGTCTTTTTGGCAAAATGTTGTACTGGTTTGAGAAGACATCACAGCACCTCCCAAGAAAGGCCCACTGTATTTGATAAGCAGTGAGCAGTATGCAATGATTTTTAAAACTATTTTGTAGTGCACTAATTATGTGACACATCAGTAAGTGAACTGCATATTAAGGTGTCATTACTGACATATGGGATGAAACAAAGTATTTTAAAACAGAAAAATCCCATAAAATAAATTAAAAACCAAAATTTTTTAAAAAAATCCAAATTCTAAGCACACAGACACAGCTGAGCATGTGTTTGAATACACATATGGCTAGGAAAAAGCATTTTAACAGCTATATACATTTATTCAATCTTCCTCACCTGAAACAGATACAGAACCAATTCTCAGAATGGGATAAGTATTGTTATCTTTGAAGAATGAAGCTGCTGTTCAGGATATACACATTCAAGACAAACTGACAGAGTACAATCTGGCTTTATAAAAGACTGTTTATAGAGATTTTGGTCTCAATTTAAGATTCAAATACAGATGACCTCACAACAGGGAGAACCAGAGCGTAACTGAATGATGTTTCTGTGATGGCTAATTACTTGTGTGGTGGACTGCTTAAACTTTTCTAATTGATGAGTTTCTTTGGTATTCACAATTTTCCTTCAGTTCATTACAGAGCTCCTGTTTTGAAATTCCCACCAGACACTGTGAAAAGCTTGAGCTGTGCTTGACTTGCAAGTTTGTCCTTATTTATGAGCATCACATGCCATCAGTGCCCATCAGAGCACAGCAGACTGGTCCCCAATTATCCTGGGTCATCTGACTCAACACAAAAAAAGCCTCCCTTGCTCGTTTGTGTCACAGCGTTCCAACATGTACCAGCCCTTTCAATAGTCCTGCACTCCCATTTGGACTGTCTTTCTTTTCTCTCTGAAGTTATCTCCAAGCAAAAGCGAAAACATACTGCTGCATGGAGTATGAAGTCTGCAAAAATTCTTCTCCATCATTTTCTACAGCTCTTATTGCCTCAGGAGATGCACCTCCCAGAAATACAGCTGAATAATATTACTAGAATCTGCTGTATTTCTTGCTCTCCTTTCTACTCTTTGAGAGAGGGTTTTTAAAGTTGTATTTTATATAGCACTTTGTGAATTTATTAAGTAAAGCTTAGGAAGGAATGAAAATTCTAGTGGATTGCGGTCTGAATAATGTCTCTTGGGCAGAGATGGCACCCCAGCAGCACTTCATATGATGAGCAGCCCCACCTACTGTGCCTGGACAGAGTTTTCATGTACATCAAATTCTTGCTGCATGACAGCGTTCTCCTCACAAAAGCATATGATGATAAACAATCCCCTCTGACAGAAAGTATCACCGCAATCTTAAGCAAAGCTCAGAGTGTTTATCTTGCTCCTAGCCATGTCAACAAAGCACTCTGTGCATGGACTGCAGACCCTGCATTGATTATAGGAGAAAAGTGTTCTGTTTGGGCTGTGCTTGTTTTCGGTTGGCTGTTTTGTTTTGTTTGTTTTGTTTTTAAACAATGCACTCAGGAAAAAAATTAAAGGAAAATAGCCTAGAAATTAAGAGAACAAGAGAATAAAACATGACTTACTTTGTTTTTTAAGCTTGCCTAATAACTGAAAGAGAGAGAGACTGAGAAGAGCTTTTCTTCACTGAAGAGTCTCTAACAAGTCTATTTACTCCAACATGAGATGATAGAATTTCCCCAGCTTTTAGAGCTAGGTCAGATACTTGAAATAACAAATGATGAAGTGTCTATATACAGAAAAGTTTACCAGATTCAAAATATTCATATACTTAAAAGAAGATTCAAAGAACTTAATGATCTTAAAGGTATTTTCCAACCTAAATGATTCTATGATTCTGTAAGATAGGAAAAGTTAAACCAAAGTTACTTTTTTTCCCCCAAATTCATCACACATTACCCAAGAAAGTGAGTGGTAGTGGAGGAGTTTTTGTATCTGAAGTAAAAATAAAAGAGGAAAATATAAATAGCTCAAGTGAGTCAGGCATCTATTGCTTCTCCTACAAGCTTATAGAAAAACTCACAAGAAGTATAAAACACAGGGCAATTTATCCATGTATGAAGCAAAAGCATTCAATTCACTTTAGGCATACATTTTTGCTCTCCTTCAATGGCTTTATAGAGAAGTTGGTTTTGGGGTTTTTTTTTTCCAAAAAAGAAATCTCTGATCTATCGGTGACTAAGCACATAATTACAGCAGACAGAAACAGGGAGAAGCCACCACAGCATCAGATGAGGGGTGGGGGTAGGCTGGAAGCTTACCCCATGAAGGGAGAGGAAATGCCAAGGTTTTAATTCAGAGGACACAGTTCTGCTCTCCTCTAACTTTTTCTCCTGGTCACTGGTTTGAGGAACACCAGTGAGATGTAGGTTTGCACATGCAGCCAATTGAACTGCATGGTGCTCCCAAGCACCAAGTGTCTCAGGTGGCTCAGTACTTTTGTATGGACTCTTCCAAACTTCAACTGTAAAATACATTTTCATGTGCATTTCCACGGATTTCACATTTTGACATCTTACTTTCTTTTCACTGAGAAAAGTTCAGTTACTGAATATTCATCTATTGTCACTTAAGCAAATGTGCCTGTTTGTGGCTAATTTGGTTCTGACACAATTTTAGTCTATGAGGGGATGACCCGTCTGAAATGTCTCAGCTTACGATAATAAGTGGCTTTCCCTTAAAAGTTAAAACCATGTACACCCAAGTAACCACTTGAGTTCACTGGTTCTCAACTACTTTTATAGACATAATATAGTCCTTACTGTGACTCACACCTTAAGCTCTGTGGCTGCTGATACTGCAGAAGAGGAAACAGTACATCTTCCACTAAATGTGCTTCCGTGTTAATATGTTAAAGTCCTTTTTGAAATCAACATTAATAGAAAAAAAATTTTAGGAATTGCTCAACAGCCCAATGTTGTGGCAACAGTGGATTTCAGGTCAAATTTTATGGCTGAAGAGATGCAGCAGACTCAAGGCCTTTGCTGGGATTGTTATTACATACAGCTAAATGCACCATCCCTTGAGAAACAAACAATTAATGTATCAGACACAAAATTATGCAGATTTAAGTTAATTTTAATAATCACAACTCCCCAGCATTAATCATTTGTTTTAACTTCAACAATGCTAAAATGGAAAAAATACTCCACATATGTGTAAACAAAGATGCTATTGGTGTGGGAAGGAATGAAATGAGAGTTAGAATTCTACAGAAACTGTAAGCCTGAGAAAACTGGTGTACTGGAGATAAAAGTAAAAGATTAACAGAAAGAAAACCTCAGATTGCATAGCGTTAAGAAAAAAAACCTGAACCATCACATGCGTATGTCTTTAGAATATCTCAATTTTTGTTTTAATAACATTAAGTATTTATTTGTAAAAAGATAACTCTAATATAAAAAGGAACTAGCCACAATTATAAAAGAAGTGTTAATAGTTGCAATGTTTTTTCCTTAACGTTTTAGCTGGACATAAAACAAGCATTTCAAACTGCTTACCATTTGCCTTGTTCATTTATAAACTGTTGAACTGTATAGCCAAACTGCTCTCTTGGTGGACCAGAAAATATTTTTGCTTCCAGGAGCCCAACATTGTAGGCTTCACAGCAGTTATGAAGAATGCCTGTTAACAGAAAGATTATGATTATCACAGAAGCAATTAAAGAAGAATTTTGATCCCAGTGAAAAAGGCTCTTCATCTGTGCCAACTCCCCCAACACAAGAAAATAAATATAGCCTTTGACACATGCTTGAAAAAAACAGCCTTTTCGTTACAGTACCCTGCCCATGCATAATGCCTGTTTAGCACCCTCTACATGTGTTATAATACTCTGGGCAGAGATCAATGACTCATTCACTGTTTGCCTTACCAAAAGTTGCAGCATTACTAATGCGAATGTTTTAGCTAAAGGGAGGCAAGATTTATGATTCAGAGGTCTGTTATCCTCCTTTACCTTAAGACGTAACTTTAAGCTTCTGGCACAGCAAACACATTAACAGTCTGATGAGGTACGTTAGAACCATAAGAGTCCTTCAGGTTGGAAAAACCTTTAAAACCATCAAGTCTGACCCTTAACAGAACTGTGAAGTCCACCACTAAACCATGTCCCCAAGTGCCACATCTTTTAAATATGTCCAGGGTTGTTGATTCCACCACTTCCCTGGGAAGCCTGTTCCAATGCTTGACAACCTCTTCCAGGAAGAAATTTTTCCTAATATTCAGTCTAAACCTTTCCTGGCACAATTTGAGGCCATTTCCTCTTGTCTTATTACCTGCTACTTGGGAGAAGAGACAGACCCCCATGTGGCTACAACCTCTTTTCAGGTAGTTGTAAGTGAGCAGTAAGGTCTCCCCTGAGACTTCTTTTCTTCAGACTAAACACCCACCGCTCTCTCAGCTGCTTCTCATCAGATCTGTGCCCCAGGCCCTTCACCAGCTTTACTGTCTATCTATGGACTAGTTCAAGAACCTCAATGTTCTCCTCATAGTGAGGGGCCCAAAACTGAACACAGGATTCAAGGTGTGGCCTCACTAGTGCTGAATACAGGGGAACATACTATTGCTGATGCCATTGGCCTTCTTGGCCACCTGGGCACACGCTGGTTCATGTTCAGCCCCTGTCTACCAGCACACATAGGTTCTTTTTCACTGGGCAGCTTTCCAGCCACTCTTCCCCAGGCCTGTAGCACTGCCTGGGATTCTTGTGACCCAAGGGCAAGACCCAGCACTTGGCCTTGTTGAACCTCAAACCATTGGCACCGTGCCATTGATCCAGTCTGTCCAGATCCCTCTGCAGAGCCTTCTTGCTCTCCAGCCCATCAACACTCCTGCTCAAACTTGTATCATCTTTGAACTGACTGTGGGAGCACTCAATCCCCTTGTCCAGGTCGTGGATGGAGATACCAACCAGAACTGGCCCCAAAACTGAGTCCTGGGGAACACGACTTGTGACTTCCACCAGTTGGTTTTAACTCCATTCACCTCAACTCTCTGGGCTCAGATAAAATGCCCTGACTGTAACTGCTAATACTGTTTGTATTCCAGTTTGCAGCACTGGAACAAAAATGAGATTATCTGCTGCATCAGAAAACCTACATTTTTGAGTCATTTCATTATCACGCCAGAAGCCTTTGTTTTCAGTCCAAACAGTCTGAACAGTTGTTCAAACAGGAAAACTTAGAAATACAAACATGTAAGTAGAACAGCATTTATAAATCATGACAGAACACTGCCATTCTACTTAGTTGTGGTCACAGTATTTATTGCTTTTCCTTGGGCACTTGTGTGGCTAGGAACAAGGGCATGCCACTCATGCCATTTTGGAGGGAAGCAGCAATGTGGGCTGGGGACAAAGTTCTAAGTGTCACAATTTTGTAGTACACTGGGGCCCACTCCTCATTCATAAAGACCCGGTTTCTTTCTAATAAAGAGCTGTAGGTGGATATCTAGGAGAATGTCTCCTACAGAAGCTGCAGGAAAAAGGTCAGAGTCCCCTGAGGGACTTTGCTGTGAGTAGGTGACTTCCTCCCCAGCTTGGAGGCAGACAACAGTGGGATCCCAGGAACACGCTACAGCCCAGCTGAGGAACACCTTAGGGCTTCTGAAAACCCTCTGAACAGAGCAGTGATGTAAGAAATTATGCCCTGTGGCTGCACTGTGCAGCTACTCTCCAAAGTTCCCAGGTAAGGCAGGTTCACAGAGCTGCTCATGGGTTAAGCAACATCCTCATGTTTCCCCTCCCTTCCTGTGTGCCCAAGCAGAATGAGTTTTATCTGCTTTACACATAAATATGCCTCACCATAGTTATTGAGTCACTGTGTAGTAAAGCCACAGCCTTTTTGACAATCCCTTATAACAAGGACCCTTTACGGAGAGAGATGGCATCTTAAAAATATAAGTTGAAATTCTAACCATTTGTCTAGTTTTGATGGGCAGAGCTCACTGTTGGTATCACTCTCTTTCAGGTCCAAAAAAGAGCTTTGGAAGAGAGGTTAACAGGGATTATATCAGCATAAAACTCCCCACCACAGTAGCTTAGCTGTAACAAAAATAACGATAATAACATCATACTGAAGACACTAAAATCACAACCACAGGTTTGCAGGCAAAGTTCATGACCTGTAAAAAATGTCAGTGTATTTTGTATTTTGTTACCCATAGAATAGAAAACACGAATGTTGCTAGCAGAAGACTAAATACAACTCACATAGTTACTACTTTTTTACCACAAACTCAAAACAGGAAATCATATATTAGTTATCTCAAACAACCACTATCTACAGCCGGCCTCTGGAAAGCAAGAAGTCACCCTCTGCTAAAAGTATAGTTCCTTGAGAAGCATTCTTAGAGATAAATATATTTCCTGAGTCATGCTATTCAAGACTGGGGAAGAGAATGTGTACAGACTTATCACTCTGCATTTTGCAATCCTCTTGACAGTAAACACAACCTCACATAATCATAGTTTATTTCTGGGTTTTGGGGAGAGGGAAAAGATGAGCTGAGTTAGGAATTCACTAGTGGCAGTTATTCTTTTTGATCTGATATACTTGTATTTTATCAAAATATTTTGTTCATGTCACATCCTAGGTTTATTTTTATGTCTACTGTTAAATTAATTTTCTTCGGTCAGTAATCAAGCATAATTTAGCAGTGCCCCATTCTCAAGAGGCCATTGTAGTGCCATCCTGCCATGGAAATACAGAAGAAGAACTCTCCACACCGTCCATATAGTGGACACAGAAATAAACACTAGCTTTTGAATGAAGAGCGAGAAGTATCCTAGAATGATAAACAGTTCCAGTCTGATCCCAAATCCAATGACATCCACAGAAAAACTCTTGACTGCCTGGACTCTTACAAAGTTATTAGCAAGTGACACTGCTGTCTGCTCTCTGAGTGCACTGCCCAATTTCAGTGCAAATACATGGAAAATGTTTCTGATTGTGTTCAAGGTGAGAGTTTTGTTAAATGCTACAGCCAGGCCAAAAATTGCCTCCAGAACTGGATAAAATTACAGGGACCAACTGTCACAGCTAAGACCCTGAAGGAATGTCTCACGCTGATTCAAATTCCCCATGGGTGCTGTGACAAGTCAGATGTGGTCATCATGATCTGTGCTGGGTTACATGTTGCTTGGTTATCTCCCACCTTGTCCTCCCACATGTGCTGCAGCATCCATCCCTGGACCTCCCAGGGCCACTCTGGGGTGCTTCAGCTCCTTGTAGCTCCTCTGGGCTTCATCACAGCTTACAGAAGCAATACTCTTTTCCTCTTCCCAGCCTCCCATCCCTTCTACTCACCCATCCTTCACATTTACTACTGGGGCTTGATTTTATTCCTTTTAATCATTGCCACTACTGCAGCACTGGAGCACTGCTCTTTGAGAGCAAGAATGCCCACCTGGAATATTGCAAAAGTGTCTGCCACATCACAGGTTTCTTCGAAACTGCCTCTATCATGTTCACTTTCTGGACAGGCAGCCAGTCAAGGACAGTGAAAACAAAAGAGAAAAAAGGCCAGCTGCTGAAGACATACCATTGTCTGCAATATTCTTATGGATCAGTTTTGCCTCTCATTCATGACTTCTTTGCAAAAATCATAGTAGAAATGCTGGAAAATACACTCTGACTCAGCATGAAGATTTATCAAGTGAACCATAGTTTCAGCATATTTCAATCACATTTTAAATTCCACAGTTTTAAAATCATTAGCAGTTTTTTTAGATCTACTCCACACAAACCAGACTTGGTTTGGGTCTAGCAAGTATAATATACTCCCACTAATATGCTAGGCATTTTCTTGCCATTTCCTCCATCTTATGTAGTGCTTACACTGTAAGAACGTCTTTTACCCATTTTGTACATCTATCTAAATGCAGTATCCAGAACAAGAAATTCAAGCGTTTGCAGCCAAAAAAAAAAAAAAAA
>VXBX01008686.1:179784-193878 GCA_013400415.1 Scytalopus superciliaris
CTATTTTAAGCCTGTGCAGAATAAGAGGGTCTCTTATGCATTAAAATGGTGCCAATCATTGAAGCATCTAGGTTCAAAGTACCATATATTCTAGGCTGGAACGATTCAGTATCTGTTGCTGCCTTCAGGCAATGAACTTTGATAATTTAAGAATCTTGAAATAAAGAAAACTAATTCACTATCTGGATTTTAATAGCTTTTGGTGACAGACTTGTACTTTATGACCTAATGATCATGATGAGAGATTAGTTGGGCAAGTAAAAATCCACTTCCTAACTTCTGTCTGTAAATGGCACTTTATTTACAGTCAAGTAAACAGACTGTGTGGAACAAAGGAAGTCAGATACAAGCCTAAAGCTTATGAAAGCCCCTCTGAGGACTTCAAAAGCTACAGTTCCTCTCTGACAGCTTGGAAGGGGGCTTGGGTGCTTTGATTTAAAGGGGATACCTTCATCCAGCAGCGTAGCTCCCAAAATCAAGCTTCAGACAGGCAAAGTAAGAAAAAACAGGTAAAAGAAACTATAAGTTTTCTAATAAACTCCAATGTCTTTTGGCATAGAATTTTTTTTTTCTTCCCTGGGAGTTCCCATATTTCACCGACTGCAGTGTAGGAGTATAGCTAGTTTTATACTTCTGCACCAGAAGGTTCTTGTTTCTAGCAGGATGAAAAACAATACATGTTATGACTGGGCACCTTTAAGCCTCAACATGTGGGAATTCTTCTGTAACTAAAAATGACATGTCTAATGATAACTCTGATGCCTTCTGTTTGCTTCATTCTGTTTGCAGTACAAGCTGAAGCAAGTTTTATTGAAGTAAAAGCTCATATTAGGTACACCCAGTTAATAATTGTTTTGATTTTGTAAGCAAAGCTCACATCTCAAAGTGACCAAGCAGAAAACATATATTTGGTAACCAATTGTTTAATGTCATGATTATAATAGTTGTCTGATTGAAACCCCTCATTCAGATTAACCACTATATATATATATATATAAATCAATTGGATGAGAAAAAAAATGAAATCAGGGGTGTTTGATTATTTGTGAAATAAGTTTATAAAATTCTAAATAAAAAAATACGGACCATATCATATTTTGTATCATAGGTGTCATAATGTCATTTTGGTTTTAGTCTAAATGGTACAATTGACTTTTCAATCACTTTTTATTACATTGCAGAGGTGATGTTCCAATTTAAGATGGTAATATATCACAGAATATCATAATCATACAGACTCAGTTATGTGAAGTCTCACTTCTCATTAAAACATCCCATCAGAGGCCTTACTGCTGTTATTTACAGCATATATCAAAAAGGTCTAGCAATCACAGTATCAAGAAAAAAGAGGAGACAATGGACCTCCACCACTGAGTCTTTAAGGATCCACCACACACTAAGTATTAGTTTTAAATTTATCTAGTATTAACCTTGCCAGTAGGAAACTTCATTACCTTTTTTTTCTTAACAGTATGGTGTCCACATCTTTAAACAATTATTAGCTCTAACACAGAAAAGTTTGTTACACAACCTGGCTAAGTGACCATTTATCTTTTGAGTGAGCATTCCTACCAGTAAGGATCCCCTCTGCTTGGCAGTGCAGCCACAGCTACAAGCACTGCCCCTTCCACCACCTACAAAGGGCAGTGGGCCCTGAGAAACTCAAAGTCAAAGTTACCAGCGTGCTGAGATGACTTAGGGGTGGAAGGGGCATGTGGTCACCAAAGAAAAACAAGGCCATGACCTGGCATCATGTGAAACCAAGATAGTACTACATGCGTTTTGGTATGGGTGTTTGAGTCCATAAATTGTATCTGGGGGGGGGGAAGTCAAGAAAACCCCACTGGATTATTGTCTGCTTTGTGAAGTAGTTTCTTAAGACTGGCAGTCAGTAAGAGGTGTACAGCCAACACTGTCTTAATGGCTCAGTCTAGCACTTTTTGAAGTATCTATTCATTCCATAAGAGGGCTTTACTGTGCCCTTTATGTTATTCTGCTTTAAGACAGCCACTACAAATTTCACAAAGAAAATTTTCCCCTTGGTCTCAAAGATTTCTACCTCCAAAGAACACACATCATCAGGGCCCTGAAGCCTGTCAGACCCTGCTGAGGGCAGAGAAAAGAAAGGGGTGGGAGCGATGAGAGAACTTGTAGCTCTTGTTTTCCACTGACTTCATCTCACAATGGATGCATACTCTAGTTCAAGCTTCCTCCATGACTGAAATATTTCTAAGGGCTCTCTTTGGAGTAGATTTTCTGGTATTTTCTATTGTGCAAGGTCACGCTGGATCTCCTTAGTTGTCAGGGAACTTGTAAAAGCACTTTTGTCTTGCTCTGATACCCAGCTGATTGTTTTTTTTCATTCCTCTGCAAAAGTGTGCTGAAATTGGCTCGCAGGTTCCCAGGTTAGTAAGGGAGTACAGGCACCTACAGATACTCTTCACTCTATAATCACCTACTGTCTTGAAATGTTAGTCAGAAGGTGGAATGAAGGCAGGAAGGGGAAGTACTAAAGTTATGAAAGAGGGTTCTTCATATTAAATATATTCTGGTTTACTTTGCTTTTTTTTTTATTAAATGGCAACAACATTTTGGTGTAAGAGTAAAGTTACTCCCTCACCATTCAGAATCTGTGTTATCAGAACAATTATCCAACCAGAATTAGTCAAATATTCTTACAGAAAGTCCTACCCATAATTTGAACATATTTCATAATACTTTGTCTTTTGAATACTTTATTGACAATACTGTGAACACATAAAGAACAAAACAAGCAGCATGCAGTTAATTTAGCCTACTGAATTGCAGTAAGGATGTTCTTCATTGTGGCTTTCAGAAGGCACCGAGCAATTCACTGCAAGGCGCAAAATCTGCACAAAAAAGAAACAACTTTTTCTTTTCTTTTGTAACTGTATTAGTCTTCAGTGTAATCCACTTTACTGTATTGGGATGTGCATTGTGTGCATGCAGAGGTAAGGATATCAAATCAAGTTCTTATCACGTAAAACAAGCAATTCTATATTGGTTGCACTATTTAGGACTTTTCTGCAAATGAACATAAATACAAAACATTTTTTTCATCTATCTTTAGTATACTTAGTTATGGCTAGGTGAAATCCAACCCAACAGGGAAAATAAAGAACTACTTAGAATTCCATCTGGAAAGGTATATTAACCTTTACTTGGTACAGTTAATATAACTAAAAATATTTTCTCATTAGTTTTCTCCTTTATATTTACCTCTCTATTTTTTGTAATATTTTTTTTCTTCAGTATGCACAACCATATCAGTGGACACTCACAATGGCATGCAGATGCCTTCAGCTTGTGTACCAGAATGGCAATTTTATAATCATAGTTAATCTATTTTTATTTAAAATTGAACATACTTTGTACTGAGAAAACAAAATACAGCCAATGTCAACCTCTGACATGAATAAAAAGGAGCAAAAAATATGATTGGCAAGGCACTGTATTTTTTGTACTGGTATAATCCTCACTTCAATTTCATTATTGTTATTTCATTATAAAAGCCTGGAAAAGGTAAGTATTCATTATACTACTTCAGCTATTTGTTTTCTTTTATCTTGACACCAACTTTTTCTTTACTCAAATTACTTAATAATTAACAGAAATTATAACATTTACAGTAGAAATAAATTATAGACAAAAAGCCCCAAACAAACTCAGCACTCTGAAAACAGGAAAAACAATGCCCCATTTAAGAAGAAATCCTCCCTCCTACACCTCTTCCTCCCCTCCCTTTCAACAAGTTTTCTCAGCTTAGTTGGCTGACTGCTTCTTCCTGGAAATAGGTCAGCTTCCAGCCTGAAAGGCTCTGAGTGTGTGAAAGCCTGAGTCACTGCCTTTCAATTGCAACAGTTCGTAATGCAAGAAGCTGCACTGAGGAGTTATCAATAACCTGGTACAAAAGCAACCCAAACGTGATACAACACACAAATTGTGAGTGAAAAGTTGGAAAGACTGGGATAATACAATATGCTGTCCATTTTATTGTTCTGACACTGCTGCAGAGTACAACTTTTAATTAAATTTACGTGTAACTTCATTAGTTACTCTGCAAGACTTATCTTCCTCCTGATAGCTCCCTATTTGTGGCACAGATATTGCCCTTCTTGATTCACTGAGCAGACAAAAAAACTGCTCTATGTCTGGAGTTAAGAAATCTAGACAACCTACAATGCACACAAGGGCTGACTGCAAACAAAAGCTTAGGAGCAGTTCCTGCAGGACTGACAACTTCCTATGAGTTTTTAATAAAGACAACAAGTACTCAAATCTACTCAAATTTATTATCCTGGCATGTTTCTAGTCGTGTTTTCAACGCAAAAAGCTTTATTTTACAGAAAATTCACATAATTTACATATTTTTAATATGACATGCGGTTTTCCTTTTATCATGGTACAAACAGGATTGTT
Organism: Scytalopus superciliaris; assembly: GCA_013400415.1. Classification (NCBI taxonomy): domain Eukaryota; kingdom Metazoa; phylum Chordata; class Aves; order Passeriformes; family Rhinocryptidae; genus Scytalopus; species Scytalopus superciliaris. The sequence goes on from VXBX01008686.1 coordinate 184,225, forward strand.
CAACTCTGTCCTTAGAGTACCACAATTTGTTCTCAACAATCCCACAATAAGATTAAAAGTATGTGAGGCTAGCAAGCTGTCCACATACATGTTATATTTGCAGTTAAGTCACTGGCTTCACAACTAATGATGATAAACACAAAAAACTCCTCGTGCTTCCCTGTGATAAAAATAATACTTTTCAAGTGGCATTTCACTCCCGAAATTGCTCTCCCCTCCTGCCCACATTATCAGTAGTTATGTTGTCTCTTTTTTAAACCAGGAATATTTCCAAATATAGTCAGAGAAGCATGAGCCACAAAACAACTGTAAGAGAGGAAATGCATGTCATCACACAGAAGACAATGTGACTGCTATCTGTGTACCCTATTTGCCACATTTGCTCATCTCAGCTGCTATGAAAACATGTTTGCACACATAAAAATGCATGTTTTGCACAAGTATCAAGAAGATGGGAAAACAACCTCAGGTGTCTGTACTTCCCTCCCCATGTCACACTCTAGGGCTATATGAAAATTTCAGTGTATTGTAACATATTATATTGCGTTTTATATCATATTATACTGCTGTTAAATGTGACCTGAAAGAAACAAGCTGAGACACTCTTCATCACCATTGATCCCTCTGCCACTCCACTTGGCAGCTTGTGGCATGAGGACTGCAGTGGCTCCAGAGTGACCCTGCCATCATGCCATTTTTAGGGCACCATGTTTAAGACCCTCTTCCTCCCTCACAGCTTCTGAAACTAGCTGGGAGATCAGCTTTCTGCACTGTACACAGACAGTTGCAGAAATAAGAGCAGCCTTAGCTGTAAAATGTTTGCTTCCTGCAACAAAAAAACCTCCAAAGCACTACAGGATATATAATACAATACTTGGAAGAGCTATAATTATCAGAACATTTTTTCTTCTGTATCAGAATTAATAACAACTTCACTCTGATTGTAATGGGAGCTCCTTGGCTGGGCATTCTGAATGGTAGGCAGGTGGTGTCAATCACTCACCTGAAAGTCCAGTTTAATGCACACCGAAATGATCAATCCTAGCACCAGATAGTGTCTAGGCAGAATCTGGGCTTATTAAGATCAGGAAAACAATCCAGAAGTCCAGACTTCAGTAGCTGCCTAATGCAGAATGAACTTAAAACTACCTGTCACCTAGGTTTCACAGCACAATGTTGCACAAAAGTTTAGAATACAAATCAGGTGTACAAACTGTACTCTGTACCCTGCCCTACTGCTAAGCCATTCTAATATAATGGCAAAAGCTAATGGATGCTTTTCAATTTCATTATTTCTACTTGAATAGAAAAATAATTATTAAACTAAATAGCTAAGTAACTTTTTTTCATGCAATACCAGTTTACTAAATGTGAATTGAATGGACAGTTAGTCCAAAAGACCCAACTCAGAACTCCTCCCAGCTAAGTGCCCCAGACATCAGGCCACAGGCAAGATGCATATTTGCCTGTCTGTCTAGAAACATGAACATGCTTCCCGGGATCAGCCGAGACCTAGTTTCAATATCAGGGGTAGAAGGTGCTTGTCTGACTGCTTTACAGCCTGGTAGCAAAGACACTTCTGGAAAACTTTTAGAGGTGAATCTGCATCACCATGATGTAAGCGAGATGTCTTGAGAGACAACTAAGCCCACTCTTTCCAGGTGACTATTACCATTACATCTTCTTGAAAAAAAAGCCAAACTGGACACCTGTCTCCCAAAATTATTCCCAGTCCTTGACCTCAGGGGAAGGGCCTTGTGCAGGTCCCTGAGAAGGATGGAATTCAAACACCCTTGAGCCTCCGCTTAAGTGCAGGAGTCTTACTGCTTTGCAAGAAGAAGTTTTTTGTGCACTTTAAAGGTACCTACATGTTCCTGCTGAGCCCAAGACATCTCAACTCTGCATTCTGGGGCAGGATGACCATGTTTCAGGTGAAGTGGGACTGCAGCATCCACTCTCTCAGCCCTCTGCCTACACACCAGTCTCTGGCCTATCCAGATGCCAGTGGTCAGGCTGGTAAGAGGCTATCTCCAGTCAGAGTTCAGAAAGAAGTTATCTTCTTTTTTCTTGTAAAATGCAGCCATTGTACCTTTCAGGGCCAGAGAGAAGGGCTCTTGTACATTCAAGAAGAGTTTTCTAGAGATAATATTTGCTTCCACAAAAGCAGAACAGTTGCTTTTTGTCTTCACAGAACCGAAGTCTATTGTAGCTGTCAGCTTCTCAGAAAGACAACTCCAGAGACTCAAGTACCTTTTTACTGTTCAATATGATGAACTGGCTTTGGGCAGTTTGGAAAAGAAAACAAAAACAAACAAACAAACAAAAAAGACAGTAGAGACAGTGAAATGAAAGGATATTTGGCTAGAGTTAAATGCATAACTATTATTAGGAGAACTACTGAAGGACTACTATCCAATTAGTTCTGCTGGACTTTTTTCTCTGTTTATTGTTTTGCCCATCTTAATAAGAGAGTTCATTCTCAGTCATTTTTGCTATTCTGTATTTGATTTACATGTATTTCTGGCATGTTTAAATAGGAACTTTATCTGATGAGCATAGTTAGATGAAGCGTCAGGTCACTTATATTTTTTCCACTTAGGAAAGGTTAGCCAAATTCTTATTTGAGGAATTTCAGCTTAATCTGAGTTTAGTACCTATAAACCAAATCAGCTCTATACGCATCTAAAGTACTCCATATAAAGACAACTGAATTTTATACTGGATTAACTTGTTCTCATGTTCGTTATTAGAGGCCTGCTCTCATTGTCTTATTTAAATTTACAGTTAAGACAGGAGAATCACTGAAAAACTATTTCACAAAATGTGCCATTCTTCAGCTAGCAATTAAAAGTCTCCTCAGATAGAAGTTCTAACAGGGATACAGGCACAGAGACATTTGCATCACACACCCTCCTCTGCAGGAATAATTGTTTACTCTTTAGGATGCACTAGTTGCCCCAGAACAAGATATTCCACTTGCTTCTGCTTTGGACAGGTGCCTCAAGGGGATTCTTCAGTGTTTTACTTTCCTCATTGTAACGTGTTAGGCAACCAGGACACAAACTCTTGACAAGTGTTGTCTTCACTTTGACACCTATGTAGGCATTTACCTAAGGGAACAGGTCCAGCCAAGAATACATTTAGGCCTGAAATCAAGTAATTTACTGTTTTGTTCTTTTAGCAGAATATGTAACAAAGTAGAATTTCTTACCCAGTGTGCTTTCAGAATTGAAGGGAAACTCAAACACAAGAGTCACGAAAACTGAGAAATTATGAGGAGTGACTGCTGTGCATGTGGAAAAACTGGACACCCTGATAGTTAATCCAGCCCATTTACATGTGACCAGCTGCCTTACTCCAGGCAGCACAGAGTACGACACAGGTATATCCCCCAAAAGGGCTGGGTTGACAACTTCTAATAGCATCCATAGTTGTGCTAAACTCGTGTGAGCTAGGACAGGTCAACTCTCCTTCAATAAGGTAAAAAGACTGATCTTGCAGTCAACTGAGATAATTATTTACCGGGTAATCCAATGGGTCAAGCAGTCTAGTCATTTGCAGTCTTATTATTACATACAGCTTTGTGCGTCAGTCTTAACACAGCATCAACTGCTGCCAGCTTTCTGGCTTAAGGGTCACTTATGTTTGAGGCAGATAGCTAGACACACAGATAGATTAACTGTCAGATAGATAAAAGGCAAAATCTAATTCAATCTTTCACCATCCCAGCCCCACCCCCAACCTCCCCCCCCATCCTCAAACTCCATTATATCCTTAGGTATTTCTAATGTGAATATGCCCCATTCCAGAAGTATGCTGTTCACAGTGATTTTCCTCAAGATTTATTTACTGTCTGTTCTTTAGAAACAACCAACCTTTTTATTCAAGCAAATACATGTGATTGGGGGAAAAAAAAAAGATAAACAACTGTATGAAATCAGTGAAAAATTAAAAATGGAAGCAGGTTGCAAAGGGCAAAATAAATCAGGAATAAGGCAAGAGTTCCATCAGGGCTGTGCATAATGTCCAAGCCCTTCACTTTGTCTAACAGCAATTTGAAAGGGACAAAAGAATCTGTGACATTCATCATGTGTGACATTCAAGCATGCAGATGCCATTCATTTGCACACAAAATGTCTTTGCTCATCCTGCATTCAAAGAGTCTGTGTTGATCTTACTTCTTTGCCTGTATAATTCCTCTTTTAAGTCCTGAATAATATGCAAGTCTTATTATATTTTTAAAGCATACACATCTCCTGGAGAAAATAAAATGTAGTCCTCTGAAGATCCTGAAATGCTACTAAGGGACTATGAATTTAAAGTAACAATTACTAGCCCTTAGAATATGGAGTTTATTTGGTAATTCAGAAATTACAGCCTGATTTGAGAAGTGATGGACATGCATATGTTGACTCCAATAGATGCCTTTAGTATTCTCCACCTCCAGAAAATGAGTGCAGCATGAGCAGGAAGAACACTATCATATATTGCTTCACAAGATACATACTCACACTCAGCTAATGTAGCCAGAAGGTATCATTTATCCTGCGCATTCACATTCACTTACTTTTATTATCCTTTTATCAGTGCCTTGACAAGGGGTATGATCATATAATTATTTAGCAGAGATGTGTGTTAGTCTTTCACCTAAAAGTTTATAAAGGAAAATCCTTCTCTCTGTTATCTTTTTTAATAGAAATGAAAACTAAGGCTCAGACAGTTCTCTGATGTCCTTGACTAACTTAAACTGGAAGAGGACAGACAAATTATTTACACAAAAATTAAGCTTATCAACTTGCTCTCTCTCTCTCTGTACAAGATCTGAAATCCTAACAATGTGTAGTACTGCAGGGCCAGAGATCACTATGTGAAAAAGAAGTCCTAAACATTAAAACTGTAATGGAAATGTCCTAAGCCAAGCAGATAACATGTGTTGGTATGCAAGTGCATGGCTACGCCTATGAGAATCCAGCCTGTGTCCTGTCTGCATTTCAGCATGGTCACCATGGAAATGGGAACCGGCCTGCACAGAGCCTAACAAAGGAAACCTTTAAATGAAAATAACAACACTGGATAGAGACTGCCCAAGATTTCTGCTGGGGAGAATGACTTGCTTTACTTGTCTGAAGATGCAGAAATTCGCTTTTACCTGCATTAATCCTAAAGGAAAGTACTTTGTTCACACTTAGCTGTTTTGACATTAAGCCATTACACTGGCAGTTCCAGTTATTAGCCCTAATGAAAATACATTACATGAAGTACATGCAAAATCCACTTTCATTCATTCAAAAATAACAATAGTGAAGAAAGACCACAATGAATAATATTTATATAGTGGCTAGAAAGCACAATAAAAACAAGGAGTAGCAGTACTTTTACTTCTTTAACTTCTTAAATGGAAGTTCTGTGTTACTGAACCAAAACCAGCAAAGAACAATTCATAAATTGTTCCAGAGTGAGGCAGCACACTATTAAAACTTGTTTGTAGGGTCTTGTGTTGACTTTGCCCAAATTATGCACAAATAAATATTAACTGTTAATGTGTTTAGGTGTGTGATGGCAATACCCGGTATGCTTTCTAAAATAAACATAATTTCTACAAAATACAAGTCCTGTAATGTGGCATGAATGAAGCCTTGCTTCAATGTGCAATGCTGTGAAAGGCAAAACTCCAAGAATAATATGCAGTAACACTCTTACTACCTGCGACCTACTACCTCTCAAAGAACGAAAAACTAGAGATAGTTTTACTTCAAGAAGAGTTCACATTTGGGTCCTGCTTTCAAACTATTTCCAGATTATAGAATGATTTTTAACATGAACATTATTCACAGATTTGATAATAAAGTAGTAAGGCATCAAAAGATGGTCCGAAAGGGGAAGAAAGGCAGAAATCAAGATAGGCTTTGAGTTGGTGTGTGTGCATGTGTATGACAATCATAAACCACACTTTCACCCTGAACTCTAGCTTCACTCGTTGCACCAAATGTGCAATTTTAATTTGCTATTCAGTTATCAGTTTGGTCCCTTCTGCTCTGTATATTGCCATGAACTTTTTATATATATGATTTAACCTACTGCATTAGAAGCTTCCTTGTGGGTTATCTACGTATCTTGTCTATAAGCACTAAAGAATTTGCAGGTGACAGAGAATTTATTTTTCAATCCTCAAATGAAACGAGAGGTCATCCTTAGCTCCATTAAAAGAAAAAAAAAAATACTTATCACTTTTAGATATCTAGTGATAGAGCTAGAGCTAAAACCATTTTTTTTTTCAGAATACTTAGCACATTCAAAATAGAATTTCCATTGACTTCAGTCACAGCTGTGAATACACAGCAGTTTTGCACATTAAGATGTGCTTCCACAACTAGCTGGAGCCAGTGGGAAGTGATGGCTACCAGTGAAAAAGGGACTTTTCCAGCTTTCCTCCCTCCTCTGGCCATGAGTTCTGACTGTCCCCTATGCCAGCACTAACAAATAAATTGCTCAAGTGAGCAGGATCAGTTTAGCTTATCTTCAAAACTGACCTGACTCAAAAAGGGGAAAAAATTATTCAGGCAAGTGGGTCCCTGACCTGTTCCCTAGACCAAGCCACAGTGATAGCACAGAGAAACTGGTGGGAACATGCAATCAGGAGCGGATGAAATGCCCTTGCAGCGTCAGCTCCACATTCAGGTCAGCTTAGCCAGATCGTGAAAACGCAGCTTCAGTTTTGAGAACCCCTGGCTGAGCAAAGAGAAAGAGAAGAACACAAAAGCTCCAACCACATGTCAAAGATTTGATTTAAATGACTCATCTGAAATTGTATTCAGCTTTTGTGGAAAAAAAAAAAAAAAAAGGAGAGAAAGAATCTATTTTTGCAAGAAAAAAAAAATTATTTCTTTTCATCCTACCTTTCATCCTCATTCATTAGATAACTGTCTAATTTCCAAACTAACAAGGCTGGAGTTCCAGCTCCTTGTCTGATAATAGTATCTTCCTCTGTCCATAGGCAGTGCCAGCATGATGCACTGATACGCAGAAGGGACAAATCCAGGTGGCTAACTTACTTCTGGCACTTCCTAACTTTTGCATGTTAAATGCCATTATCACAACTTTCATCCCAGTTTAAACAAAAATGAACCATTTGTTAGAAGGGACTCCCATCCCTCCATGCAGCTCTAAAACCCATTGCTAGAAAGGTCCCCCACTTCCATAATGTAAATTCTCTATTCTATCCAAAGTTTTCAGAGAAGAATCGTAGTTTCAGATAGGGCTATGTCCTCCTTCAGGCTGCCTGGGTCCCACAGAGAAAATTCATGGCCCTCAACTGGTACACCTATGGCCCAAAAGGCATAACCCTTATTTAGCTGCAATTTTTCACTTCAAAGTTAAAGAGTTCAAGGGATGTGTACTTCACAGAATGGCAATACTAAGAATGTGTTAGTTATATCATTCATGTCCCAAGTTGCTTGAGGAAGGTGCATGATACGTTTCAATGCAGAGATAGTATACGTAAGGCCACCCTAAATTTTACTTCCTCCACTGAGTATGGTCCTCCAACACCATCACTTGATAATTGACTTTAAGTGAATTATTCTCATAAAAAGGAGATCCAGTTGCTTCATCCAAAACCCAGGAAACAAGAGCACACATCAGCACCAAGAAGCAAACCGAAAAGCACAGTGACTCAAACAACAACGGAGATTGCTGTCAAAATAACAAATAATGTGAGAAGACGAGAGAAAGTGTTTGTGTTAGCAGGTGTAGACCTCACACCTCACACAAAAACATCTGACCAAGGTGCACAAGAAGGATGGACAAAATTTATGTTAGAATCAAGCTGATAAAATTACATTTATTTCCAGAGGAATACAGTTTTCCAAAGACTTGTTATTTGGCCAGATTTAGGTAGACAGTGCAAATAGTGCCTTCGTGCCAAATTTCAAATATCTCCTCTGAAGCATGAGGGCACTAGAGCTTTCCAAAGAAAATGTTACCAGAATTGAGCCCAGGAAAGCTACTGTATTTTCCACTGGCTTCGCTCTCAGAGAGAGTTGGGCTGTTTTGGCTCTGACTTTTAAGAACAGGATAAGGAAAAAAACTGAATGCTTAAAATGTAAATCTAAAGAACTAGACGTGGCAAATCTGCAAGCAGTGTGTAACAACAGAAAGCTCCAGCCTTTGTTCCATAGGTCACCCTATTAAGCACTTCACTTATTCCTCTTATCATAATCTAGTTCTTTATGTTATATACTTTTTGGTCAACAATTAACAAGATTAGTAGCAAAGCTGTATTGTCAAAACAGTAGTTCTACAGCATATCTCTTCTTGTAAGCATCTACAAAGTCTTAATGACTTTCCAGACACAAAAGTACACAGCCTCAAAGAGTAACCCACTACTTTGCTATCCACTGCATTAGTTTTACTTGAATTTGGAGTCACAGCAAATCACCCCATGTAATCCATTTAATATAATTGATTCAACAGATTTGAAAATTATTATGGGGAATCTGCAACAGTACCACCATGGTAGGACTCCAAAAACATTCCATGAAAATGTTCCCATCTCGAAACTTTCTTTCCCTTAGCACTTCTACAAGATCAAAAAGGCCTGAGTAAATATTAACTCAGTAATTGCATCCGCTAACATCAAATTTCATGACACACCAGAAATCAGAATTATGACACCTTTCGGAAGTGTAAATTAAGATAAATCGTGGATAGTGCTTGAACAAAGTAGACATATCTCACTTCGGTCAGTCCCAATGCCAAGGGCATCCTCCTCTTAGTCCTTATCTTCTGCTTTCAGCACGGCTCTACAAACCTTTGCAAGTCTTAAGACCCCATGAATTACAGGGAATGTTAATGGTCCTGGTGTGCTGTGGCTGTAACCAGAAGAATAAACGCTAGATTAAGCAAAAGTGCAGAGTGGATGTTTTTCCCATTGTTACTTTTCAGAATTTTTCTTTAAAAAAAAAATTATCGGGTTGTTTGTGCACTGTGTATATCACAGGTTAATCTTTTTGTATTTTATTTCATACCCTGCAGCCACACATTCCACTGCAGCATTCACTGTAGTTACTGAAAGAACAAGTTTGAACAGCTCATCAGTAAAAACTCATTTTCATGCTGCCTCTTCGGTGACTTGCTAATTAGGGATTTGTCAGAGTATACAGTAATATTAAAACTCTGAAAGTGCCTGGGAATTTGCTCATGGCAAATGAATATGATGGTGTATAGTTCCCAGGAAAATATATGTAATGGTAATAAGTTAGCCAAGCAAAGGAGATGTTTCAAGTTTCCCTGTCGTTTTCCAAGAAGTGACATCCACCCAACAGGGGTGCTAACAGACCTAGAGGACTCTTGCAGATTAGGAACAGCAATCACAATAACATCATCTTCGCATTTAGAAAGGTGTCATTATCACATAACCGTAACTTCGAACATCAGACTTGCCCCGGTTCGATCCGCGCCAGCGCACAACACACCATGCCAGTCCCGTTTAACCCGGTTTAAAAACGCCGCCGATGCATCGCGCTCACACGGGGCCACAGCCACGCAGGGCTCTGGCCCAGGAACCACAGGGCCGCTCGCAGCTGGGCACCCACCGAACATCACCGCGCACCCACCATGGACCACCGTCAGACATCGCCGCCCGCCTCCCCCCGG
>VXBX01008686.1:193888-214057 GCA_013400415.1 Scytalopus superciliaris
GGGCCCCCCGCCAGCCACCCCCCCCCGCCCCCCCCCGGCTCCGGCCCCCCGCCAAGGGGCGGCGGCCGCAGCCGGAGGCCGCCCCCCGCTCCGTGCCGGGCGCGGCTGACGCCTCTCGCCCGCGGGGGGACCTTCCCTCCTGCCCGTCTTCCTTCCTTTCTTCCTTCCTTCCCAGAGAGGGGAGACGGACAGACCTACCGAGGGCGACGAGCAGCCGCGGCAGCGCTGCGCTCGCAGAGCCCATGTCGCGGTGCGCTGCGGTGCGAGGTCGGACTGGTGCCGCTCCGGAGCTGGCCGCTTCCCAACGCGACACTGAGCACCACCTGCTCCGAACCGCCCCGAAATACTTCTCCCCCTCCTCCTCCTCTTTCTTTTCCTCCTCCTCCTCCTTCTCCTCCTCCTCCTCCTCCACGCCCCCAGCGCTCCGCGGGTGCGGAGGGGCCGGAGGCAGCTCCCCCCGTTCCTGCCCCCTCGCCCTGGCCGGCAGTCCCCTGCAGGCTGCACAGCCGAGCTGCTCCCCTCGGTTTTCCTCCAGTTTCGTTCCTGGAGGAGACCCCCGCGCTCGCCCCGCCTGGCGGTGCCCCAGGCTGTGTGCTATTTCCTCGGCGCTGCGCTGGAAGGAGGGATTTGGGATCAGGACACCCCCTCCCCACCACCCGACCCGGGTACCCTGAGACAAGAACGCTTTGAAGGGGTGGAGAGTCCTCTTTCTGGGTTTTGGATTCAGAAACGTGTAGATTAGTCGTAAAACGCGTATTTATTTAACAGTGTAGAGTGACTGTCTTCCTCAAGTATTAAATTGCGCATTTAATGACAGAGTCTGTATCTTTTCCCTTAAATGAAATTCCTGCAGAATATGTCCCCAGAAGTGTAACAGGATCCAGAAGCCTTGCCACACAGCTGATCCAAAGCTGGCAATGGTGGTGAGGATGCATTGCCTATGCAAAATAACTGCCTACGCTGGCTTAGATGCCAGGCCAATATCCAGGGAGACAACGTGAATTAAAGCCAGTAAAAACAGAGAGGTGAGGATTTTGACTTGCTAAGAAATCACATGGAAGTGCTAAATGTTGTGCAGCATTCAGCCTACCTAGCCTTGTCAGCACTGTTTGAATAATGTATATTCAGAATGTTTGAGAAACATTAATTTTGTCCATCCCACAGTTGTGGTAAATATCAAAATCTATGGCACTACCTTTCATATGGGATGTATTCTGCGAAATAATTTGAACTTGGCATTAACATTGTGTAATGAAAAAGACAGTTTGCCTGACAAACTGAAATAGAAATGCTTCCTTTCTTCACCCTTTTCGGCATTTAGGTCATGGTCCTTTCGGTGTGACACACACTATAGCTATTGTTTCAGGAGCACATGTGTTCTTTCACCTTCTTACTTCTTTTTAACATTGTGAAACTGGTAAAATGAAGAAGGCTGTCAACAGGTGGGGTTGTACAATGGATATTTATTTGGACATCAGTTCTATATGGACATCATGTGGTTAAAGGAAACTCTACCGGCATATTAAAATCCATTTGATGGTATTGTAACAAATACCTGCCTTTTTATAACTTACATTGATTTCTTTCATGTATTTACTTTTTAGGATACACAGGTGTGTTACCCATCCTAATGCATGAGCTTGTACACAGACTCACTGAGCACTTCCCAACACTGTCGCTTCTGAACTTGAGCCGTTGGTCAGTCATTACCGGGAATGACTCACAAGTTTCTCAGAACAGACCCTGCACTTCCTTTGCATGGTGTCACAGAAGCCCTGAAGACACTTCAAGAGGCAGCTACTGAAGGGAGAAACACCAGCTTTAGTACCAAGAGTGATCCAGTGACTAGTAGGCAAATTGTGATGGGAAGAGCAGCCCTAAATGCTTCTCTTGCCATCTGCACTGAGTGTGTGTGCCACTCTGAGACAAGGAGGGAAATCTATACTTCCACAAGGAAGAACACTAATTAATGAATACTAATAAAAGGACAATAAAAACAAACAAAAATCCACAGCACAGAGAAAAATGGTTTCTTAATAATGAAATAAACCTAGAATCCCACTCTGCCCCACCCTAAAATAACCTCCACAGACTAATATGTCTCAGTTTCCTAAGAAACAATGTCTTTGATTCAATTACATCATTCTAATTATAAATATACCCTAAGGATATGAAACTTTCTTTCTCATCCAGACACAATGTTGAAGAATAATTTCTCACACACAAAGGCTGTCTCTTAGGGTGTTGCTTCTGAGACTAACATTTTTCTGTATTTACAAAGAATAGGTCTTAGGAGAATAAATACTGTGCCAATTATTCTATTCTTTAACAATATTGCCTTAGATGAATACTTTTGGTTTAAAGTATTAAAAGGCTTTTGATAACCCTCTCATATAATCCTTAACTGTACTTTGCATCTTGTATAAAACAAGAATTTCTGTATTGTGCAATATTTCACCTTGTTGACTCACTTCAAAAAATTTTATACATATGTTGCAGTTACTCAGAAAAATCAGTCTTCATTATTGTTCACCTACATTGATAATCAAATTACTCAGAGTACAGTTTGGTTAGTGCTCTTTATCTCTGCACTGTGAAATGGGTTCAGATACACACCCTTTGCTCTACATGTGTTTGTTGTTTAGTAATGTTTTATAGCACCCTGTTGTGTCTGCTTGTCAGTGGTCACAGGGACACTTGCCAAAACCACCATATCTGCCTGAGCTGGTTTGCAAAGTTTCAGGCTTGGTTCTATGCAAATGCAGATTACTTTCACATTACAAGAAACTATTTTGTTGACAAAGGCCGAACAACTTTTCTTGTTCACAGTAAGGACTGTGGGCAGCAAGTTGCTTGATCAGTTCCACTATGAAAAGATCACTCTAGTTCTTGTGTTCTCAAGAAAAAATAAATTATAAAGTGAAGATACTGAACAAATATTTTTTCTTGAAAGATATTCAGGTGAACACATACTTAATAATAAACTTTACTTTGGAATTTGACAATTTCTGTGTGTTATCCTACCTTTCTAATGTGGTGAAAAATTGTACAATTGATGCCAACCTTCTCAAAAAAAAATTCAGGTATTTCCACATCTCATTTGCAAGGGCTGACCACAGAATCAGAGTTCTTAGGAGTTATCTGTCAATGTATTTCTGGGAGGGACTCTTGGAAAGGTGACATAATTTACACACAGGAGACCAAGGTGTATGGCTTCAGATCACACTTCGATGTAATTTGTCTGAAGATGTTAGAGGGAAGGGCTACTGATTATCAGTTATTATTTTTGGCGGACACATGATGTCTGTAACAAAAATGTTACATTAAGGGCTGCAGTGAAGGGAAAAAGAATAAGCTACTAAAAATAATTCTAAAAAGGAAACATTAAAATTAGCTGTAAGGATGTAGGTTAGACATTAGTAATAATTCAGTTTTGAAATTAAACTGGAAAAGGTCAAAAATACATAAATGATGTTTTAGGAATCCTATAGGCAAAGAATAAAGGACAAAAACAGCACTTTGCTATGCTATTGTCCAAACCAAGCAGTTTTAGCACTTCGTCCAAACAGCTAAAGTTGAGACAGATAAAAGAAAGTGAGGAAAGGCTTCAATACCAAGGCTAATTAAGTAAATTAGTACTCTCTGTTCTTGAAAAAAGATGCTTTAAAAGGACATAGTAAATATATAGTAGAAGTAGCATGGATTAGGCTGACGCAGTCAGTTGTACTTAAGAGAGGGATGTCTTATTAACCTAAGACATAGCAGAATCAGCACAGACAGAAGATGATTCTTCTCCCAGGGACCATGCAGATGTAGATGGCAGTGCTGTAGGATGGTCGGTGTTTACAGTTTAAACTGGGTATATAATCAGGGTAGGGAAGAAATATGCAGCAACAGTTTCTAAACATGGTGAAATGCTCTCAGCCTATGAAGACTTGAGCTGCAAAAAGGCTGCAAGTGTTTGCAGGAAGCCGGTCTCCGGCATGGTTGGTCTTAAGCTTTTCCCATGGTACCTGCTTTGGCTGACAGAGAATTTGGTACTGCACAGACCTCTGGTCTGACCCAGTATTTGTTCTTTTATGTGTTTCTGCTGTAGAGGCAGTTTATAGTCTTCTATTCAATTGATTTAATTGTAGTGAATAATCTGGAAGACAGACTTCCTAGTATGTATGAAGATGACCTATTTTTAATTTTTAGGCCATTTTATTATTTGATTCCAAGTCATTACTGAGAATATCATGATTGATTTGACTTTGAAAGATGTATTTCTGTATTCTTAACTATGTATTATTAACAACATGGTTGCTCTCTAATGCTGGAAATCTGCATTGAGGGCAGAAGATTAGTGAGAGCTGAAAACATCCTCTAGTCTCGCTTCCCTTTGAAAGCCTCTGTGTGTACAGGGTGGACAGCTAATTCAGGCAGCAAGAGTCCTTCTGTGTAGGATCCAGAAATATCTGTGCTGCTGACTTGAAGGGAGAAGCAGACATGCAGTTCAGAAGGACAGTTTGACATCTGAAGGAAAATGTAACATGTAAACTAACATGTAAACTGGTGCATCAAGCCCCTTCCACAGGCACATGCTCCTGTACACCCTCTGAGAGGCAAACTGAGCCCCACCTCTAGGGCCTGTTCCTGAGCTTAGTGCTCACCATGGAAAAGCCACAAGGTACCACAGTTAATGAGTTGATGGATCACACCTGCCACACGGTATTGTATTCTTTCTGTCTCACTCTTTGGCTGGGCTTTTAAATCTACTGTGAATGCAGTCTCCTCTTTGCCTGGCTTTGCATTCCCAACTCCACCTTTGTGGTGGCAGCTTGTACAAGGGTGTAAGGAGATAGTCAGAGGGTCAGTGTGGCTGGAAATACACACACCAGAGGCAGACATAAACGAGGTTGCAGAGGCAGACATAAACGAAGTTGCAGATAGGTGACAAAAGCAGTAAAACAAGGCAGGTTGCTTTAAAATCCATGGTGTTGCCTCCTCACCTCCCTGCTCATCTCAAACTTTCCAAGAATCATTCAAATCCACTTTGAGAAGCTGATTTTCTTATAAAGAGTAACCTACCTTGTTACATAAATCATCCCAGAGTACAAAATTTAATCCAAGTAACCTGCTTTACACAAAGATTGTTTAAAATTAACAGAAAAGGGCTAATAGAGATGACAGAGACTCAATACAGACCATGGCGAAATGTTTGAAAGTCCTGCTGGGTCAACATGCACTGGATCTCTTAATCAGGTAATATGAATTTTTGAATGACTAAACAGAATTAAAGAAGTCAGGATTTTAGGGAGAAAAACCAGCAGCCACAGGTAGCTCAATGCTCCTTTTCACTAGAGGCAAAAACAAGTATACTAGTGTTCTGATCTGAAGAGCAGTCCAGCAGAAATAATATTCGTGTCCTTTAATGCAAAGCTGTCAGCTGAGAAATAAATATGAAATTGATGTTCAAGACAGGCTTCAAAGTATAACCTTCAAAAGGTGTACCATGCAGGCATCATATCCTCAACAACAGTTGTATCACTCTAAAGTCTTGCCCTTGATGCACAGCACCACTTCCTACTCTAGATGTATGGGCACACATTTACCTGTTTCTTGCTGTTTTGACTGAACTATGTCCTACCTAGCACAGAATATATACACATATTTTTCCAATTCTTTTTTCAGTGAGGAAAGCTTACACCAATCATGGGGAGATTGTATTAATGGCATGTAATGAAGCCAGTGAGGAAGTGTTCCATTCACTTGTGATCCCCAAAAGTGGGGCCCTACGGGGGGGCCTGCTAATGCCATCTATGTAACTTTAGGGTCTCTAGAGCAGCTGATGTGCTAATCTGGGAAGTTTAGCCCAATTAGCTAAGTATAAATGTTGATATATCTACAATAACCACATGAACTCTTAAAAATAGTGGGTATCTTGAAAATATGTATCAGACAAAAGGAGTCCTGCAGGCCTCCATCTTAGGCCTAGTGCTCTTCAGCCTCTTCATAAATGAGTTGGTTGCAGGACTGAAAAGGATATAAAGCAGGTTTGCAGACAACAAAAAACTGGACATAGCTGTTGACTCCCTCAAAGGCAGGGAGGCCCTGCAGAGAGACCTCAACAAATTAGAGGACTGGGCAATCACCAACTTTCCTTCGACAAAGGAAAGTGCCGGATTCTGCACCTGGGATGGGGCAGCCCTGGATGTATGGACACACTGGAGACTGAGATGCTGGAAGGCAGTGCTGGGAAAGGGACCTGGGAGTCCTGGTTGATGGCAAATTGAATGTGAGTCAGCAGTGCCCTGGCAGCCAGGAGGGCCAGCCATGTCCTGGGAGGCATCAGGCAAAGCATCACCAGCCAGGCAAGGGAGGGGATTGTCCCTCTCTGCTCTGCACTGGGGCAGCCTCACCTTGGATATTGTGGGTGGTTCTGGGTGCCACAATGTGAGAAAGATATTAAGCCATTACAGAGTGTCCAAAGGAGGGCAACAGAGATGGTGAAGGGCTTTGAGGGGAAGGTGTATGAGGAGTGGCTGAGATGACTTGGTCTGTTCAGCCTGGAGAAGAGGAGACTGAGAGGAAACCTCATTGCAGTTACAGCTTCCTTGTGAGGGGAAGAGGAGGGACAGGCACTGATCTCTTCTCTGTGGTGACCAGTGACAGGATCCAAGAAAATGGCCTGAAATTGTGTCAGGGGAGGTTTAGGATGGATATTAGAAGAAAGGTTCTTCACCCAGAGGGTGGTTGGGCACTGAGCAGGCTCTCCAGGGAAGCGATCACAGCATCAAGCCTGACAGAGTTCAAGAAGTGTTTGGACAATGCTCTCGGGCACATGGTGTGACTCTTGGGGATGGTCCTGTGCAGGGCTGAGTTGGACTTGCTGGTCCTTCCAACTCAGGATATTCTGTGACTCAGATTCTCTGAAAATATTCCCTGATAAGAAGACAGGAACCTCTATTTCCTAAGAATATGCCTTTGTTTACATTTTCGACCATTTCTATTTTGAAAACATAGTAGTTGTTTGCTGTTTTGTGCAATTAAGACCTATCAACTCTTCCCTTTTATTTGCCTGCCACAAAAACTTGCTCAAGATTTAGTAGGCATTTTTTTAGCAAACCTGACACTCTTAACAATTCCCACTGAATCACACTGAATTTTAAATTAATTATGTGAGAATTATTTGAGTCTTATTGCATTACTTTGTGAGGAGTCTTTTTGAACCTAATACTGTTGGCCTTGACCCATCAATCCAGCCTGTTCAGATTCCTCTGCAGAGCCTTCCTACTCTCAAGCAGAGCAACACTCCCACCCAACTTGGTGTCATTTGTGAATTTACTAATGGTAGACCCAATCCCCTCATTCAGATCATAAATAAAGATGGGCCCAACACTGATTCCTGGGGAACACCACTAGTGATAGGATGTCAACTGGATGCAGCACTGTTCACCACGACTCTCTGGGCCTGGTCATCCAGACAGTTCTTACAACAGCAAAATTGCACCTGTCCAAGCCACAGGATGCTAGCTGTTCCAGGAGAGTGCTGTGGGAGACATTGTCAAAGGCTTTACTGAAGCCCAGGTAGACAACACTCACTAGGAGGGTCACCTTGTCATAAAAAGAATCAGGTTTGTCAGGCAGGACCTAAAGCCATGCTGGCTGGGCCTGATCCCCTCGTAGTCCTTTATGTGCCATATGATCTCACTCAAGATGATCTGCTCCATAACCTTCCCCAGCACTGAGGTCAGGCTGACAGGCCTGCAATTCCCCAGATCCTCCTTGTGACCCTTCTCATTGATGGACATCACACTGGCCAAGCTCCAGTCATCTGGGATCCTCCCTGGTTAGCCAGTACTGATGATAAATGATAGAGAGTGTCTTGGTGAGCTATTCCACCAGCTCCCTTAGCACACTTGGATGAATCCCATCTAGACCCATAGACATGTGGGTGTCTAAGTGGTACAGCAGGTCATTAACTACTTCCTTCAGGTTTGCAGAGGGTCTGTTCTGCTCCCTGTCCCTGTCTGCCAGCTCAAGAGGTCAGCTGTACTGAGGATCTTAGTGTTGAAGACTGAGGCAGAGAAGACATTAAGCACCTCATCTTTTGTGACTATATCCTCCTCCACATCCAATAAAGAATTAAGGTTTTCCTTGGCCCTCTCTTTGTTAATGCATTTATAATACATTATCTACCAGACTACAGAAATCTTAGTCACTCTCTAAATAAATTTTATTGGAGAGGAGAGAGAGGCCAGCCCTCAAAAACTGGAATGAAATCTGAAAGTTCCTTCCATGAAGGGCTCTTGGTGTGGCCATGGAAGAGGGACTCCCTCTGTGGGACAGTGACATGTGACTGAAACTCTGCCATGTGCAAATGTTCATGGTGCACCTTTTTTAGATTTTTTTTTTTTCTAGTCACTAGTGGTATTCCTCAGGACTTAGTATTGGGGCCAGTTCTGCCAGTTCTGCTTGGTATCTCCATCAACAACCTCAACAACGGGATCAAGTGCACCCTCAGTTAGTTTGTTGTCGATGCCAATTTGGGCAGGAGTGTTGATCTGGAAGGCAGGAAGGCTCTGTAGAGGGTCTGGACAGGCTGGATTGGTGGGCTGAGGCCAAGATTCAGGAAGACCGAGTACCAGGTCCTGCCCTTGGGTCACAACCCCAGACTGCACTATAGGCTGGGGGAAGAGTGGCTGGAAAGCTGCCCAGTGGAAAAAGATCTGGGGGTGCTAGTAGACAGGGGCTGAACATGAGCCAGCGTGTGCCCAGGTGGCCAAGAAGGCCAATGGCATCATGGCTTGTATCAGCAATAGTGTGGCAAGTAGGACTAGGGTAGTGACTGTCTCCCTGTACTGGCACTGGTGAGGCCTCACATTGAGTGCTGTGTGCAGTTCTGGGATGCTCCCTACAAGAAAAACATTGGGGTGCTGGAGTGAGTCCAGAGAAGGGCAACAAATCTGTGGAAGGGTCTGGAGCACAAGTCCTGTGTGAAGCAGCTAAAAGAGCTTGGGTTGTTTAGCCTAGAGAAAAGGAGGCTCAGGGGAGACCTTATCACTCTCTACAACTACCTGAAAGGTTGGGCTCAGTCTCTTCTCCCAAGTAACAAGTGACAGAACAAGAGGCAATGTCCTCAAGCTGCAACAGGGGAGGTTCATGTTGGACATTAGGAAGTATTTTTTTCATGGAAAGGGTGGTTAAGCATTGGAATGGACAGTTCAGGGAAGTTGTGGAGTCACCATCCCTGGAGGTGTTCAAGAAATGACTGGGTGTGGCGCCTGGTGCTATGGTTTAGTTGATACAGTGGTGTTCCATCAGAGATTGGACTCCATGATCATGCAGGTCTTTTCCAACCTTAATGATTCTATGAACTATGTTGTAGAAGTAGCTTATAAGGCATGTATGGCTCTTCAATATTCTTGCTAATAGCTCTTTGCTGAGAGCTATAGGCAGTGTTCCAAATACTGGAAATCCCTGACAAAAAGGAGACAGTGACTCCGAGTTAATTTTGGCAGATGCCTCATAGAAACAGCAAAAAAGCAATTCAGTCATTTGTGAGGTTCTTGAGAGTCTCAAAACCTTCAACACCAATGCTATCAGAACTGGGCTTTTTTCCTGGGTAACAGGGTCATGGGAAACTTTAGCTGAACCCTAGGAGTTTTGAGATGTAATAGCATCTGTTCTGGCACAGTGTAAAATGGCTGAGGCCAGAGTAATAGGCTCTTGTCAGTGAGACTTCAAGAGCTGGCAGACAAGAAATTGAGCTATTAATGGCTATTAGTTTGGGGCATGAGTTGAGAATACTCAGCAAGGTTTCTGTGTGGGTATGTTCCCCAGAAGGAAACAAAATCATTTATTTTTCTCAGAATATGTCTACTGTCACTGAACTTCAAATGCTTTAAAGGGAAAACTGAGAAGATCCTCTGTTTTTTGTCTTATCCTCTACAATGCGGTGAAAGGGTGCTGTAATGGAAAATGCTGTGAAGAAAATTTTGTTACAGAAAGAGATCCTATTCCTTTACTCCAGGAGGAAGAATAATGTCACCCTTAACATGAATAAACCTTAAGGACCATATGTAATACCAAACCAGGTATGTGAAGCTTTGCAATAAATATTAACTTCCAGTACCAAATCAAGTATGAACTGAGAAGTGTGTTATCACCACAGCTGAAAGTGAACAAGTGTGCCAAGAAAACTGACCCACTAGATCTGAAAGTACAATTGACTCTGAATACTCCCTCCCCCATTTCTTTGAAAATCCCCAGGAGATGCAACATTCAGTGAGCCCTTGAGGAATGTCTGTCCTTTCTGAGAATACTCAGAAACTGAGAAAAGAAGAAGGGCAGAAAGGTAAGTGCACAAGAGAGGAAAAGCAGTGAAGTATCTCTATGGCCCATTGTGCTAGGGTCAGAAGAAAAATCTGCCTGGTCTTTTATTCACTTTTATTTTGAGTGAATTAATGAAGCCAGGTATCTCTGGGGTGTCAGGTCTTTGCAACTACAACGTGATTTCTTCAACAATAGCTCATTTTATCATCTTCATATTTAAAAATAGTTCAGGTGAGCTGTCCAAACTGTGGTATCAGCCAGCTTCATCAGAACTTTAATCTGTATGACTCTTCATTCTTACAGGGCTCAAACCACACCCATGCCATACCATGCTAATATCTCTGAACTGTGAAGTATTAAGGGCTGCTTCTGATAAATGCAATAAATCGTAATTCCACTTCTGTGCAAATCACATATTAATACTGGACTTCCTCTTCCTATGAGAAAGTGATTCTACTTATTCATTAATTCCATTGAAAAGCCATTTAAAACAAACAAATGAAAATTGAAGTGGATTTCCCCCCTGGTCTTCATTGAAATGCTCCCATGGAAAATGTCCAACAAACTCTTAATGATCAGATATATACAAAGTAGAACATTTGGTAAGCACTCCCCCATGACTAGACAGGATGTTGCTATTAGAGAATTGTGATTCACTATCAAAGTAGTCTCTGATGAGGTAACAGCTATGACATGTTTAGTAATGTTTTCTAAGAGTTAACTGTAATATAAAAAGTGTAATCTTTGTCTTCTAGGAAGGTTTTATACAAATGTTTACTCGGTTTAAGGAAGTTAATGTGAATCATTTACAATTATGCAAGACCACAGACTGTTTGAATCACAGAAGTAAGTTGTTCAGAAGACTCACTGGACAGGAAGAGTGCTTATAAGAATGAAAGTGTGTTCAACTTTTATTTAGTGTCAAGGACACAACTCTGTGTCAGGAAGTCATATGATCCTCTAAAAAGCTTTCAAACATGGATATAAGTCCAAACATCTACTGACAATGTGTTTCTGGCACCTTGACCACATTCAGGTTTTCCTTGATACTCTGCTGTGCAAGAATGCTTGTTTCTACAATGCCTTTCTATTGAAAGGTAGGTGGATTTGTTTTTAGATACTATATATTATTATATTATTCTTATATCAATGAAAAGCAAACAAAGTACACAGGAGACTTGTTAGACTTAACTTTTTTTTTTTTTAATCAATAAAGCACATGGAGTAATCCTACAGGAAAAAGAAAATGCTGTGCAGAATGTTGTGATCATCTTAATAAGTATGAAAATCCCCTTTTATTCCTGTTAAGTGGTACAGTTAACAGCAGTACATTCTGATTATCTTCTCTGCTTTTATTTTTGAATGGATTACCATCTATGCAATAGTCAATTCAAGAATTTTACCAGTTAGACTATGTGGAATTTATTAGATGAGTATGACCCTAACTCCAGGCTCTCGGTGCTGGGTGAGATGAAACCCCTTGGCTTTAGTTTAAGGTGTATTCCCCTGACTCAAGGTCTGAAGAAGAGGAGCATCATGCTCAGAATGACTCAGCACAGGATATGTACTCAAGGGCTCAGGTAAGGGGTCAGGATAGGGGGTTGTGTCTGGAGTAATGGCTCATAATAATGAGCTAGAGTGAAACCAGACAAGCAAAGGAAAAGAAGCAGCTGCTCAGGGAGATTGCTCTAGTGCAGATGCCATTTCCTAAGTCTTCTAAAATTACATATGGGATCAGCAACCTCTAGAACTACCCGATATTGAAGCAGGACCATTTAAAGCCCTTGCTCCTTTCCAGGGAAGTTCTATGGTACAGAAAAGTAGCTTGTCTGTTCCCACTAAGTTTCCTACTTCAGTGCTGAAGTTAGGAACTGAGCTGGGCAAGACACCTTTTGTTGCTTAATCTCTGGTTAGACAGACAATTTATTAGTATTTTTTACAGGCTTTTGTTTCAATGAAAAATAGTTAGCTTATGAGTTAGCAGAATCACATTACAACCTAATGTGCCTATTTTTAGGAACAAAACAGATTATATGCTGTTCTGACACACTTTGTGCCTGCCAAATTTCAGTGAGATGTTCCTGATGTTTGTAATACTGGTTTCAGTAGGTTTTTCTGTTGTATAAAATGAAAAGCAGTAAAATACTGCCCTTACAGTGCTGTGTGGAAAGGCTATTATGAATAAAAATAGCGATTTTACTAATCGCCAAGAACTGTGTTAAGAATAATGTGCTATAGTGCTATCCCCTTTACATACTTATATGTATGTATGTACGTATACTTAAATTTTAAATAGATATTATAATTGAAAGTATAATTATAGGACAGATATGAAAAAGAAAAAAAGCATCACAACAAAGAGGAAAGCAGTGTGGTTATATGAAGCTTATTACTGTTTTTACAGTGCAAAGCAGGTCTAAAACAAATGGAACACTGATCTTAAACATGCTCTGCATTGACAAAATACTACTGGTTTAGTTTTGCATAGTCTTTATCTAGGGAAATAGACTGTTCTTTTGACTTACATATTTTTCAGTTAGGCTGATACTCTAAAATAAAACATGAACTGTCACAAGAAAAATGAAAACCTTATCATAACGAAACAGTGAAACACTTCAAAATACACTGCATAAGAATTACGTGTGTCTAGCACAACTTTTGAATAATTTTATGAAGCCAGGAAAAATGACCTAATGATTAACAAACTGGATGAATGATAATAAATACAAGTATTCCCTTTGCTACCATAGATTTTCTGAGTGTGCATAGGTGAGTCAAAATTTCTTCATAATTCTGTTCCTTTACAAAACCGTAACAGGTTAACAACACAGCTATATTTTTAGAGAGACAGTGTAAGAAAAAAAAAAAAAATTCTGAGGCATTCAAATGCATTTAAATCTTTCAAACAGGAGGGCAAAAATCGTAGATTTTCTTACAATAAAACCTGAATCTCACTTGGGACTGAAAACACAGCTGTAAGAATTTATCTTCACTGTTCAAGAAATAGATTTTTTTCTTCCTTCACAATGAATGAAGTAGAGATTTTACCCACAATTCCTCTACACCATGTTTTTGCTCCCATTCATGTCTTCCTTCTGTGCTCAGAACCAGGTCAGCTGACACACCCCTTCAGACATGGTGTATTTTCAGCTGTGCACAGGGGCACAGCAAGCAAGTCCACTGGCTCAGTGGCTCTTCCAGGCTCTGCAAAGAACAGCCACCCACAATGTTCCCACGGAGAGCTTTGCCCTCTCTTCTGAGTCATGCTGCTACCTTCAGCAGACTGCTGCTATGAAAAAACCACCTTTCCCACAGACACCAAGAGAAATTGCAAACACTTTCAAACTTAATCCTACTTGTTGCATTCACATAAGTCTTAGCTTGTCCCAGTAACTACTCTCTCTAATTTAGGAACTAAATAGAAGAGACTGAAGAGTGACAGCATCTTTCAAGCAGTGAAACATCTTCTGGCACACTTTCAGAGTTGTACTTGCCAGCACATTCAACCAAATCTACTCTGTCTTCTTGAAAAAGAAGTCTTTATAAAGTTTATTACTCCATTTTAAGCTATTACTATAAAGACAGTAATAAGCAAAAGTATTTTGGAAAATTGCAATGATTTTTCTTTTCATCTCAGTGATATTTGTACCAAGAGAAGGAACAAATTTTCCTGGCTTCCTTGGCAAGTCAAAGGTTTTCTGCAAACACGTACATCTTACAGAACTTAGTATATCTGCTCAACATTTTCTGATCTATTGGCAATCAATACTGAGTCACCTCATGCTGAGGCAGCATCACACTTAGCCAGCGTGCCCTCCTTTTTCTTCTGGTAATTTTGTGTGGCTGCAAGTAATATAGGAAGCTCTCAAGGACAAGGCATAGCCAAAAGTCCCAGGGACAGAAGCATGTGAGAGAAAGCAGGAAACTGAAT
Source organism: Scytalopus superciliaris (assembly GCA_013400415.1). NCBI lineage: Eukaryota > Metazoa > Chordata > Aves > Passeriformes > Rhinocryptidae > Scytalopus > Scytalopus superciliaris. Next base: position 208,137 of record VXBX01008686.1, read on the forward strand.
GATCTAAATAGAAAGAAAAAAATTCTTAAAGAAACCTTTTGCTATCTACATTTCAGTGTATTCTCATATAAACTTTTAATTTTTGACACAAAATAAACATCATTTGTTAAGTGCTTATTTAGTATGCAAATTTTTCATCACTTCTTAAACTCACAAGTAATAAAGATGAGGTGTGACTTATAATACTAGAAGACGCTTGCCAGTGCTGAATTTTCTACTTGTGCTCTTTTGTTAATTATAATTTTGTACACATTAAACTCATTGGATTAAATAGCTACACAATAAATTTACAATGACAGCTTATGAAGCACCCTCCTGACTACTCCAAGATATACAGCAAGAGTCAAACTTTCAGGGTGCCTCTAAACATCTTCTGCATAAATATGGGTATTTCTACTCGCAGTTGTGCTCCTGCTTATTTGAGTACAGTGTGCAATCAGATGGGCTTGAATGTTTTGTACATGCATCTTTAGGCCTGCCAAAAATCTGTTTCAGGTTCAAACAATTATCTAATTTAATGGATCAATCCTTTAAGGTGCACTTGACTATAAAAATCTCTTCCTGGGTTCAGCTGGACACAATAAAATGGGCAGAAAGAGAAATTAAAGGTATCTCAGTAATTTTCACCCAAAATTCTGGAGGTACTTCTGTCTTCTGAATTGCCATTGCATCAGCTATAATACAGTATTTGGTGCATTCAAAGTTTGCGCATCTTGCCTTGTGAACTGACAGTTTGCTTTCACAGAACTGACATGAAGAAATTTTGAAAATGATGCTTTTTCCTTTTGAAAATTGTAAGGTAATAAAAAGGACTGGAATTGCTACACACAAGCTGACATGTTGTGTAATTTGGAATGAAAAATGATTCCACGTACATAGGTATATAAAAATATGGTTACATATTTTCTGGATTAAAAACATTAGAATCCTTGAACTCAGTTACTCTCCAAAAATGAGTAACACTTAAAAGTATATTCTTGAGTATCACAAAATGCTTTTTATTCATTCTTCGCATCATTCTTTTGCCTGTGTGCTTGATTTGCTTCTTGTTTTTCTACTTCTTGGGTTTTTTCAATGCACCAGAGTTTAGAAAGCATTGTAATCACTGCATCTAAGTTTATAATTTTACAGTAAGATTTTGGAGGCAGACCTGAGCAAAAATTTCTGTGTTTGGGTTTGGGTTTTTGTTTTGTTTTTTTCCCCCCCTCATTTCTCCATTTTCTTCTTTAGTGGCCTTTTGAAAAATCCAGCCTGCAGAAGGGAAAAAAAGTGATTAAGAACTACTCAAAGCATACAACCCATATTGGTCACCTTCATGTGCTGGTTCTTACAACTGTTTTAATACTTTCAGCACAGTAAAAAGTTATTTAATAATTTATCACTGAACTACAACATTGTTTTTCTTGGAATGGAAAAACTGAAGAGATATGTTATGAAAGCAGAGAAAAGCAGTACAGTTAATATATAGTAGAATGATAGCTGAATCATTATTACGCTCACATATTGTCAGAGGTTAAAATGATTAATAATAATATTTGGTACTCAATTGAATAACTAGTATTTTATAATTTCCAAATTTCCGAGAGATTATGCATATTTAAATTTTTAAACTGTAACCTTCTAACACAATTACAGACTAAACACTTAGCCTGGAGAAGAGTGCCCACTTGTGGCAAGATTTATACCACAGACCTAGCATCTCGCACACAGAGAAAACCTGATTATCAAAGGTCACTGCCAAAGGCAATAGAAAAACCTCTTAATAAACCCTTACATATACTAAAATATCTTCTTAATTTTCTTTTCATAACATAATGGCGATACAGGCTTCAACTGTATAGCACTGTGCACTGCACATCAGAAAAATACAGTATTATTAGTTATTGTGTTATTTCTACAAGATTTTGCACTACTTATTAGTGAATACTGTTGTCTGTGAGGTTCTTGTTATGAGAAGGGAATGACAGAGAATTTTAGCATATGGGTTAAAGAAAACAAGAATATGCAGCTTACCTTCCACAAAGCAAATATAAGCAGCGCAAGAATCAAGAGTCCAGCGAAGATACTCAGGAGGATTACCCATAAGGGGACTGTACCCGGTGGGAGTTCTTTGGAAATCTTAATCATGGTCTGCAAAGCATTCAGAATGTAAGCAATAAATAATTTGTTCTTCTAAAATATCAAAAGAGCAGCAGTGATCAGTATGCAGTGATTTTCCAGGGTACCACTTTATTTTAACTACAGGAACTTGGAGGAAGAAATTAAGAAAATAATCTCCAACGCGAAAGCCTGTATTTACACAGTATCTTCCACTTTCTAAGTACATTCATGTCATGAGGGTGTCCCGGCTACAAAGGACACAGGACCAAAACCATGAGTAGTGAAAGCATACACTAGGAGTTCCTCTAATACACTCTCCCTCATTCAGTGCCTGCCTCCCTGAAAGATGGAGCTAAGCAGATGTTTAAAAGGCTGTGTAGATACTTATTTGGTTTTAAACAAGACATATCTCGTAAACTAAACAGAAATTAGTAATACTTGCTTTTAAATAAATGTGACCATGTAGGCGTTTGAATTAACTTAAGAATTTATTAGAGACCAAGTTTATAGTTCAGAAAGCATTTATATGAAGTAAAAATACATCAGTTATCATGTTCTTACCTCCAGTTTTTGATGGTCCTTTCTCAAAATCAATGATGAGTTCTCACTCCTAAGTAATGCTTTCACAACAAGGGTTAAGCTGTGAATACTGGCCTGGAAGAAGGGAGTAATTACTATAAACTACAGGGTTTATAGTTAGATATTTTGAAGTAGAAAGCTTTGCAGCAATGAGAAGGGTGAGAGAAAAACTTAATGTTTTAGGAAATGCTGAAGAATGTGAAAGTCAGTGAAACTGCTCATGTATGTCACCTTCAGCACACACATTACAGTTTGCAAGACAGCAATACTGCTTTGAAAGGGTAGATTGCAGAGATTTCAAAGAAATATTAATGAATCCTGGAAAACTACTGTGGCCCCAGAGACAGATTTGGTCTTTCTAAAATTCTGCTATATCTCCCCTCCTGTCCTGTTTTTTTCCAGAGGGAAAAAAACAGAGACACAAAACAGGAACTCAGTATCAGAAATTTCTCAACTGAACAAAATGGACCCCAGCCAGGTCATTGTAACCATGAGACAATACTGAGGTGTGCTCTGAAGTGGACTGTCTCTCCTCTGCTCTTTCTGATTAAAGAATTCCTTTCTAGACTTGAGAAATCATTCCATATTAAAACTTACTTAAAAAAAATAGGTGCTTCTATGTAGCCCTCCTTACATATGCTGAATTAGAATTTGTGGATGCATAAGTAGCTATTAAAAAGGGGCCATCTATACAGAATAAGTAAGGGGTTGTCTCCTTACTGTGGTGTAAAATTCCTGCTAAATTACAATAAGTTACTCTAAGGATAAGAGAGTGCACGTGACATAGTTTTAAGGAAATTTTAAAATAGCGAAAGAAACTATTTCAAATACTAGACGGGACAATTAAGAAAATGGAAGATACAATTTTAATAGACATTAGAAACATTTGCTTAAGTTCCTCAAATCCAAAAGTATTCTGAATACAAATTGGATTTACTTACTTTTATGATGGTAGGTTTCCATACTCTTAATGAAACATTCACTTGATATATGTCAGATGGAACCAGGGCACAAATAATAGAGGCACAGCTATATGTATCACAGTCCTGTTTAAAAGGCACCAGCATGACTTAATAGGAAGAAACTTCTTACACTATCATAATAAAAACATGTAAACTACTATATATACAGATCACTTGCTATGACACCAAGACTAAACTGATAGTCATTACTGTAGCTTTTTAAGTAAAACTGACACTGTAGTATATAAAACAAATTGAGATATTCATGCTGTGGTATAATAGGCTCAGTTTTGCAAGGCCTGAGCAACCTCTGTCACTGCAGCTGCACAGCAGAAGGCATCACAGAGCTCCTAGAGGAGGCACATCCTGTAACAGCAAGTGTTTTTCCACCAGCACAGCTAAGGCTTTTCTGCATTGTTTTTCAAACTGTGGGACACCTGAATCTTTCAAGTAGGGCAGGATGTATGTATGAAAATTTAAGGATCTTTATTTTCCAGTATCACTTGCTAGTGGGGAGTACAGCAGAATTATGTTGTAACAAATTGTAAATACTTGCTTAGTCTTAACTTTTGTCACCTCTGTGAAGCAATATGGTAAGCATAGCAAAATACTCTTCCAATGACATGGGTTTGTTTGCAGCAAAAACTTCACTTGTACCTCTATGCTGAGAATGCTTTTCCCCTGACATGCCAATGTAACCCTGGCAGCAAAATTAATTTGCAACTCTTTCACCTGAATGTGAGAGGCAAATCTTTTCCAAATGGGATCATCAATTATAGTTGGATGGAAAATCTGTTAGATCAGTATGCTAGCATTTGAACATCTTTTCAGCTGGACATCTAAAAAGGTTGAAAGGGTGATGAGAAGCATTCAAAATATCACTATTTATTAATTACAAGGGGAACACAGATGATGGAAGATTTATTCAGTTGTAAAATGTGCTACTGTTATTTACATACTTTTTAAATAAATAAAAAAAACCCCAATCCAAATAATCTAAATTCAATTCCATACAGAGTTTTGTAGCCAAATAAGAAATACAGTCAGTCTATATAAAAAAGGATTTTTAGGCTATTAAGACAAAGTGAGTTTCCAAGTGATACAGTTTGAGACCAGCTTTTATAAATTTATTGCAGAAGTATTTAGCTCCAAGATCCAGGTTAATATCTGGGATAACAATATAAACTATAATTGTGCTTACCATAATTGTATCCTTTGTAGGTTCTTTTATTTTTGACAACACAAATGGTTTCCCAGTGCCAATCTGTAAGGGATCTATGGGATAACTTGTTTGGCAGATGGCATTCTGTTAGCAGAAATACAAATAATTGTTGTCTGAATATGCAACGTATTACAAAAAATGTTTTGGAAACAATCCAAAATTAATACTGTTTAATATTTAATAACAATTATAATGTTTACTAACCACTAAATACCACTAAATAGCATATTGCAAGAGTGCAAAATAGGGGATTCAGATGGTGTAGGTATTGAAGTATTACGCAAACAGCAAATGAAACTTTTATGAGATAAATTAATGTGAACTCTATGTAGCTACTTAAGCATCTGTAGAAGAAAAGAAGAGCTTCCTGCAACATAACCACTACATGAACCAGCAAGAGTTGATTCTTAAAAGAGCTAAATAGCTTTAGCATGGGAATCCACAGAGGTTCTGCCATAGCAAGCAGACTGGCAGGTTAAGAGCAGGATGCAGAATCCTTTGCTGCAATGTCCAGCAAGGGGGAGCAGATGCTGGAGCACTGCTAGATCTCTGTGACTCCTCCACAGGCAGCTGGAAAACTCTTTGGTGTCTTCAGTGTGGGGAATTAATTTTGTTCAGCCAGGTCATTGACTTTAACATTGCTAGCATGAAAAGGATTACAAATCCCCTGCAGTGCAGTCTGGTACACTACTATCATTAGGGTGTAGCTAGCAGTAGATTAATTATGCCCATAGAAAAATGCAAGCTTGTGTCAAATGAAGTGAAAATAATGGGGGAAAAAACTCAAGAAAAGACTTTTTTTTTTTTTTTGTATTTTAAACATGATTTTTTTGTTGTTTGTTTTTTGTTTTGTTTTAAAGTGAACCTTGAACTTTCACTTATATATTTTGGGTTATTTTTCAGTTGGGCAACACCTCATAACTAAGTGAAATATTTGTACGGAGGTGTACATTTGTTTGTCTCTGATCAAAAGATAATCAAAATATGGAGGTTTAGGTTGCCACTTGGCAACTTGGGTTCTTCAGCCATCCACTTATTGATATAGTTCTAGGTTTACT
>VXBX01008686.1:214084-242038 GCA_013400415.1 Scytalopus superciliaris
CTATTATTAATTATAATTATAATTACTATTTTAGTATCTACATATATAGAATCATGAAATTTGCCAGAATTGTGATCTCCAGCTGCACCGGAGGAGTGGAATTGAAAAACTAAAATGAGAGCTGCAGTGAAGAGAAAGATATGACCTACCATCCCCTTCAAGATGTCTCAGTGCCCCAGAGAAGGAAGAAGCCAAAGGACTGCTAGTGCTGGAGAGCAGACATGCAGGAAGGTTAATTTCAGTAACCGAAAGAAGAGAACTAAATAGGATGTTGAGGTCTGGATGTACACAGCAGGGTTAGAGCATTTGCAATTAGCACTGCTGACAATAGAGACAATCTGAGGCTTGTATCTCAGACTGGACATTTCAGCACTTGGCAATACAACAAATTAGCCTTGCTATCATCCAGTTATTGTTCAATACCATTTTAAATCTGCTTGTTTTATTTTAAGAAAATTTGTCTTCTTACCCACATCTGTACATATTCTTAAAACACCAGTGTCTTGTAATTTGGACTAAATGCAGTATCTGTCTTGAAGCGAGCATAATCTCTAATGTTTGCATTTTGCATTTCTTTACAACATAAATTTCAAATGTAGATTAATCATAAAGATACAAAGTCCTAGCTTACTTGGGTATGCGACAATGCAGTAAGGTAGAGAAGAGTGTTCTTGGCTTCTGTTATATTGGGAAAAAAGATCTGCAGCGTGAGATTTGGCATCGGAAAGTGTTCACCTTTTTCAATCTATAAAAAGAGAAAAATGTTTTGATTAGTTCTCTCCTTATTTTGTTAGTATTTTATTGTGAGTTTTATTGCCTTTTCTGTGTTTTTATTTTTTTCTTTTTTTTATCTACAAGGTCTTTTTGGAAAGGCTAACTGTAGCAGAGGATGAAGAAATATCTATGTGGGATTGCTGGCAGGGGAATTGGTGATCTTGTCTGGGAAGAGGACAAACTTAATAAATGCTCAAGGACCTTTTAAACTTTTTTCTTCTGGCTACTTATTTGTGATTAGCTGCTTGCAGAGATTAGTTCTGCTTACAAAATCATACATGGCATGCTCTGCAATCTACCAGCTTTTACACTCAGAAAGCAAAGATTTGGAAATTAGATGAAAACATCCACAAAAGCTTTGAGATTACTGGATTTAAACTTTTAGACTAAAAAAAAAAAAAGCTGAATAAAACACTGTAGGTGGGCTAAAAATAAAAAAACCCCTTTGGTCTTTGGTATTCAGCGACAGCAAGAATTTTCCCATAGCCCATTGTATTACAGACAGAAATTGATTAATTCAGAGATTTTTATGCTTTTTATATGGGACCCTTGTTCAGTTTTGGATTTTGACACTGGGAAACAAGGATGTTCTCAAGATAAGTAAACTTAGTCCGACTGCAAATTTAGGCTGGGCTTTTAGTTACAGATTCATAGAATCATGGATTGGAATGGATTGTAAGAAACCTCAAAGATCATCTAGTTCCAAGCCCACTGCCATTGGAATGGCACTAGACTAGGTTGCTCAAAGCCCTGTTCAACCTGGCCTTGAAGACTTTCAGGGATGGGCCATCCACAACTTCTCCAATGCCTCACCACCTAATATCTTCCCAATATCCAACCTAAATCTACCCTTTTTCAGTTGAAGCCATTCCCCCATGTCGTGTCACTACATGCGCTTGTGAGAAGTCCCTGTCCAGCTCTCTTGTAGGCCCCCTTTAGGTACTGGAAGGCCACAATGAGGTCTCCCCATAACCTTCTCTTCTTCAGGCTGAACAGCCCCAGCTGTCCCAGACGGCCCTTGCAGGAGAGGTGCTCTAACCCTATGATCATCTGCATGGCCCTCCTTGAGCAAGCACATGTCCTTCTCACTTTGGAGGTTGTAGAGCTGGCTGTAGCAGTCCAGCAGAGATCTCACAAGAGCAGAGTCCATTAAATATCTTTTCCACATGATTTTACTTTGCAGTATTCATTCCATCAGGAGGACCGTATCTTTGGAGCATGGCATTTGTCTTTTACAAATTAGACTGAATTTTGAAATAGCCATTCTAAACTGCAAGGGGCATAGGGAAAGTCCCAGTTACCAGGGCATGCCTGCCCTCTTTCTCCAGCTGACGATAGCAGCACTAAAACCTATCAGAACTACTCTGCAGTTGACCAGTCTCAGACCCTCTGACTTACCTTACTGCAGAGCAAGGAAGAAAAAGTATAAAACATAACATAAGCATATACAAAGTTTAACATACTGCATACCTGCTCTTTGTAATAGGCTGTCACATCAAACAATTCAAACTAAATGGGGGAAAAAAAAAATAAGCCAGTACCTCTGTCATATATTTTTCTTACCCTATAATGTAGAGTAACTTCATCCCCAATCTGCTCTGTTGTGTTAATAGCGGTAGGGACAGTATCATTGGCTGCAATTATAACATGGTGCTCTTTGAAAACACTGTGGGTTAAAAACACAAAAAACCCCGATAAGGACACAAACTTCATAAAAGTCTAGCATTTAATAACAATATAAGTATTTTCATTATTTCGTGAATGTCAAGACTAGTCTTACAATTAAGAGTGCATTGCTACATCTGCTGCCAGCGGCTGTGGCCGAGTGGGTAAAGCCGCCGCCCCTGGATCCGTAGGCATAAAAAGCATCATCGTTCGCGACGGCTAGCCACACACACACACACACGCTACATCTGCTGAAGTTCAACTGGTCTGTTTTCTGAGGCGTCACTTTTTATTTCATACATTCAGAATGTTTTGTTCAGATAAAACTACAAAATGAGCAAATATTGTGCCCAAAAATAATTGATCAGGTTCTAATTTTGCTGTTCTTATTCTAGCTGTGCAGTCCCTTATACTGGGTATTGCCATGTGAAACAGGCAAGGTCCTGTAAAAAAGATAGGACCAAGCTAAACCAGAACAAATCCAGCATGTTCTAAATCCAACCTGATTCCTGATGGGACAAAAAAAGGCTGGATTTGACCTGTGAAATGCATCCAAAATTAATCTGGCTTAATTATTTACACATGCACAGGACACAATGTAGCTTACCAATAGTATTCAGAAAGCTTTTCAGGTATGGAATTTAACTGAATTCTAGCTATTTCTGAAAATAAAGTGTACTAAAAGACCTGCACTAAAGTTTAGGTCTGAACTTACAAAAACAAACCTCAAGAACCTAAAATTAAGGCTAATTTTTGAAGATGGAAATCAAACATCACACCATGAAGTATTATGGTGATACGCACCCATGGTCACCAGGGAGCTGGAATTATTTGCTGTCTTATGCACCTGAAACACCTTTGAATGAATATGGCAAAGTACAGGAACAAAAGGTGTTGTCATACTTAGAAACTGCAGATCAAATTTAAATAGATAACATGGAATTACAGCCCGATATGGAGTAACTGCTCCATTACTTCATGTAACTTCTCTTTTCACTAAAGCCTGTGCTTCCTTTTTATGAGCCTTGATGCTGCTGTCTGTAAATACTGAGCACAGTTCAACAACAAAACAATACTACATTCTCTTTGAACAGCTGCTACGTGCTGTGCTAGCAAATAAAGTACAAAGAAGCATGAATACCTTACAAATATTAATCCTACTTCATATTTTACTGGAATTGTAACATGTCCTCTGTTGTCACTCAGCGTCTCAGGTGGTTCTTCACTATCACTAAAACAAAACAACATATGTCACTCAGATCAGACTGTTGCAGATGCAATACAACTACTAGGTGGAAAGGGATCTTAACAAACTGAAATACCTACAGCTCTGGATATGAAAGCACACTACATATTTCCAGTTTATTACTATCTCCTAAAAGTAAATTCAAAATAGAATTTCCAGTAACTGATAAGTTCTGCGCCAGCCCCAGCTCATAAATGCACTTTGTTAAAATTACAGACTGCAGCTGACTGACTGAAAATGGGAGAACTAAGGCCACACAATCTGTGGATTTTGCAGTGACAGCAAACACTGAGGGAAAGTGTGTTCACTTGCTTCATCACAGACAATTGCAATGCTCTTACTTTTTGAAGGCCAGAACTTTTTGTTAACTGTGATTTGTGCTAAAGTATGCAGTAATTCTGTAGGAGGATAAACCTTTGCTGAAAGTGTGACTGACTCATTTGTGACTCTCAGACTGTAGAGACTAACAGCTGTTTATTTAGTCCACTCAATCCACTGCTGGCCTGAATACATCTGTAAGGGTGCCAGTTCCACAGATGGCTTAACCACTTCTATGTTCAGAAGTCATCTGTGTTTTACTGCAAAATCCAAAACTGTAGAGCTTTCTAGGAAAAAAAAAAAAAAATCAGAAAGCAAAGACTGCAACTAACCTTGTTGCATATACATGAATGGTAGCATTTTCCAGGAGATATGATGCATTGAATTGAAATGATATTTTGAAGGAAATCTGTGTAGAGAAATACATTATGCATTTTAAAAGGAAAAAAAAAAGGCACACTAATATGGCTTGATATGATGAAAATTGTACAAATTTTTTCCACTTTTATCTATGGAATCTTTATTCGTATTTTACGAGTTTGCTATAAATGAATACACTATTTTTAATTTGCCCCAATCAAGAAGGAAACCTAGAAGTTATTGCTTATTAAACAGAAGACTTGAATTTTCAAAACTGAGAAATCTCAGGAAAAAAAAATTATATAGTGTATCAGAAATACCTCGCTACATAGTTCTTAATTTAAATCAACTGGTCTTACAATAAGTTCACAAAAACAATATTTTTTTCTCTAATGAGGAAGAAACGGAACTTCAAAGCCTGGAAATTACAGTGGAGAGGAGCTGTCTATAGAAGGCTGCTAGAATCTCATTTAATATATGCTAAAACACCTAGAATACCAAAAAGAAATGCTTACAATGTAAACAAAGGACTACTATGTCTCAAAAAAATCCTGTAGTTATCACAACTAGGGCAGTTCTATCCCAGTTTGGCACTACACAAAATTTGGGAACACTGTTCCAAACATGTCCATATTCTGACATTTGAGGATAATTTTAAATGAAGGAAAAGTTTTCCTATTTGTTACTGTATGGATTTTTCGGCTTGGACTTTTATTTTTCCTCTAATGTGTACAAATCCTTATTACAAAGTGACCCAGAGAAAGTTGTCTTAGATATTTCTTCATATTTAAAAAACCAAAAAGCATCTTTAAAAAGGAATGGATTAGGGATGCTTATTAGTGAATCAGAGATTAATTATTTCTGATGCAAAATAGAGTGTGAAATTTCTAAATTTAGGGCTCTATATCTACAGACAAATTATGAAGCAAAGCATGAAGGAAAATGTGAGTAAAGCTGGGAATGAAACATTGTGGGCACAGGCATTGGATAGTATGCTTATTTGGCTGCCAGAAGGTAACAGATGACTTAATTCTTACAAGTCCAAGACACAAGCTGGAATCTATGTGTGGGGGGCAATACAAGAAGACATCTCTCACGATTCTCCCTCTGCATGACAGAGGAACAAAGTAGAAACTGCCTGGAAAGACAGTTGGTCTTATTAGCATGCAAATTGATTTTTCCCAATTCAATATCAAAACTATTTAAGTACAGCTTTTCAAAGGCTTAGTTTAGTTAAAGCTCCCTCTCCTTTCCAACAGGAAATACAGACATCACTGGAGCTATTCAAGATGGAGTTTGATTTTAAATAGACTACTTGCTGGAAAGGCCTCTCATTCCCTGCTGAGCAGAGGTGAAGTCTTGATGTCTGACTTCAGTAGATTCACATTAGCATTTCTACACACCAACTTATTGTCTCTTCAGCAGACTAAATTTTATGTACCAAATAACTAAAGTCACAGGCTCCAGACTGTGGAGAGCCACCATAACTGATGTCTCATCACTATATCCTAACAAATACTCTACACACCTGGAGATAGATACTTCTGGCCAGGTGTGTCACTTGCCTTCAAAAGGTGTCAAGGACAGCAGTATGCATCTATTACCTACTCACACACCACAGGTACTGAATATCTGACATTTTCCCATTTGGCTCAGTACAGCTGATATCAAGGATAGCTTGGGAAACATGCATGGACAGTTTTTGGGATGAACACAAAAGAAAAGAAATTCAGAGGTGTGTCAAGGACTGCCTTGGCCTTAGAACAACATGAGTCAAGGAGAAGCTGCATGCAAGGGAGACTTTTTACTTCTTCTGCAGGTTTTAGAAATGGGTATCCCACTTTACAGGTGATGTTGTGATTAGATTCACAGCTATCTTTCTGTATATCCTAAAGGGAAAAAGAAAGTGAAAGTAAACTCTTAAAATTTTGACTAAGCATGTTGAACATATACTACTCCTGCTTTTCATTGTCAAAATATTATAAGAGTCAAAGCCTTAATTGAACTAGAAGGATAATAGGAAGCCACAAATTCTGCAAAACAATTTCCACCTATGGACATCTACATCAGTTACTAGCCATTACTCCTTTCCTATGAAAGTGTTTTGGAATATTTGCAATTATATGCCTACTGGACATGTCAGTTAGTCAAAAGGTCTAGAACATCAACATATCTATAATTACACAGTTTTAACACGCAATTTTTAAAAAGTGTTTCTAATGTAACAACAAAAGCCACTTTCACACTCCATCAATTGTTGTCAGAGGGTCAGCAACAGTGCTATGATCTGTGCCTTCTCCTAATGTGCAACATCAGGACTGTTGATAGAAAACAAACTTCTGTTTCCCACCTGAATTGAGGTGAATTTGTAGCATATCTGCTGAGGCAGACAGAAAAACAGCCACTTTGGAAATGCTGTTTGAGGTAGGGATGACACAGGCACTGATCTATTCTGTCCTAGCAAGACACTGCTTTTTCTATACACACGTGAAAGGAGAATTCTAGAGGCTCAGGAGTTGTACTGCAAATAATAAGGCATTTCTGGCTCTATAGATGTACAGATAATTCACGGTGCTGATGTTTGTCTTAGAGACAGGACTTTGTCCAAGTGTTGCTGTGAAATCTGCGTCTGTAGTTCATGGACAAGGCTAAACAAGAGACCACTCAGACCAAAATAAATACACTTTTTAAGAGGGATAAGCCAGAACAGCAGGTCTAGGGAATCCCTTCCAATCAACTGATTGACTGCCAGAGCAGTCAAATTCAGGTTTAATAAAAAGGCTTCCTCAGATCTCTCTAGCAATAAAGGTTCTGATAAATTTGATAATGTAAAAAAAAAATCCTACCTCAATGCCAGCAAAAATAATATTTGGAGAATATTGAACCAAAACTCTGGTATTATAGGCACTGTCTTTTTTGTTCTTCACAGAGAGCTGGATTGTGAACTTATCATTGCGTGACTTTACAATGAATGGAGAAGAGCTGTAAAATAAAGTAAGAATGTTGGGCATCTTAACTATTGAATCTGTGTTTAACATATAGGAACTTCTTTCAGTGTCCAGACTATCTTGTTTCCAACTTGGAAACTATGTCACAGCATTATCTTACTAGACTACAGAATTTATAATTGAAATAGAAACTTGGTACAGATATTAAATGATACAATAAACCCACTGTATTTACCTGTCTCCAGCTATGCTTGCTTTTACATTCAGAACAAGATCTGAAATGCATTTATTCTTGGCTCCACAATCTTTTGTGAAAGGAATCTGCAAAAATATTATGTTTATTCTTAATTTTATTACACTTTTATTGTTATATACTTGCATTTTAAGGCATTATTTAATTTTATAAAAGGTAAATATAAATAATAAGTAATAAAAAGATAATAAAAGAAGTCGTCCCTAATATTAATCAGTTAAACATGCCAATATCTGTAAAATGTGGTCAAGTATAAGCTTTCTAATAATGTCCTTCTAACTGATTCACCTAGATTCTGAAAGTAGGCATTAGAGGAAGTATGAATGATGCCATGCACCACCAAAGCTAATGGCTCTCTTCTATCTTCAGTTAACTCTGGACAGCTTTAAAACCCCAGCCTGGTTTGCAAGCACATTGAATCAGGCTTTTTATTTCTGAATACTCACTTAGAGGAAACATATCCTAGATAGGCTCAACGACCCCACCCTCTTTAGCCAATTTGTGGACAATAGCTTCAACTCTTGAGTGGGCTATGATTTTTACCTTAAATACTTTGATTATTGATATAGAATCTTGTTGACTTACATATTCAGATATTGAATTTGGCAGATTGCTATCAAGAACAGGTCCACTCTCTGGATCAGAAAAATTGAACTCCAGCAAAACCTTTACAGAGTCCTGAAAGTCAGGCTTATCCTACAACATAAAGAAAATAAAACTACTGTTATGTACATTCACTTTAGTATCTAAGGAGGTTAGAAACCCCCAAAACAATGCTGAGGTAAAATATTTTTCAGTCACATTGTTGTAATCCTTGCTACAGAAGCATCTGAATGCTTGCAGTTGATGATAAAACACTTAATGTGTCAATCATCATAAATATCTACTAATGTTTTGTGTATCTTATCATAAAAATGTTATATATCCTGAGCATGCCCAACACAGTTTTATTTAAGAATATCTCAGAACCATCAACTCATAGACTTTCCTCTTTAAGTTGTGCTCAAAAGATGAGTGGCGGCAGCATCACCTTGTGTGAAGTCAAACTTAGGTTTGCTGTTGGGAGAAGAAAATTCTGGGCATCACTGATCATTAGTCTTGAACTATGATACAACTGTGAAGTCACTAAAGATTTTAAATGTGGGTAGTTTATAATACACAACTCCATTCACTCCACACCTTAGGTACAATCTGAGCAATTTCATACTCACAGTTGCTAATTATATTTCTGTTTTGCAGTGTATAAATATTCTCTATCTCAAACCTAATTTGCATTTTTAACTATATTTTAGTAGGAGGAATTGGAGCAACATGCAAAATCAAATTCTAGCTCATGTGGTCCTGCTGAGTTTTAAGTGCACCTAAACCTCGATAACTAACCATGATAGCTGTTTGGTTCCACTAAGTGTAATATGCTCTTTCTTATGACAGAAACAAATAGAGCCATAGGTAAAGAGACTGTACATATAAGTAAATAGTTTACACATATATAAATAAATATAAGCACTAAATGAATTTTATGTACACTTCTTAAGATTAATTCTGAACACAGATTTAGTTGTCCAATTTACAATTAATGGAATGCATATTTGGGTTATTATGGTGTCAACATAAGAAAAATATTTTATATGATTTACTTGCCAACATGTAGAAGTTATGTTTAGTACATTCTGACCCTTTGATAGTTATATTTTTTTGCATTTTCCTCTCATGGGTTTCTGTGAACAAGCTTCGAGATATTTGTCTTTGTGAGTCAAGAGTAATCCAATACTGCATACCTGCAAAGGAAGTTGAGATCAATACTATGAACCACTTTGTCTCTTTGCATTCTTTTTTCTCAAAATATCTTAGATGACCTTTGAATAGTGAATTTAGAAAGGTTATGTTGCCTTTTTTAGTTATTAAATGCATTTGAGCACAGCAGTTTTATGAAGATTCCATAGCTTAATGCTTATCTACTTACTGGATTCAAATGTATCCTCTTTTGACTTTAGTCTGGTCTTAAAACAAATTGTGGCATTTATGCATATTGTTTTTCTTTTATTTATCTGACAATTTTGTTGTTGGATATTGATGCTTTTAGGTGTGAATTGCATGGAAACATTTACTTCAGCCACATCACGAGACCTTAAAAAAAAAACACAAAGAAAGTGCTTGGAAATAATAGCAGCAAGTTTTTTAAACTTAAGAATGAACTTACAAAGTGTGCAACATTAAACATTCAAATACAGATCACGGAATCACAGAATCATTTAGGCTGGAAAAGGCTTTTAAGATCATCAAGTTCAACTGTCAAAAGACTTACAGCTAAAAAGAAGAAAAGCCGTTATGTTCTTTGGAAAATAACAGAAGCATAAAACCCACAGTTGAGATGGGACTCCTGTGGCATGTGTGCCACATGTACTGTGCTGCACTGGAGTTGCCAGCACAGTGCTGGCCATGTTATGGCACTTAAGGGGCCATGTATTATTTCATGTCTTCTGTCCTGGCTGTGTGATGCTATGAAAGCAACTGGTAGTTGCAGTGCACTTCTCTTGTACATTTTCAGTCTGCATTTGTCTTTTGCCATTTATGCAGACTATTGCATGCCTGTTAATTGCCATTACAGAGAGAACTCTTAATTCAGAAACTTAAGAAGTGAGCAACACAAAGAGGAGGGAAAGAAATGTCCTCAGCACCCAGAATCTACAAAGTTCTAAAACACTTTTAAAACTCAACTATCAATCAGGAGGGAAAAACCCTGAAGAACTGGGGACAAGAGCAACGTGATGGTCTAGAAAAGTAATATATTTTATGGATAGTACCAGTAAAAAAGAAATTACAGGGAAAGCAGTCACAGGGTTTCTCCACAATACTGTACTGGTTTCAGAACAGATACCAGGTGAAATATTTCCAAAAGCATTCAACTAGCTCTATAGAGCCAGTCCCATTTTAAAAAAGACTAAGGGCCCAGACCCATCATTGAGAATATCCACAGATGAACATAATATTATACACAAGTTGGAGAGCAGTGTGCCATCTCTTGGATTGTGAGTAAATAAATAGACTGAGATTCACGCCAATTTGTTTCACTTTAACTCTCCTTCACCCCTGCAAAGCATTCCTATCTTGTCCTTTGCTCTGATTCAGTTTCCCTTTGGCCATGAGATGCAATATGTCTGTGTACTAAACCAGCAAAAAATTTAGCTGGCAAAATAACTTTCTTCAGATTTGTGATCTAAGTAATGCAGTAAAAGGGCATCATATTGCATTCCCACATGGAACTTTTGGAAAGAAACTACCAACTGAAGATGAGGAGCTGGGAGCTTGAGGATGGTAGCAGGCCTTGACAAAACATGATCACCTAGCAGGTAAGTCAGGTGGAACAGCAGGACAGGGAAAGCAAGGATTAGCAATGGGTTAGCAGTTTCCATACCAGAGACAAGAACAGTTGTAGTTGTGCTTTAGAAATGAGGGACTTCATGTAATATTGTTTATTTCTCTTATATCTTAAAAATTATATTGCTCGCTATGGCATCTGAATCATACTCTTATAAAAAAAATTAACTCATTGGTAACCGGAAAACTTAGTTGAATTTTTTTGATTTTCTGTAGGGAGTCAAACTGGGGTCTTCCCTTTAGAAAATAAAATCAGTTTTCTTAGTGACCCCTTTACATTTGAACCTGTTCTTGATATTGTTAATAAGATAATGTGCAATATACTGTGAAAAAGAGAACAATTAGTGTTTTTTCCTACTTTATGTACTCTCACAAGTGGGATCAGTTTCTATTTGGAATATGGTCAAGGACAACAAGTTCTTCATACTAGGCTAACAAGATTTCTCTAACATTCCTGTATTTATAGCTGCATACATTAAGTTTTATGCTTGTTCCTCCAGAGAAACATGAAAAGATGAAGATTCATAATCGTGTCAAAGCATGAGACAAAACCAGTATCCTCACAGAGTCCAAACAGTCATGCATGCAAGTTACACTGGTACCCTAAGCAAAAGCTTTTCTTTCTGTTCTGACAGCTGCTGCGAGTCTCCGTACCAGAAGAGGGCGGCCCCACCAAGGCCTCCGATGGTAACATCAATCAGCCCGTCATCGTTTAAATCCATTTCTCCGTGCACAGACTGGCCAAAAAACTTCACTTTTTCACCGTCTCCACCTGATGCAATACGCTGTGAAATGTGTAAAGAGGTTAATGCAGTGCACATTGAGGAGCAGTCAAGATGCATTTGATGGCAGTGAGATAGGGCTTAAACCCTTTAAGTACATTAAATTTTCATTACAATACTCCTAAAACAGTGACCATGGTGATGAACACACTATAAATTTTCTGATTGCAAAACATCTACTTTTCTGGCTGCACAGAACATGTTAGAATGTTTCTAATAAAAAGATGCAAATATATTTTCTAACAGTATTAAGATTCATATTTAGTAAAATCAGTATGAGTTTAAATGTATAGAGCAATTAAAAAAAGAAGCTGTTACAATTGGTCAAGTCACAGTTTGATACTATGTTGGGAAGACAGGGTTATATACCTTACATACATTAAATAAGCTGGCAATCTGTAAAGTTTTATTCCATTACCTGGGAATATTTTTTACTGATTGCTTTGCCACGGCCATGGTAAATATAAACAGCTCCACGATGGTCATCCTCTAAAGGAGAACCTATTACAATGTCATTATATCCATCAAGGTTGAGATCCTTCACCGCAGCAATTGCAGTCCCAAAGCGTGCACCACAAGGCTCATTCTTAAGAACTTTGCAGGTGTCCTGTTTTAATGGTGAACAGCATGTCTGCTTTATAGGTTCAAGGCTCATCTGATATTCAAACTTTGTCTGTGAAAGGACAGATTTACAGTTCGTGAATTTCCTTAATATTTTAGCAATGCAGACTTTTAAGAGCTCCTGTCCAAAAGACAAACAGATGAATTAAACAATTACATCCTATTCCTAGTGATTGAATGCACTGTAGAAACTGTGTTTCTATAACCATAATTCAAATGTTCTTTCTAAAGCAGCATGTGGGAAAGACATTCTTGCTCCCCCTCTTTCTACATCTAGATGTTTCTGCATGCTTCTTGGAGTTAGAGGTTCACAGAAGAGCATAGTATCATAACAACATTTGGATGTTATTGTAAGTAAACCACTTCATTCTTTAGATACTGTAAAGAGTTTTTCTAAGGCATTCTCTTAATCTGAGAAGTTAGCCAGGTTTCTGATGAAACACAGATGGCAATACTGTTATTCCAGAAAAAAAGATAGCATTTCTTCTACACAGATTAAATTTTGCCCTCAGTAGACACATTCACCATGGCCTAACACATATTCTGATCCAGAGTCCATCCTAGCCCAAAAACACACAGACACCATGGTATGTAACCAAGTTATCCAAGAGATTGGTCCCACGGGTTCCATGTTAAAGATTAGCAGCAGCAAGCAGTTGCTGCATTTCTTTTCTTTGGAGACAGATAAAAAAAGCACAGGAAAGAGAAATTTCAAACCCCACATTACTGGAGGACATGGAATTCTTGTTTTCTCACCAACTCTGTTCACTGGCAATCTGTTGTTAGTGACACACATGCAGAAACTGGAAGAATTCTTTGTCAAATATATCCAGTCTCTCCAAGTCCCTTTCTTGATATATATTTTAGGAGACCATCATTGCTAAGACATATTTTGATAACTGCTGTAACAATACACAATGATATTGGACTAAAATAAGAAAAGAGACAAAGAAAAAGTATGCATAGACATTGGAAGGAGAGACTTATCAAATTAAGAAACTGAGGTGTAGGTGCTATAATCCTCAATCTAACTGCACATTTTTAAAAGCTGTTGGATGTACAGAATTTAGCTCTAGGTTGCCAAGCAAGTCACAAGTATACTGGAAATCACACTTCTAGGATGGATGAGCCTTACTGTTCCCTAATCTATGAAAGCAAAAAGAAAACTGATAGAAAATTAATTCTGCAAATTCGTATCTATGCCATATTGCATCTTATAGGATATAGTGCTTATCTACATAACACACTCTGTTAGAAAGAGTTTAAGACTAAAAGTTTTTAAATTAGTTGCATTATAATCTCAGTTGTCAAAATCAAGTTTCTGATTTCAACAAGTCATCTTCCCAAGTTCAAATTATTGTATTTTTTTAAAACAAGGATATGAAGACAGTAAAGACCACGCTCTATTCCTGGTCAAGAAACATTGGTCTTACCTCATTCAGACTATAAACATATACCTTCCCTTGCTCCTCCTTCTCAGTTCCCATATACATAGGAGCTCCAACAAGAAGCAGGTCTGTAAATGAGTCCCTATCGATGTCGACTGTAGTAATAACACCCCCAAAGTATGACCCAATCTGTAGGAAAACGTACACATCAGAGAGGCAGCAACATCATGCAACATTTCCTTTTCACAGACCTATTATGGCTTGCTTACAACAATACTAAATGTTAATCATTAAGCAGAAATTTTCTTTGCTACCTAGAAGATTTTTTTCTTCTATTTGCCTTTGAAGCTTGTTTTCAGTTTTAGTGTTTTTGTCTAATTTATTTTTTAAGAGTGGTCCATTCACCTTGCAACTCCATTGAGTTTGAAACTTGCTTTGGGGAATAGGGTCTCTTAAGATAGCATTTGAATAAAGTATCTTGGGGAAAATCATCCCAGAGCACATTGCACAGAATTGCATCCAGACAGGTTTTTAATATCTCCAGTGAGGGAAACCACCACCTCTCTAGACAACCTGTTCAGTGTGTGTTAACTGCAGAGTAAAGTTCTTCCCCATGTTCAGCTGGAACTTCCTGTGCCTCAGTATCTGCCCCTTGCCTCTTGTACTGCTGCTTGGCACCACTGAGAAGAGCCTGACCCATCATTTGGCGTCCACCTTCAGACACTTAGAGACACTGACAAGGTCCCCTCTCAGTCATCTCTTCCTGAGGCTGAACAGGCCCAGTTCCCAAATACCTACTTTAGTTCATCAACTCCGAAATGACTGATTGATTATATGAGCAACAGATATCAGCTGTAGGTGAGAACTGGGTAACAAATGCTCCTGAGAGAAGCCAATACTTCATCCTGGGGAGACCTGAGTAAGCAGGTCTTTCATTCCTCATAAGCATAGTATTTTCTTAATAATACCATCTTTAATTATACAATTACATGTTGGTTTTTTCCTTCCTGCAGCAACTGGTCTCAGTGAGCTGCTACTCAATGTACCAAGCAACTATTCTATTCTAGCTGATGCGCTTGCATGGAACTCTGCTTGTCACAACTTGCTTCCTGCCAATGAAACAGAGAAAATTGCACATACAGAGATGGCAACAAGCACTTTGACACCAGTGAGGGTTTAACCCTCAAAGAGAAAATTTCCAAGGATCTTTAGAGACTCCTGTAGAGTCCATGTTTCATTCCTAATTATACTATAGGATCTGCCTAATTTTTCCTTCTTATCTTGCTTACAACTTTCAGTTTCATGAGCTCTTCTAATGAGAAGTTCTCATTTGAAATAATTGTTTTTATTTCTCTTGCCATATTCCTCTTGTATGTTAATCATGAGTGCATACTTACTTGTTCTCCATTTAGTCTCTGAATTACTCGCACTGCTTTTCCTTCCATCTTATAAATGATAACTTGGCCAGTGTGATTGTATCGTGGCTGTCCTGCTATGTACAGTACGCCTCCAGGTGTCAGTGCTGAATTCACAGTATATCCTAGAAAGCAGAAAGAAGTCAAGATGTGGTACACACACAATTCATCAGAAATACATGCTGCGACCCAAAACCTTTTTAAGGCTTATTGTGCACCTAGATGTTTAGCCCTATTTATGCTAGAGAACAACAGCAGAGTTAATTAAAAGGGCTCAATGTGTGTTTGCCTACATTCTCAGAGTCATAAGCACCACTGTGTTACTAAACCTGCTCACAGGCTGGTGATCCATGTTCACTTTGCCATTATCACACAGTGTAAGAATATGATGCTAGTGGTGAGACGAGTAGCTGGTTGAAAAGCTACTTTCAAAGAACAGTTGTCAGCAGCTCACCATCAAACTGACAGTCTTCCAAAAGTGATTCTGGGGGCTTTTGGAACCTAGCTCTGTTTAATGTTAACAATAATTTAACAACTTTGGTGAAGGAAGACTTTAAAAATTTGCAGATACATCAAAACTGTGGAAGAGTTGCAAGTCTTACGGAGGATAGGATGTAAATTTAAAATGACTTTACCAAATCTGAGTTATCAAAAAGGCAGCTAAAGGCATTCTGCAAAGAAGATAGTGTGCTGAGGGAAAAAACATTAAATTATTATAGAGTTGATTCTTCATCCATGGAAGTGTGGCTTAAATGAGTTAACAGGGTGAACAGAACAATGAGGTGTAGAAAGCAAGATCTAGAGAGAGCAAGACCACTGAAGCTTTTTGGTAGAAAAGGATGAGAGGATAATAGTAGCCTACCAATACATAAAACATTACTATAAAAAAAGATATTGGTCTTTTTGGTCTTGTCCATTGAGTGACAGAAAACAGCTTAATTTTAAGCAAATATTTAGACTGGGTACTGTATAAGACTTTTTAACTATCAAGGCATAGAAAAACTTTGTAAGAATACCAGAGGAATCTGTGAAATCTTCTCTGAACACATTAAACACCTCTGTTGGGAAAGTCTAGATATACTTAAGTCTTTGTTTGGACTAATTTTCTGATTGTAGAAGTGGTAATTTATTTTTTTAAAAGAACAAGAAAATCATACAGTAGACTGGTTCCTAGGCTCCTAGAATATAAGATAATATTCTGTATGATACTCTTTTTGAATGTGCTTTGAAAGAGGTCTTGTAGCATTTGTTGTAAAGTGTTGCAAGATGGGCTATTTCTCTTACCTAGATAGGCTGCAAGTGGTTCATTTCTCTCTGAAGTCCTGTCACGAAAGGTGTCATTAGTTGGCATTGAAACACCACTGTCCTTCACCATGAGCACTGTGCCGTTCCAGTCATATGCTCCAACTGCTCCAAGCATGATCCAGTCCTTAAGCAGAGAAAAACAAAAAGCCTGTTCTCTATGTGAGTCATCTTTAGATATTCATGGTTCAGGATCCTCACATTTGGTTAATTCTTCCTTTATACTTATGTGTTTAGCCTCACTTTTCCTATTATATCATGGCCCTACAATCATAGAAAGGTTGGAAATTACCTTCAAGCTCACCTAGTTCCAACTCCCCTTGCCATGGGCAAGAATGCTATCCACTAGATCAGATTGCTCAGGGCCCCATCCAACCTGGCCTTGAACACTTACAGAGGTGGAACATCTCAGGGCAACCTGTTCCAGTGCCTTCCTTCCCTCTACATAAAAAATTTCTTCTAACATCTAATTCAAATCCCTCTTCTTTTAGTTTAAAACTATTTCCCCTTGTTCTATCACTACCTGCCTGTCTAAAAAGTCACTCTCCCTCTTTTTCATAAGCCCCTTTTAAGTACTAGAAGGCTGCTCTAAGGTCTTCCTGGAGCCTTCTCTTCTCCAAGCTAAATAACCCCAGCTCTCTCAGCCTGTGTTCATAGGAGAGGTGCTCCAGCCCTTTGGTCCTCTTCACAGCCCTGCTCTGGAACTGTATTTCAATTTAAAACATTGTCCCTTGTCCTGTCACTACAGGCCCTGGTAGAAAGTCTTTCTCCATCGTTCTTGACATATTTTTAGGGTCTTCTCCTGATAGAAAGTGCTATGAGACTACTACATTTAGAGTTCATGTGAAGTATACACTTAAGCTTTCATTGTTTGTAACTGTTCTTTACATACATTTTACAAAAAACATAACTGGATTACAGGATACTCCAAAACTCTGAATAGCAAACAGGACTATACAAAGAATTCTGAAACATTTATTCAAAATTCACAGTATCACCAGAAAACATCTGCTTTTATAAAGTAACTTTTATTTTCAAAGAGTTTGTTTACCTGAGAATAATGAGCACTAAAACCAGCTTGAGACATTTCCATTTCAAATGAGGAGGCCTGCTGGTCTGTTGTGGCTATTAAACAGAAAAGAGTAAGTTTCAAAAATAAATTAGTTTCAATCTGAAAAAGCAATTGAAGAGTGTAATGAGAAGTAAATGATAGTAATGATAGTAAAGGCTAGCATAATTAACTAAACTATTGAGTGAATATAGTTTGCCATAGATTTTTTATAATAAACACAGAAATAAAGATCAGTGTTAAATGCTGCCATTAAGTACAAGAGTTTCCATTTTAAGATCATGTCTTGGAATTTGTCTGACAAAATTTCTGAGCTAAAACTGACCAGATTTGAACTCAGACTGATGGTAAGTATGTTTGGAATGCTTGATTAATATGGTTAAGCCATTTTCCACTTGAGCTCAGTGAACAATAAAACACCAGCCATATAACCCTGGCCTTGTATTCAAGCAACTAAAAACTTGTAGGCAGCTGGAAGAACTTTAAATGAAAAACACTTGATGTTTGTATGAACCTCTGCAAAAACAACATAGGAAAATCTCTGCTGTCCAAGATTCATAAGCGTTAGCAAAGGGCTTGAGAATGATAATCCTGCCCAGGAAATTACATGAAGATCTTACTGATTCTCGGAAGTGACTTTGTATAAAAAAAACTATCAGGTGTTTTTTTACTAGCCTAAGTGTCTTGTCAGGTAGTCATATGCTAGTTATTTAACTGATGGGCTGCTTTGCTCCCAGGTAAACCTGAAATATCAGGGAAGAAGTTCTGCCTTTTCCTCTACTTACAAGGAAGATAAGTAGCCCTTAATAGTGAAGGACTATTTTGTCACTTTAAGTGGGCAAGTAAGGGAACTATATTCCGCATGTTGATTCTTCCTTGAGAGCAAAATATGGTAACAGGCAGCAGAAGGAAACTATGAAATCTGCTCTGATGCTGGTCCAGGAACAGTTCACAGTTTGCTACCAGCTGAGTGCTGAATCAAACCTTCAACTGTGTAATGAAACTGAGCCATAACACGCCATGGCTGCATGAATTTCTGGCATCTGGACTATTAAATAATACTGAACTTTTGATACTCAGCAACTAAACCACAGAGTTTTCTCCTTGGGGACATGATGTTGTTGCTCATTGTGGGGATTTACAGCTAGTCATAGGAAGGAGACATGATCTCAAACACAAAGTGTTTGACGCACAAACACAGACCATCATGTTTCACAAGATGTAGCTGCTCTGTTAAGTCTGAAAAAGTAATTTTTAAGCATAAAACTCTTAAGTTGCACATCTGCTGATAGATAGTATTTTCACTAAGCAGAGGATGCTCCTTAATGAGCTGAGAAAGACAAGACTCTCACAGGCTGAGGCAGAGGACAATGCCAGTACTGTTGGTGTGTGCAGCTCTGACTGCTGCTTAGATAATGTCCCACAGTCTAACCTTCCATTCAGTTTCAAACTGCCAAGCATCTTACAAAGAATATTTTGTGAAAAAAACATTTGTGCCTGCCTACGGGTTGGATGAAGCATAAAAGTGCTGTTAAAAGCACTGTTCATGCCATGAGACACAGAGGCATATGAAAAAGATTATGTATAAAAATCCACTGGCTGTCAAGTACAGGTTTTTGTTGGATATGATTTTTTAAGTCTCTCACTTTTCTTTTGAATTTTTTTAAAGACAAAAACTAAGAAGAAAACAAGAAATCCAAGAAAAAAAATAATCAAATGTACTATCAAGAAGCAATTGAAATTGAGAATTTAAACAGATTCAGATACTGATTTTCAACAATCAAGCTCCCTGTGACACAGGGAAGTTACAATGTATGGAGTCAACTAATCTTCTCCTATTACACACATGCAATACACTGGATTCTCACCAGAAACATGCATGGGACAGAAGTAATCTGCTTTTCTCCACCACCAGAAAAATACATGCATAGACACAGTTGCCTATCTAGAGTAGCAATTGAAAGACTTTGGGACAAGACAAGAAACTATGCGTGAAGAATCATCAGAAATTGATTTAGTCAGCATCATCTAGCTGCAACCCATTGGAGCAGCTCAACTTTGCTATGTTTTGACAAAAAGGTAAAATCCCATTTCGAGTTTCTACTCTTGAGATTCTTGCAGCCAGATTACATGATTTCTGGGACTTAGATGGAGGAGGCAAAATGTATTGTCTCATATTGCAGCTGTCTTATATAGAAACCACAGGGCATCTCTGAGTTCCTACAGAAAATCTGGAAATCAAAAAGCATTTTGGCAGTGATGAAATTAACTAGCTTATCTCTTATGGATGAAGAGAATATCCCACATTTTTCATTTCAAATACATATTTTTTTTTGCAATACCGTCAAGTTGATATGAAATTAAAACTGTAAAGAAGAAAAACACATCAAGGCACAAATATCCTAACACTTTATGATAAGTCTATGTAAAATAGAAAGTAACAATACCCAAGAAATATGTATTTGCTACTGCATCATTTGCAGAAAATCAAAACTGAATTCAGGGAGTACTGCAGAACCTGTTGATACTTAAAAGAATTACAATATGCTTTATGTACGAAAACACTGAAGGACATGATAAGGATCAGTCATCCTCAGAGAGGACTACCATATATACACACAAAATTTATACAGTTTAATCAACTAGTTTCACCATCATTAACGTAACTAGATCTGTTTGGATATTTTATTAAGCTATAGAACTTATTTAATGTTCAAAAGTTTTGTAATATATTTATTTACTTTTTTAATAATTAGAACAATTAATTACTAAGTCAATTGAAAGGGTTAGAGCTCACCACATAAATCATTCCCCACCAGCATGGAGTTCAAACCACCACAAGTTACTCCACTGTTTAGAGGTTAGGGTTTCATGTGACAGACCAGCACTACCTAATGGCTACTGACTGATAACAGGGACAAGGTAGAGTGTGACAAACTGAGACTCTTTCAGTGGCACCTGCTTGTTAAAAGGGCTGAACTATGGCACAAAACCTCAACTGAGCACAACAATTTCCTTATGTCTTTATTTGTTGTCATGACTAGCCATTAATTAACTTCTTACTCTATATTCATTATAGCTAATAGATGTGACTTTTTACTCTGATAATGAAATAAAAATATTTTTCTCACTTTTTTAGAAGTATCAAGCACAAATTTGAAAGCAATTTTCAATTTCAGTTCAATCAACTATTTTCTGACTTAAGATGTATTCTTCCTAAGACACTTAGAGCACCCTATTTAATGAAGTACTCAATGAGCCTAAGTAGACTTTTTTGGGCTTTAGAGTGATTAGATTCTCCTCAAATTAATTTGTTTCAAAGCTGAGGAAACCAAATCTTCCAGGAAGTGTAAAGAGAAGAACATATAAACTATGTTTTAATAAACAATGTTTATTACTAAAAATACTTAGTAATAGCTGAAAATGGTAATACTTGATCAAACTGAATGATAACTAAAAAAACCCCGAACACCCACAACCCGAATATGAAATACAGCTTCAATGTAAAAATCTTGAAAATACTCTCTCAAATTTGTACTATTTCTTGACATTCAAGTCAACATTATCTTTAGTTCCAGCTCTAAACTATACTATTCCAGCTACTTGGAAAGTTGAAATGTTGAAAAAAATGGTTTAAGTAGATAGATGTTTTCTTTGTAGGACACAAATCCCTTCAGAGTTGAACAGTATAATTTACAACTAATATACTCCATCTCCTGAAACAAACAGAGACTTGGACAATGTTGCCTCATTTGGATGGAGAATGCAATCAGACATTATGAGAAGATGAGTTTTTCGTACTAAAATCTGAGTATTGTGACCTTTCAAAGAAAAATTTTACCTTGCTAACTCTATACACCAAGTCCATGGCAACTTGTATAGGAAAGTAATATACCTAAAGGTTCAGGGAGAAAAACATGATCATGGGGTAATCTGTGTATCATCTAGCAATGTGTTCTACCTAAAGGAAGGCAAATTCCTATTTACCCCAGTTAAAACAGTAATGGTTACTTACCCCTTTATGCTATTGTCTCCATAGGCTCTAACTCCCCTGAATATATTCACATTGTTACCTATGATTTTGATGTCTATTGTAAAATATTTTTATAAACACCATGGAAAAAATACCTGTATAATAAATGTCATGCAGCACAATGCATTGCAAAGGAAGGTAAAAGCAGGTGTTCTATTTGCTTCAGCTGTAATGCAGGCATGAAGTAAAATTTTAAATAATGTCATACCTTCCAGGGCAAATATTCTCTCTCCAAGTGCTTCAACAATAGTTACAAGAGCTAATTCATCTGAGACATTGAAAAAATGCTTTTCAGTAGGCTTACTGGCAATTGATTTTATTTCCTCTACAAATTTCTCAGTACTTAAATTTCCTCTGCTATAGCTGCCAAGAATCTAAAGAGAATTAAAAAAAAAACAAATACAAAAGTCAAGGATACATTTCATAACCTGTTTTAAAAGATACCATTGAGGCAGGATGTCGGAGAATATTGGAAAATCGTATCTAACCTTTATTTGTTCTGTTAAAACCTCACCCAAATTGATTTGAAATCATTCTTCTCCAATGAGAACAGAACACAATTACACTGGCTTCTGCATAGTTAGCACACATTCTTGTCACAATGCAGTATATAAGCAATTAATGACAAGTTGATGAGGCATAGAATAATCCTTTTTTGTGTGAATATTTCACCTACAAATGCATATAACAGCAACATTTACATTCAGTGTTAATGATTCCAACACAATATGAGACTTTAGATTTGGTTTTCAGTTTTAACACCACTGCTGTAACAATTCAGGATACCTCAGGAAAAAAAACTCTTACTTTTCTAATTCCCAGACAAACAGACATTTTTCATAGAAAAAAGGGCCTTATACACTTAATTTAAGAGGGAAATAAAAAAACTGCCATGTTCTAGCACCTCTGTGCACTGAAGCAATTCAAATTTGGTTCTAGACCAGGATCTAATTGCTAAAAATTATTGGAGCTTCAAGGACAACTTTTTCTTTAGTGATCTCTAGCTTTATGAAAGAAACCACTGAAAATCTGTGTGATGCTAGATTCAACTTTCGGTTTACGTCTTCCTTTAAATTAAGTAAAAAACCTTTCTTGAAGTTTCATGGTTTCACACCACCTCATTGTACCAAACAAAGGAAAGATAGCAAGGGAGTGACAACAATCCAACGTACCTTCAAAATTAATGATAGGAAACAGATGGCTTGATTATAGAATGCACAGATATAGTGGAGTTTTAACACCAAATCTATCATTATTGCTTTCATATTATACAGGTTAACCTTCATCATGCTCATCTTCTCATTCAGCTACTAAGTTTGCTCAACATGAAAATGACAGCTTTAGAATGCCAGAACACAGCAGAGGCCCAATAAATCTTGAGTTTTGTTGATGGTTTACATTTGCCTATTTTATTTTTTCAATAGGTAATGTATCTATAGATACATTGCTTAGAATATTAAACTTGTCCACTATGCTCAATATAGCTTTTAACAAAAAGGATTTGATTTTTAACTGTCCCTCAAACTCTTCCTCCTTTTTCTTTGCACCTGTCATCACCAGGAAGACAGATAGATTGCTTTTCTTATGTGCTATAAAATCAAAAAGCAACTTTTAGTGGGTTTTTTTTTCAGCTTTTTTTTTTCTCCTCTCTGAAATAATTATATTTCCATAAAGATTCTGAGGAATGAACTTCTGTAATGGAAATTACATTTAGAAGATGAAACATGCCTTTAAGATTCTGAATTTTCCTATTAAATTTCACTTACAGCAATAGCAAATCTCTGAATGTTTTCATCTTCACAATCATCAATCACTTCTTGCAATCTGTAGTTGTCATGTGATTCCCCATCAGTCACAATAACCATTACTTTTTGTACTCCTCTTCGTGCACCATGAGCCTCTGTAAAAGCTTCTTTCCTAAAGGAAGCATAAAGCGTTTTGGAGAAAGCCAATGTCAGCATTTCTCACAGGCATCGTATTTGCATAGCCAACCATAAACTCAAAGACTTTATATTAACTAAGAAGCAGGAAATGGAGATTAATGCTAACCACGAACATACAAACAACTGCAACTGGAACTTACATGATGGTTCACAGCCAAAGTTTCACAAGCATTCATCCATTATTCACTTACTTGAGAGCAATAGCAAAAAACACAATACTGGATAGTGAAAAATTCTTCCCCTCCACAAATAAACTTCTGGCACCTTAAGACAGCTTTGGCATCTTATAAAAGATCCAACCAACACACCAGCCATTCAAAAATAACATGTAGAAAACCCTCACCTATTTCCACCCTACCGCAGCACTTCAAGTGGTCAAAGTATTTACTCAGCCACCAGCACACTTCTGCACAGCTATAGTAAAACTGGGTATTGGAGATGTGGCAAAAATAGGTTGCAGGTGAGTGGAGGCAGGCTGGAACATCCGCTTGAGTTCTATGGCTGAAGTTGGACAAACAGGCACTGAGGTTTTGGGCAGCTGTTCATACTTTGGACCTCACAGGGCAAGGCTGGATTAGGGCTCTGGAGAAGAAAGGAAGCAGGGCCTCCTCTTTTTAGCAAAATACCACAGAATCTAAGACTGGCCACATGAACGAAAGCTGAGATCTACCACTGAGGATAGCCAAAAGTGGATGGATAGGAAGATTGCAAGAACAGATTTGCTGACAGTTTCGGTATATACAAGCCTGCAGCAGTTTGTGGTGCACAGGGGCTTTCTGAACTACATGTGGTTTCTTAGTACTTGGCAATTCTCAGCTTGCTCTGCTTTCATTAACTTGTTCAGACTGTGTCAAGCATCTAAGGAAAACATCACTGGTGAATATAGAAGAATTTCATTGGATTTAGTATATCGTATCGACAAAACTTTGTCCAGATAATCAAACAGTTCATCAGAAGGATGCTGCATCTTTCACTAAATGGTTGTTTGGAAAGGCTGAATTAAATCTTTCATGAAATAAAGTAATGCTTTTTGATGGGGAAAAAAACCAAAACCACACACACAAAAAAAAAGTTAAGAGGACAACATTGTACAGTCTGAAATTTTCTGTTTTATGAAAGTCATATTTCATTTTTCTCATAAAAGAAGTATTTCTAAATATTCCTATGCTACAACTGACCTTTAATCTCCCAATGATCCAGAAAACTCAAAGATTTAGCATATAAAGTTTCTAGGCTTTCTGACAAGTGTGGGCTCAAACATCATAATAATCAATTCCTGAATTAAAACAAATTAACATTAAAAGGTTCAAATTTTTCATTTTCCCTCTGAGAAACCTTTTTTCTTCCATCCCTCTACATACAGTTATTACCTGTTCTGTGTGGATAGCATACACTGTCAGCCCTCTCCTTAGGACTACAACCTTGCTCCATGCCTATTCTCTTTTCCTAATTCCTCCGTTCAGGATGCCTATCAAGGGTGCCATATGGAGCTGCTCTAGATGCTGGATGGAGTGTGTTTATCTGTCCCCCTCTTAATGATGTTTGCTTAGCTAAAATTAAGTCAGATGTTAGCCACATCATATTTTTAATAAATAAAATCATAACCATGACTATATCTGTATATTTCTACCATATGCAGGACAGTATTTTGTGAGCATACCTTGCTGTGTCTATTCCCAGGGCTGTCATAGTTTGCGTGCCACCCCGCTGGCGTATCCTTGTGGCTGCAGCCATCACATCTTCTGTTGTTGAGTACGTATTCAGGTAAAATTCATGGACTACAGTCTGTCCATACTGAACAATTCCAACCTGAAACACAGCAGGTCATGTTGAAAATCAATTACCCTTAAAGGAAACACCTCTGTCTCCTGTGGTTAAATGCCTACCTATGCCTACAGGCAGGGAAAAGAACTGAACTTCCTGTGTTTCTCTCAGTATGAAGCACCTATACGTGTTTGAGCAAGACTGGCCAGATGAACAGCCTCCTGAAACATTTTGAAGTTTCTAAATTGTTTTTAATAAAAATTGGAATAAAGCCAAAAGCAAGCTCAACTCCTTGGTCTTCCTGGCTTGCTATTATCTGTACAAAAGCTCTGCTCTCCTCCAGACCAAGGCAGACCAATGTCCCAAACAGTCACAACTTCTTGAAACTGTTTTCCTTACAACAACTCTTCATTCTATTCAAATGTACTATTCCTACATCTCATACTTTATTCACCCTAAACCTAGCCTAGGAACTGGAAGACCCAATTACCCTTATCTTGATGAAGACAGCAGTGAGGTCTGTGACATGGACCTTCTTGCAGCAGGAGGTAAGTCAAAGTATCACCTGACAAGTACCAGAGGGGAAAACATGGATAAAATGGTGGCTTCTGGAATGGGGAAGAATAATGCAAAGACTCTAGATGACCTTAGCAGGATAAGCCTTTGTGCAAAAGATCAGCACATGGAATTGGAACTAACCACAAAATGCCTGAGGGAACCTGCTGCAAAACCAAGTGTGAAATAAAAAGACAAGCAATATTCTTAAATATTAATTAATTTCTCTCATTCATCTCTTTCAGATTTAATATTTTGGCAAGTTCCTGACAGCTTTTACTGGGAAAAATCTACACAATGTTCCATTAGCATATTTCAATTTTATGTTACACTTGGCAATTTATAGGTGTTATTTAGGATAATGCAGTATTACGTGGCATTTATGTCTCACTCATCTATTATTAATAGCACTCTAGCATTTAGGTACTGAAGATCAATAAGACCCCTGGGATATTTTTGCCATCATATTATTTTAGAAATGGCTTAGACTGTACTTTGCAATTGCTTTAATTTTTTTTTTCCAGGTACTTTCATTGCCTCTCAGATTCTGCACAATATTTTTTTGCTTGTAGTAAAAGGGTTAGAGTTGAATAAATATTTCACACTGAACATCAATAACATGATCATTATTAAATGCTAGTTACATATGATTATGGAACTATAATTATAGTGGAGTGTGGTAGCAAAATCTATCCCACTGAGTTTCTGTATCCTTTCAAAAATACTAATCTTTCAAATCTGAAAGAACTGATGTAAGTTCAAAGTTACAACAAGTTGCTCCCTTTAAGATATTTAAATTCTTTCTTGGAGGTATGCCCTCTTCTACCTGCAGTTGAGAGAATGCAGAGGCTGCATGTTCTCCTGAGCAGCAGCCTATTAAACCCTGTACAGGGTTTACAGAACTGGACAGGGGACACTCTGTATTACCACTCAGAACAGTCATGTGGCACTGACTAACCCCAAGATGATGAAAATTTTAACCTGTTTCCTCCAGTGCAACTATTTTGCTGTGTGCATCTAAAGAGACCTCCAGCATTATCTGAATAGGACTCTGTTAGTCTTTTAAAAAGATTATCATTAACTGGCAAGTGGTTTTCATCATGTTTGGTATTCTGGAGGAGGAGAAACTTACAAACTCCAGTACCATGCACCAAGGGTAGCCAGAGACTACTGTATACCAGGGAGCCTATTGGTATGGATTCACTGGCTCCTTACCTGCACCTTTGAGGATTTAACCAGTAGCAAGAATTAAATCATATATTGACTGCTGCCAGTGTGAAAAATATCTGCCAGTCAGTCTTTCACAATTCTAGAGACCATGTTGGTGTTGTCATTTTCCTAAAAAAGATTGCAGGCTGACATAGAGTTGTATCATTTCCTATTTCAGAGGAAACATCCATGATCACAGCAAGTAAACATTTTGAGCACTTCCTTCTCAGGAAGTGAATGGGAAGAACATCTGAGTCTGAAAGCTGTACTGTGTTGCATAGCTTGTAAATCAGGAAGGAAGGGGGGCATATGGTTATCTTATGGGACACAGTTGTTATGTGGGACCCTTCCTTAGAAGTAGCTTTGAAAACATTGATGATTATGTTCTACATATTCAATGGCATCAAAGATGAGCTATTCCTCAATAAGAGGTAACAAAAAGCCTTCCAGAACTGACAAAATGCTATAAGGCTTCATGTTCCAGTCTCCTACAGGATCACAGAATAAAGTCCACCTTGTAAAATTAGAATTATATTCTATTAGATAGCAATGAAGGTTTGAGCTTTTGCAGCCTTTTAATTTTCTGGAAAACTAGAAGTGAGATATCTACATGATGCAAACATGCCTTTGTGGGACATCAGCAAGCCCCTAAAAATGACACTTACAGGCATTATATATTTCGATTTGCTTGTTTAATTTAAATCTGGAAAATGCAATAGTACTACGCAAAAGGGTGTAATTCTGCTTTACTCCAGAGAACGTATTATTTTTCCCAGCATTACTGACCATAATCTATTGAACATCTTTGTAATTCTTAAGTCTGTGTTCCCTTCCCTAGCATTCCATGGCTTTTACATTACACAAGGGAGTAATTCTTTAATTGTCCCCAGTTCCTGTGAAAAGTGTTGTACAAGAGAACAGGCAAGTGAAA